>JAJUPC010000072.1:600000-1000000 GCA_023614405.1 Avena insularis | reverse complement strand
GTGGAACTTTTCGTGGATTTCTGATTGACTATCTAGGGTTTTGGTATAGGGAGGCTCTTTTAGGCGAAGGAGGCAAGGTCGGTGGCCGGCCAGGGGGCCCACACCATGCCCTGGCGCGACCAAGGGGGACCCGCGCCTAGGGGTGGTGTGGCCACCCTATGGCCCCTCTCCGACTCTCCTTCTGGTTCCGTGAGTCTTCCGGGAAAATAGTAACTTTGGCTTTTATCCCGTCCAATTCCGAGAATATTCATTTTCTGACTTCCTGGAACCAAAAACAGCAAAAAAATAGGCAACTGGCACTGTGGCATCTTATTAATAGGTTAGTCCAAGAAATCATATGAAAAGTACTCCAAAGTTGGAACAAAACACAAGAAAGTAGATAAAACCAAGCATGGAACATCAAAAATTATAGATACATTTGCAATGTATCAACATCCCCAAGCTTAACTCCTGCTCGTCCTCGAGTAGGTAAGTGATAAAAAGAAAGAATAATTTTTGAGGTGACATGCACCATCAAAGACTTGATCAAAGTATTTGTAAAACAATCAAAGCTGGGATCATAGTACTTCAATCATAACATGAAAGACAAAGTTCTAGCAATAAGACAAAGAAACTATGATGCAACATGAAAAGTCACAAACAAAAGATTCATGAATAACAATGCTTTGTAAGATGTTTGTTTGTTTCACATAAAGAAAACATAGCATAATAGTATTCAACTTGTCCCTCATAGAGTAGCAAATATAAATGCATAGGACACCTTCAAACTTCATATGAGTAACTAGATACAAATAGTTTAAAACAAGCAATATCAAGTTATGCATCAATCAACTAGTCTTGGGACAATGCACATAGAACTAAGAATTACCACTATGCTCTCAAAGTAAGTGCATAAAGGTAGAAGGTGGAGAATCAATATAATGGTGGAAGAAAGACCTTCATAGAAGGAAGTAGGGATTCAAGTTTCATAAAGAGCTTCCAAAAATTATGGTACTTATAGCTTTCAGCTCTCATTGCCCCTATCATAAGCATCTTGAAGTGATTAAGGTTAAAGTGAACAAACTATGGTGTACATGCTTGACGAAGTATAAGTTAGAAATCTCATGTCCCTTGTATACGAGGGCCGCTCCTCATGCTACTCAAGTTTAGTCACCGGTAAGTTCTTGTCATCGTAAGTACATGTGTATCATAGAGAACCTCCAACGGGGTACCCCTTGCCCGATGATACGGAAGAATCCCCATATCAATATGACAAGGCAAGCAGAAAACGAGCATCCCAGCATTCTTCTTATTTACCATGGGAATATGGTGCTTTTTTCTCTATTTCCTCTTTTCATAGTATCTCTTTTTTTCTCTTTTCTCCTTTTTCTCAATATAGGACTCTTTTTTTTATAAGAAGAATGCTTCATACACAACTCACTATGGTTACACTGCAAGTTTCCACCATGTCAGCATGGATTAGACCAGCGGCCCAGGCGTTTCTCTAACACATATACATAACTCCATGGACTTACAAACTCCCCTTTCATTTCACACTGACGACATCCATATACAAAAGAGCATGATATCAACTAGGTACAAGTACCAAGTGCAATGTTGAAAGCGTTCCCCATGACAGCATGGTTCTGCTAATCCCCAACAAATAAGTGCAAGCATATACAACATAGACAACACAATGGTTCAAGTTTATTAAGGGCAAGAAAAGTAAGGTGTGCCATCAAGTTCGTGAGAGCTTTAATCACTAGTTTTCTCATAACAAGTTTAATTTGGAAGATAAACAAAAACATGAATATACTTGGAATAGCATAAGCTAATAGGTAGGTATGGTGGACTCTTTGGACATAGCATGGCATAGATTATAGAGCCTATGGCCGAGGCATAGGGGATCTTATCCATCATCTCTCTTTCTTCCGCCGTAGCCGGACTTTGAGTCTTACTCAATGTCTTGCCTTGCAACATAGGTAAGAACCCCTTCTTACTTTCGTCCATATTAAACTTCTTTAATATCTTATCAAGGTATGTACTCTGCGATAGCCCAATTAGGCAACTTGATCTATCTCTATAGATTTTAATGCCTAATATATATGACGCTTCACCAAGGTCTTTCATCGAAAATTTGCTGTTTAGATAACTTTTAACACTATTTAAAAGATCTATATCATTTCCAATCAATAATATGTCATCCACATATAATATCAGAAATGCCACATTGCTCCCACTCACTTTCTTGTAAATACAAGCCTCTCCATAAGTTTGGACAAATCCAAACTCTTTGATCACCTCATCAAAGCGGAGATTCCAACTCCGGGATGCTTGCTTCAGTCCATGGATGGATCGCTGAAGTTTGCATACCTTATTAGCATCCTTAGGATCGACAAAACCCTTAGGTTGTATCATATACAACTCTTCTTCAATATTACCATTGAGGAACGTAGTTTTGACATCCATCTGCCATATTTTATAATTGAAATATGCAGCAATTGCTAACATAATCCTAACTGACTTAAGCATCGCTACGGGAGAGAATGTCTCATCGTAGTCAACTCCTTGAATTTGTCGAAACCCCTTTGCGACAAGTCGAGCCTTATAGATGGTCACATTACCATCAGCATCAATTTTTCTTTTGAAAATCCATTTATTCTCAATGGCCTTTCAATCGTGAGGTAAGTCCACCAAGGTCCAAACTTGGTTCTCGTACATGGATTCCATCTCGGATTTCATGGCTTCTAGACATTTGTTGGAATCCGGGCTCATCATCGCTTCTTCATACGTCGCAGGGTTATCCATTTCATCAACCATGAAATTCACAACAGGATTGCCGTACAGTTCAGGAGCTGCGTGTCTGCTTGACTGCGAAGTTTCGTAGAGTGTCCTCTTTTGGAGTTTCATGATCAATATCATTAGATCTTTCTTCATTAGGTGAAGTCAACTCTGAAACAACTTCCGGTGCTGCGCTACTCGCCATTTCATGAAGAGAAGGTTCAATAACCTCTTCGAGTTCTACCTACCGACTACTCACACCTTTCGCGAGAAACTCCTTCTTAAGAAAGGATCCATTCTTGGCAACAAAAACCTTGCCCTCGGATCTGTGATAGAATGTATACCCAATCGTTTCCTTAGGGTATCCTATGAAGACGCATTTTTCCGCTTTGGGTTCGAGTTTATCCGGCTGAAGTTTCTTCACATAAACATCGCATCCCCAAACTTTAAGAAATGACAACTTAGGTTTGTTTCCAAACCATAATTCATACGGTGTCGTTTCAACGGATTTAGGTGGTGCCCGGTTTAAAGTGAATGCAGCTGTTTCCAGTGCATAACCCCAAAATGACAGTGGCAAGTTAGTCAGAGACATCATAGATCGAACCATATCCAATAAGGTACGATTACGATGTTTCGACACACCATTACGTTGTGGTGTTCCGGCAGGCGTGAGTTATGAAACTATTCCACACTCTTTCATGTGTGTGCTAAACTCGTAACTTAGATACTCTCCTCCACGGTCGGACCGTAGAAATTTGATCTTTCTATTACGATGATTTTCCACTTCATTCTGAAATTCCTTGAACTTTTCAAAGGTTTCAAACTTGTGTTTCATCAAAAAGATATACCCGTATCTACTCAAATCATCCGTGAAAGTAACAAAATAACGATATCCACCTCGTGCCGACACACTCATTCGTCCGCACACATCAGTATGTATGATTTCCAATAAATCTGTCGCCCGTTCCATTGAACCAGAAAACGGCGTTCTAGTCATCTTGCCCATAAGGCATGGCTCACATGTATTAAATGATTCAAAATCAAGTGATTCCAAAAGTCCATCAGAATGGAGTTTCTTCATGCGTTTAATGCTAATATGACCTAAACGGCAGTGCCACATATATGCAGATATATCATCATCAAGTTTAATCTTTTTAGCATTAACATTATGAATATGCGTAATATTACTATCGAGATCCAATAGAAATAAACCATTCAACATAGGTGCATGACCACAGAAGATATCATTCTTATAAATCGAACAACCATTGTTTTTAGATTTAAAGGAATGACCACTTTGCATCAAACACGATCCGGATACAATGTTCATGCTCAGTGCAGGCACCAAATAACAATTATTTAGGTTTATAACTAATCCCGATGGCATATGGAGAGGTAGCGTCCCGACGGCGATAACATCAACTTTTGATCCATTGCCGACCCGCATCCTGACCTCATCCCTTGCTAGTTGTCGCTTGTTTCATAGCCCCTGAACCGAGTTACATATATTAGCAACCGATCCCGTATCAAATACCCAGGTGCTACTGCGAGTACTAGTCAAGTACACATCAATAACATGTATATCACATATACCTTTGTTTGCCTTGCCGGACTTCTTGTCCGCCAAATACTTGGGCAAACGCTGGGCCGATCCCCTTGCAATAGTAGCACTCGGTATCAGACTTAGGGCCAGCTCAGGGTTTCTTTTCAGGCGCGGCAACAGATTTGCCATCCTTCTTTCCCTTGTGCTTGCCTTTCTTGTCCTTCTTGAAACCGGTGGTCCTATTGATCATCAACACTTGATGTTCTTTCCTAATCTCCACTTCTGCAGTCTTAAGCATTGACAAAAGCTCGGGAAGAGTCTTCTTCATGCCCTGCATATTATAGTTCATCACGAAGCTCTTGTAGCTAGGTGGCAGAGATTGGAGAACACGATGTATGCCCAAGTCAATGGGAATCGTTATTCCCAAGGACACAAGCTTATCGGCGTACCCAGACATTTTGAGTACATGCTCACTAACGGAGTTGTTCTCCTCCATCATGCAGCTAAAGAACTTTTCAGTAGAATTATAACTCTCTACGGCAGCATGGGTATCGAAAATCATTTTCAATTCTCCCATGGTATCAAAGGCATTGCCATTTTGAAACGTTTTCGAAGTTCTGGCTCTAGCCCATACAGTGCAATTCTTTCGTCTGAAACATATGTGCTCCAAAATGGTGTCCGGTAACTCTTAAGTGTGTCACCCTACGGTTCGCGAATAATGTAGACATGATTGAGACTCCTCTCAGATCAATAGTCAGAAGCGGGACCTAGAGATCCATACTGACTCCTACATATTCAACGATGACTTCTGTGATCATGAGAACCTTTAACACTTGTAACTAAATCCCTTTATCTCTTGATATAATACATGTCCGAGATTCGATCATCGGTATCCAAATACCTAGTTTGATCTTGTTACCGACATGCACTCTTTTCTCATTCCCGTGATATAACATTCTAGTGATCACATCACTTGCTTGCAAGCTATCTCAATGTGATATCACCGAGAGGGCCCAGAGTATATCTATCCGTCATCAGGATTGACAAATTCCACTCTTGATCCATGAGCCTCAACACAACACCTTCGTAGTACTGAACCCATCTTTATAGTCACCCTGTTACGGTGTGACGTTTGATGTTATCAAGATACTCTTCAGGTGTTAGCAATTAACATGATCTCATGGTCCAAGGATAAAGATTACTTCGTATGATGTTATAGCAATATAAACATAATGACTTGATCGTAATGCTATACTTCGGATGAATGTTCATCACATCATTCCACCAATGGTGTGACCTTGTTATTAACAACATCCAATGTCCATGATCAGGAAACCTTGATCATCTTGTTAATCAACAAGCTAGTCTATAAGAGAGGCATAACTAGGAACCCTTTTTTTGTTTATTAAACACACATGTATTGATGTTTCTGATCAATACAATTCTAGCATGCAAAATAAACATCTATCATATGTAAGGAATACATAATAACAACTTTATTATTGCCTCTTAGGCATATTTCCTTCAGCTTCTTGCTTCTTCTTCCTTTGCCTCTTGTTCGCTTGCTTCTTATCACTTGTTGCTTGTCCCTTTGCTTCTTGTTCCCTCATTTCTTATTCACTTGTCGCTTGTTCGCCTTCTTCTTGCTTCTTCTTCCTTTGCCTCTGGTTCGCTTGCTTCTTCTCAGTTGTTGCTTCTTCATTTGCTTCTTGTTCCCTTATTGCTTGTTCACTTGTCACTTGTTCCATTTGTTTTTACTTCTTCTTCCTTTGCCTCTTGTTCGCTTGCTTCTTCTCACTTGTTGCTTGTTCTTGTGTTTCTTATTCCCTTATTGTTTGTTCCTTTGCTTCTTGTTTTCTTTTGCTTGTTCCTTTGCTTCTTGATCAATTGCTTCTTGTAGGATTTGTTTGGCATTTGCATAAACTTGTGCTGGAATTTTAAGCCTTGTAGGTAGTAGGCCTAGCCTTTCCAATCTTTCTTTGTGCACATGAGGGGGATCGTATCCATTGCCTCCCCCATGGTTCATGACTTCAATCATGCAAGTCTGTAGACTTATGAAAATCTTATTTAGCTTAGTAACCTCGTATTGATCAAACTCTTGTTGCACACCTTGAATAAAATCTTGTAGAGTTTTAGGTCTTCTAGTATCAGTTAGAGACTCTAGAGACCTAAAAACCCAAGATCAAACACATTCAAATCTGGGTTGTTTGCTGGATGTTGAATCAATTTCATGGTTAGTCCAGTTTTTGCCGCAATTTCTACCATAGCTTCTTTGAATGCTTGGTAACTAGGGAGAATGTGAGGTGTTGCATTGTCTTGCTGTACCAAAATTGTCTGTCCAACATCTTCTGCTGGCCAAGCAGCTACGATTGCAGGCAGTACCTTCTCAACTATGTATTCTCTCATCACATCTCTATTGACTTTAATTGACTTTATCTCCAATGTCCCTTTCAGTCTGTTGTCACTTTTTCTTGCTGAAGGAATTTCCTTTACGAATGTCCATATACCTATTTTCCCAACAAATGTGACATTGCCCGCACTATCAAATCTTGTTCTAGCAATAGCAGTTAGGAACATTACTTTTCCAATACAATTTTTATTGTGCACATATCTTATTGGGACATATTCCTCTAGGAGCAGGTAGTAGTTCATTTCTTTCTTAGTCATGTAGAACCATTTTTTATCAATATGCACCATTTTGTGCATATTGGTGAATTTGGGGGCCGCATCTCCTATAGTTCTTTCATCAATCAAGGACATGCAGAATTCTAGTCTATCTTTCTTATTCTTTTCTTTTAGAGTTGGCTTCTAAGTGCTTGATTGCCTCTTTAATTGCTTCATTTTTAATCTTGTTGACATTGTAGCCAGGCTTACTCCCAATTGCCAAGCGAGGGATCTAATTATTGATCTCTTGTTTAGTGAGATGGTAGGGTCAATGGATAGATCGATTTTGATTGGTTTTATTCCACACCTTCCTTGCCTCTTGTTTGAAACATCAACCTCCAAACCATCAACAATCTGTCGCATAGCCACTTTCCATATTCTTTGTATAATTTGGATATTTACCTTGAAAAATGCAGATATGTCTTTCTTACCATTCCTTTTGAACTTGCCATCATTCTTCATACACAGTGGATGCATAGCTACATAGGCGGCATATCTGTCCTTGTCACTCAGTGATTTCCTATGCCTCACTTCTTGTTGACCACCACCTTGCTCCTGCTGTTCATCCATGTGTGCATCTTGCTCCTGCTGTTCATCTATTTGTGCATCTTGCTCCTGCTGTTCATCCATTTGTGCATCTTGCTCCTACTGTTCATCCATTTGTGCATCTTGCTCCTGCTGTTCATCCATTTCTGCAACATTAGAAACTTTGTCAATGCAAGTGTATGCTTGGAGTAACAAATCTGTAGCTAGTGACTTGTCAATGCAAGTGTATTTCTCATCATATAAATAAAAGAACAATAGCTTTCTCATGTTTATTTTAGTCTCACTAGTGACTTGTATAATTTTGCATGTTCCTTGTTGCATTCTTATGTGGATAAAGAGATAGTGCTTGTGTGGATAAAAAGATAATGCTTGATAACAGTTCAATTAGTGCATGATTTCCATTCAAACTTAAATTTATCGAAGACATGCTTTATTCTTCGAAACAAGTTAAAGCTGGCACTGTTTGTGCTAAACTCTGAATATGTTCTACTTATATTTTACATAGATCAGTACATGGAATAGTGTCTTGCAGAAAAAAGTTGTAGTCTCAGAGTATATGGTGGCTCGCACAATCAATGCACTTACAAGCTTGTATTGGCATCTAAGATAATAGTGGATTGAATAGATAAATGAAGGTAGAGAAAAGCAATTTGTGCAATGAAAAAAAGATGAACCATCATTACATATTAAAGTACTCTGGAGGCATTGTGTTTAAATCTCATACAATGTTTTTTATTATGTTTGCAGAAGATGGCACTTCTTTAGGATCTCTAGAATGGAAGGGTATAGGTTGTCTGCTCTACAGGCAAAACTGCCAGTGGGTCATTGGTCAGAAGGTATGTTGTATGTTGTGCCAAATTCCAATTAGCACCACTGAATTGTGCCTCTGTTTTGTTTCCTTGGACTAAAAATCTCACATTATGCCTTTCCTATTTAATGGTTAAATAATCTAGTGAAATGTCATGGTATTTCCTGATAATATTACCCATTTTTCTCTCTACACTACATTGCAACAGTATGTAAGTATTGAGAATGTATTTGATCTTGTGTATGACTTGAATAGTGAGGGGTGCATGGCATAAGATGGGAGTATACTGAATGTAAACAATCAGTTTTACTCCAGTCACCTGTAGCATCATGTCCTTCTTGTTCTTCATGGATGATATTGTCGTCTTCTTCTACAGGTGGAGTCAGGTTCAAGTCTAGGAGAACCATCTTGATCCCAGCAAAGTGGTGTTGCTACTGTGGAGCGGAGGAGAAGGAGCCCACGGGTAGGAGCCGGCGAGAAGCCTGGAGGTTGCCTAGACTTTGCCTGTAGGTGCCCCCAGCCTGGAGCAGTCAAGATGGCCTTCTCCCATGGCCGACGAGCTGTTGGTGATTGATTCTGACGAGCTACTGGGTGGGGGAAGACGGCTGGTGACCTTGATTCTGGTGAGCTGCTAGGCTTAGCGGGTTGCCGTTGACCTGGGCAAGTTGCCGGTGATCGATTCCGACGAGCGGCTGGGTGGGGACAGCTGCCAGTGATTGATTCCCATGAGCTACTGGGTGACCTGGATTCCGGCGAGGTGCTAGGCTTGGCGGGTTGCCATCGACCTAGGCAAGTTGTCAGCGAGTTGCCGTCGACCTGGGCGAGCTAGGAGGTGCTGGCCGGAGGTGCTGGTCTAGAGTTGCTGGCTGAACTTGGAGATGCTGGCCAGACCCGGAGGTCCTGGGATCGATCCCGATCCCAGGTAGGCACGTGCGGATGCGGCCGGTGAGCTAGGCGCGCGTGGACGCTGGTGGAATCGATCCAATCTGAGCTGAGTGGAGGCGGTGCAGGGTGGGATCGGTCCCGTGCGCATGGGCGAGGTGGACAGGGAAGACAAGCTGGGCGACGATCCCGAGCTCCATTAGATCCCGAGCTCGATTCAAAATTCAAATGATCGACCGGACTCTGTTTCCGATAGTTACGCTGGGGTATTTTTGTCCATATCGCTAATTTTGTGCTCTGTCCGAAAAACGTTAAACGTCTTATATTTATAAACAGAGGGAGTACCTGCTACATTTGGGGCATGTTTGGTTGGTCTGACCCCCGTTCTGGCACCCGGTGGGAAGAAATAAGCTTGTAAGCTCGTTGAGGCACATGGGATTCTTGCATGGCACGGTTCTTAAATCAGTCCAAAACATGGCCCGCTGAAAACACCAAAATCGAGCGTTTCTGCGGGACAGGCCCGCTGGATGCAAATTCTTCTCCCCGTGCAACCCATGTGAGTGAACTTACCTCTCTAAACGTGGTTAACTTAATTCATTCCGATCTACAAAACCATGCACCGATTCAAAATAAATTGTACATGAAAAAGATGTAAATCGATGTTGTGAATCCATCCCGACGATCGGATCCTAGTTTATTGACCTTTTAGGGGTCTATTTTGTGTTCATGTTTATAAGTTTTGTGAACAAATTTTGCCAAATTCTTTGACCGTTTGTGTAGCATCCCAATTGTCTAACAATTGTAATGCTACTAGCCTAGTCTATATAATGGCTACTTCAAATATATAATTGTTGCATCATCATTATATCATGCTCATGTCATCATGCCTCCTTGCATTTGAGCATCATATAAAACCATTTTCCATTTGGTTCTTATCTGATCTGCATTATTAATTGTATTTGCCTCTTGATATTGTATTTGGTTCTTGATATATTGTTTAATGCCCAAGTTGAGTTGGGGGCATATCTTTTATTAACTCCACCACCTTTTCTTTCACCACCTTATAATTCCACCATCCAACTAAATATGAGCTTGGCATTTATTGGTTTTACTTCTAGCTCATGTGGGTTGGGATGGATCCAATCCTTTGCCACTTGCTCTCATCTTAGCATCATGTTGTTTTCACATTATTGATATATGAGAGCCACATGGCCACCTTTGCATGCCTTGTGAGTGGAACCCTTTTTCCTAGCCTCCAATATGGATTATTATGGGTTTATGCCCATGTTGGGATAATTTGGGGACTATTAAGCATCTAGTGGTATACACACATTAGCAAGTCCCAATTTTACCACATGGCCATCTCCAACTACTCCACATGGGGCCTCCTTTCATTTCTTTTGCATGGCTTTATTCCACCTTTGGAGATGCAAATGAACAATGCCATGTTTAATATTATTGTTTTCGCAAGAATCAACATGGTATTAAATATTTTGCATGGGCCATGCAAGTGCCACCTTTTCTAGTATTGGGTTTTTATTTGAATCTCGAGTGGATCATCGTCTCTCCCTCTATCTATATCCCTTCCTTTTGGCTTGGCTTTTGGATTTTATTTGATTTTAAAATGGATCATCTCTAGATCTCTCTCTCTCCTTCTCTTTGGGCTTGATCTATTTTGATCTTGCCTAACCCCATCACCACTTTTCCTCTTTTCTCTCTTTTGGCTTTAGCTTGCTTAAGCTTGGTGATCATGCTTGATCTTGTCTTAGAAAACCACTACATCTATCTCTCATCTTACCTCTCTCCCTAAGCCACACCCATCTATACCTAATCTAAACCACACCCCCTCTCACCCAAACCCTAAGTCCACCACCTCTCTCTCGGCCTCCCCCTCTCTCTCCCCTAGCTGGCCCCACCGGCCACCCCCTCTCCCTGGTCCCACACATCATCCACCCCCTCTCCCCATCTACCCTTCCTCCTAGCAAACCTAACCCGAGCCCATCTACCCTAAGCCCTCCTCTCTCCTCTCTCTAAACCGAGCCACCCTCCCACGTGCTCTTCCCTCCCCTTCTTATCCTCCCACCGACCCCAGATCGAGACCCCTCTCCCAGGCTCCCTCTTCCTCCTCCCTTCTTCCCAAGCCAGGCCATAGCCACCACCCTCCCAAACCCTAGCTGGCCTAGACCTACCACCTCCGGCCGATCCGTCAGCTGCCGCAGGCCACACGCCTCACCTCCTCCTCTCCTCTAACTCACCTGCGGCCCGCGCTGGGAGCCCCAGCCCTCGGACACGCCTTGGCCACGGAGGCGAAGCTCATGGACCTCTCGCCGACGCCGATCCGCTCCACCTCAGCGCCATCGACCTCGCCGGAGACCCCACGGTGATCCTCTTGACCTCCCAGACATGCCCCCCTTCCCTCTAGCGCCTGCCACCTTCCTTCCGAGCACCCACAAGACGCCACGTCGCTTCACAGCAGACAGGACAAGACAGCAGCTGCAGCAGCATCTGACCTACCTCTGTTCCTCCTCGTTTTCCTGGATATCGAGCCCTCCTCCGGAGAATCCCCAAACACCTAAAGCGTAGCCCTAGTTCCCCTCTTCAAAACGCCTACCTATACGCCCGAAACCGTCCACCGTAGCCCTCGCCACCGTCGTTGAAAGACGGCCGGATCCGCCGCCGCTCGGCCTCTGTCTGACAGCGTTCAGCAGCAGCCGATGTCAATCTTGCGCGTAGCCCCCTCACCTTTTTCCCGCCTCAACCCGCCGTCCTGTGAACCCCACCGGTCAGCCTCAGTTTTCGTTTTGCAAGTACCCCCTCGGAGGATCCAGACCATCACAGACCAGTCCCTCCTCGCGCCTGGGATCGCCCACGTGTCACGCCCTGGCTGGGTCGCGCGCGCTGTGGCCCCGCCAACCTCTGGGCCCGCACGTCAGCCTCGGTGGCTGGGATACCCCTAGGTGAGAAAAAGCTAGAGAACGACCCCACCCCTCCAATGCCAGCTCACTGCGTTGAGTCAGCAGAGAGGCCCACCCGTCAGCGACTGGGTCTATGTCTGCCTGAGTGAGAAAAGTTTCTGTCTATTTCGGTTTTAATTCAAATCTTTTCAAATTAAATTTAAATTCAAATTTAATTCTGTTTTTAAATAACTTTTAAAATACAAATCCAATTTAAACAAATAATATATGGTTTCAAATCAGAAAAATATGAGGAATTCAAATATGCCCTCCAAAATATATTTTGGACACTTCATTTTCCAAATTTATTTAAATTACAATAATTTGCCCTTTTGCCTTAAATAATTAATAACTTTTATTTTATAACTCCAAATTTAACAAATGATATGTCTAAAATGTTTAGCTCGACGAGACCTTTCTGTTTATGCATTCCATGGTTTGAATTGAAGCATGCATCATATAAATATAATGTGGACAGCAACTAAAATGGAAATAAAATGGGGCCAAAACTAAATAAAATGGCTTATTCTTGTGTTCCACACCTCACCCTTGCCATGCTACCTTATTGCCATGCAAATTGTGCATCATTCATCATGGCATGATTGTTTGCTTGATGCACTTTATTCATATGCTTGTGCTCTTTATTTATGTTGGCCCTTGTTTGTTTGGTTCTTCTTCGAATAGACGCTGAGCAGGGGATATATCAAGAGAACCAGGAGCACTACCTGATCCATCCTTGCTTCAATCGAGCCAGGCAAGCACTACCACATGCTTGCATACATATAGTACCTACTGCCTCGTTCTTATTCTTGCATCATTGAGTCGCGATTGCATTAAATTGAATCCCAAGTATTGCATAGCCTTTACTTTTAAACCCCACCGAAGCTTGTTCCTCCATCCCATGAGCCATTACTACAGGAGTTGCTTGAGCCATGCGAGTCGTAGAACAGCATGTGTAGGGTATGTGAGTGTCTGACGGATAACAAGGTGCCTAAACAACTTAACCTGAGTAGTAATGGGATAACTAATGAAAGTGGCATCGGTGAGCCATATTCGCTATTTGGTTTTTCAGGCTCACTTGTGTCCCGTAGGACCCCGAGTACTTGATTCCTGTTCCTTGAATATTCGCGCTATCCACATCCGGGAGGCTTATGAACCCCCCTCAGCCAGAGCTTGATTCATTCTTATTTCTTGGGGCCACAAACTAGTTTGAAGTTTTATTTACTATCCTGTACTTATGCCATGCTTTACTGCTTTATTTAAGATTGTGCGAGGAGCACACTGTACTATTTAGGGCCGAGACACGATTTCGTGGTATCGACAAGCCCAGTCACACTTTCGGGTTTCCAGTCATTTACAGCCGTCCACCCAAACCTTAAGTCCGTCTCAGAGCCGCCAGCTTCGCTGGTAGCTTAATGGGGTGGCCCCTGAAATATTTCTGAATCCTGTGATCGCTTTGTCTGTTGCCTCGTTGGGTTTTGATTTGGTTTTTCGAGGCATATCAGTGTGTGTTGCTATTCGTGCACCCTAGGTAAAACTTCTGAAAGCCGTGTCATGTTATGGACGACTTGGAGCAGGTTTCTCGATCATAGACAAGCATAACTAAAGTACCGCTTTTAATCGACTAGACTAGGTACCGACTAGTAAATAGTGCAATACTCACGGAATGGATAATAAAACTGCCAGCGGATGGGGGTTGTTCGTCGCTTCCTCGTAATGGCGAGGAGGAGGATGGATCTGGAGATTACCGTTATAACTGCTGTTGTTATTAATTCACGGACATCCGTCTATCTGCGGTTAGGCGGATGGTTAGCAGTATCTATAGAACTGTTAGGGTTTATCTTTTGCTGCAATTCGTCACCCAGGTTGTGTCCTTTAGAGGCATAAAGACTTCTGAGTACCCTAGGGTCTCACACGATAAATTATTGGTTGAGATGAGCAGGTACACTGCAAGATGGATCTTTGGGTGGAAGAGGCAGACGATGTGGGCAACGATCATTCGTGTAGAGATTCGGGAACGGGATCCGTGAGATCGTGGGGGATGTGCTTATTTATGGGGCATCTTATGCCGATTTGCTTCTTATCCGTACTCGGATTTTTGTCTTCCGCTTCCGCTTGATACTCTGTTGATTGATGTATGAGGAGATATCCTAAACTATTATATCTATCTAGGAAATTTGGATCTTGCCGTATGGCGTTGCTATATTTCCTTTCTTTTTAGATGGAATGGCTCTGATGTACTGTTGTATGGTGGCTTGCATACATACTCATTTGTGTATGTAGTTGATCCCTTACTTTGCCGATTCGCCGTTCTTGTCCCGATGTTTGGAAATGGTTGGGACGGCCGAAAGGTCTACCTGTGAGTGGCATTTGGGCCCCACCGTACTATTTCAACCATTTTTGTTCATCCAGGCTTGAACTAGGAGCGTAATTCACCGAGGTAGTTATAGTTTGAAATTTCATTTGGGGTGTAGCTTCGCCTCACCCTATCACACAACTTTCGTGTTGTGAGTTTTTCGTTTTGACATTCATAACTACGCAGTTCTAAACTGTACACGTAGATCTACTCATATAGCAATATCAAAACAAAAAACTTACAACATCAAAGTCATGTAAAATGATGAGCTGAAGCTTCCCCTTAAAGAAAATTTCAAATAATCAACTGTGTGTAACGAATTTGACAAAATTCGTTCAAAAAAGCTCTAAAAGGGAAAACGAGGTAGCGTTTCAAACACTCAACGAAATTACAAATTGTTCGCTGGAATGGATTGATAAGATCGAGGGGCATCTTTTCCATGTACAAATTATCTCGAATGGAGGCATAGTTAGATAGATTAGAGAGGATTAAGATCAAATATGCTAGATTAGAGGCATAACACTCATTGCCTCTTGTATGCTCCGACGAACCAAACACCAGACGGTTTTGGGGGGAAACGAGGATGCGTGCATTCAAAAAAGAGGGAGATTTTGGCCCAGAGCCGGATCACGGCTTGCAGTCCCCACGCGTGCAAATTGCACCCGTGGAGAAAAACCCGCATGGAACCAAACACGCCCCTGGAAACCATAGTGAGTAAGTGGATTCAAATGGGATTTTTTTGACCGGTCGACGTCGCATATACTCTATACATCCGAATCTAAACAAATCTGAGAACATTAATTTGAATTGGAGGAAGTGCTAATATATGATGCTATCTCTATAATGCATTGTATCATATATTAGTATCATAGTTTTATAGTATTTATTGTTTTGTAGAATTTTAATAAAAATTGTGTACAAGATTGTTTTGACACTAATTTTCTATTTTTACGTGCTATGATACCGTATCTATCTATGATACTATTATCATCTCTCTCATCATTAACTGCAGTCAACTATGATATCCCCAGTGTGACTAGTCCGAGGGATTCAAATGGGATTTTTGATCAAACATACTCCCTCCATTCTAAAAGTAAGACGTATCTTTTACAAAAGCAATCGTATACTCCTATATTTGAGGTGCTTGTCTTCGAGCATCTCTCGAAACATGTGTGTTATGCACGTAAATTTGGTGCTCGATTTGTAGACCCCGAGCACCTACATCTGCTTCTGAAGAGGACTTGGAAAGGTAAGTAGGTGACTTCCCTAACTCAACCAATGAAGCCGGGTAGGGATTTTCTTTCCTTTTTTTTGGGATTCGCGAGAGGCGGAAACAAAAGTTGCTGCTCGAGTTGTAGACCCAAGCAAAAATTTGGTGCTTGAATTGTATACACAAGCATTCTTTTTAAGAATTTTGTCTAGATGATCATGTGTTTCATCGGTAACCTTTGTGTCGCAGGAATGGTTTGGATCACCAACATTGGCTGAGATAACACATAAACCTGTTACGCGACTTCTTGATGAACACACATGAACAATCATGGTTGTTAGAGTAGCCCTTTTATATAAGAAACTTACTAAATTCATCGTACCAATTTTCCCTAATTGTTTAAGTCATATGATGATCTATTAAGTTTTATATAATACAAGTTGCATTTTGTTTTGGAATTTTAAAATGTGATTACATCAGGAACCTAATCCGCATAGATATGCAATAACTACATCCATTAATCACATAGATAGAAGATTTTGTACTCCAGAGAGATAAGACGTCTAGGCGTGATTCCATTAATTTATGTCTAGAGAATCATTTTCGTGTCTCCGTATGGACCCTTGTGCTCTTATAAGTGAGGCAATTTTTGTTTGGACTGCATCCCCAAAGAGTGTACTTTCACTCACCCTTTTATCTATTTAATCTTGATATTCTCCTATTTTTGTATCTAATTATGTCTGTAGCTGAAATCAGCCTACAAATTAGTAAATAATTGCAAGTTTTGCAGATATCCTTGTTTATGGTATGTATTGTTGCGGCACTGATGGAAAAAGGGAAAACCAGCGCATATTCAGAATATATTCATCAGATGGATCATTTCATAGATGACGTATCACATGCTTAACTTTAGAAGGAAAAAAACACCTACACGGATCATTTTCGAACACTGTCATGTCCATCATCAAAAATCTGCAGAAAATAGCCACATATCTCCCAAACCCCATTCCATCCACCGAAGATCTATTTAAGATGGAGAGATGTCGGGAAGGAGGTTTGATAAATTCAATATTCGTAGTTGTCACTCCACCATAGCCGTTGCCATCTCCATCACCACCATAGCTGCCCCATTTTAGATTGAAAGCTTGTACTCTACTCGAATTTCCACAGGCAAGATTGTCAAATGATTTATAAGCATTCGTCTAGAAACTTGTGCAATGAATCTTGCGTTTGAGGTGATGTTGATGGATTGAATCTCCACTGGCTAAGGGGCGGGTGCATAGCCTCATATCCCACACATAGGCAATGGAACAAGGAGGCACTGAAGAATAGACCCAAAGTCGGTGTCAATAAGGCGAAGTAGTGTGCCCAATGCAAAACCTTGAGGAAACGAGTGATTATCAGGAGGCGACTAAGATGATCAATGATGCTACCGTCAACAGCAGATCGCCGGTTGCGGTTCTGATCAATGAGGTAAAACGTTTATGTAGTAATGGGAGAGAATGCATTGTAAGCCATATTGGCAGAGAGGTGAACGTTGCCAGTCATACCTTAGCTAGATGTGGTTGCACTCAGATGTGCACAAAAGTCTGGATCCACCACGGACCAGACAATTATCAGGCATGCTTGTATCCCATGTTCCTTGATAAAAAAAATACAGTATGTTTTTCCGGGAAAGAAAATCCTTGAGGAGACAACGACATAGCCATGAAATGGTAAGGCGTTGGTCCGATCACCTTGATAATCTAGGTGATCGTGCGGAACGTATGTCCCCGAGTTATGTAAAAAACAACATTTCTTTAATTTGGGAATTATGAGAACCGTCTATTTAATAGTGGCTATTCAGTGGGAGACACTCGAGATGACATTGTGATGCATCTTCATAGGTTGTGATTGGAAATAATAATAACTAGCAGCATGCCCGCGCGTTGCTGCGGAACAACGAAAAATGGACTAACGAGATAAAAATTAGCATAACCGTGATATGCTTACACGATTTCTGGGACGAATCAACGCTACATCTCCAAGCCATGACACAAAAACCATGTAGGTTCTCATAAAAAGAAAAACCAGGAGTGTGATTGGATTTAAATGCATTTCCTTGACCATGAGCAATACATGTACAAAACGTGTCGGGACATATCTATAAACAACAGGTTTTGGTTGCAAATACATTGACATCCTTGTCATGTAGCTCCACCTCCTTTTGGTAGTTGTTGTCGTTGAATCGCCTGCCCTCATGCCTCTCAGTCATGTCGCTAGAGACTCACCATGTCCCTCTGAAACAACTGACACCCTCCCCGAGCAGGCAAGTGTCCTAGATACTCCGGCGGTTGGTGGTGTTGTTGTTCCAGTGCATCCTCGCACCCAACGACCGTTCTATGGAGATCTCCGTGAGCTTCTAGCACATGAGTCTGTGCATTGCTATGGGTCAATGTTTGTCCAATTATATGTCCACACATGCTCGATTTTGGTGTGATGTTGGCGCCACTTCCGACCTGCCGAAAATGGCGCTGGAGCACGCTCGACTGGCCATACCTGTTGTTGCGCCAACATGTCCACCAACTCTGCAATGCAGGTGCTCGACTGGCCATACCTGTTGTTGCGCCAACATGTCCACCAACTCTGCAATGTAGGTGTCCTCCAGAAGCCTCGCCAGCACCACCATGCGCTCGCTGCAGCTGGTGACCATCAGTAGAATACCTATGGCAGAACCAATTACATTTATCAAGGTAAGCATAGTATCAGCAAAGATTGCAGTTGAAAAAAGCACCACGCTTCAATCCCTGACAAATCCAATAACACAACTCATCAATGCATTTGTCCAAGAAATCAAAACGAAAACTAACAGATTAAGCACGCAAGTGCACATATAGTTTTCCCTCAAAAAAAATGCATGTGTAGTTTAGAAACAATATAATTGGCCGAAAGTTTCGTGTAACAGTTGCATCCATGTTTGGCTTATCTAATAATAACGAGGTAATGAGCAGGCAAAAAGGAACTACAGGAAAATTATATATTAAATCATACATAAAACAATATTTGAAGTAATTAATCCGGAGAGCAGATACCTGCAAAGGCTTACATCGTACTTCATGGATGTTAAGTTCAGTCTAACACCCTTTTTCTTTAGAAGAAATATCTGAATAAAGATAGGTCTAAAGGCTTCTTCTAGAACTCGACCCATCGGGTAGACCACTCTAACGCAGCTGATTGTAACTTCACCGTTTTACAAGAGCACAATAATTCCAACGCCTATGGCAAACATGATAGAAAGCATTTTATAGTTCTTTTCTTCAAGGCCAAATGTTGTTTCGAGGAGAAAAACATGCAAGATGCAGGTAATGGTGCAGAGTGTTTCCCCTCTCGTGTACCTATTAATATGTAATACAACAATCTTTCATTTAGGAATATGCTGATACCATCAAAGCATCAAGCAAAAACATAAGCAAATTAGCAAAATGTCTGCTAGACGAAAAAACACATGTAGCTCGAAATCAAGGGCCCTCGACATTTTAATCACCAGAACATCAGACAACGACTGCCTCCATGGTCCCTTCCAAAGAACAAAGGCCGTGTAGCTAGCGATGCACTCAACCACCACAAAAGACGGGGTAGGAATCAAAAGGAGAAATACATAAACTCTGGCTGAAGCATATCATGTAATCAAACGTGCTCAGCTCATACTTCTACCCTTGCTCCTCGCAACTGGTATGCAAGTGCAGCGAGCAACAGAAATATAAGACTCATGCGGTGGGCTGTTTTGGATTTCAGAGCTGCCACCAACTCCGCTCCAGCCTGTCTCATCACCGATTGAACAAATCCACAACTCCAACGCTAGGAAATCTTAATTCTCACAGGATCAACTGTGAATCACCCGTCCCCTTTGTTGTTTGGATCGGGAGAGAAGACGACCAAGGATCTATTAAAATGGTTATGTTACGTCTGAATGAAGCTATACCAAGTCTCTGCGCAGTTGTTATCTCAAGCAAAGAATAGCAACAACAATATTGTATCAAATACATAGATCCTTGTTCTCTTACTGCGCTAGTAGAGCACGTGGACTGGCATCTAGCATGAGGCCTCTTTAGTATTTCAGTTAATCTATATCCACTCATACGTCTTGGATAAAGGGATACAACTTCTATGTAGTTACAGAAGGACAAAGAGAATAAACATTCTATATTAGCCAAAATGACAGGATTAACTTATACTCTCTATATAGACTTGGTCAATTGAATAAAATTTACCTAGAGCAAAGATAGAACTTCAATTTATTTGGAATGGAGGTAGTAGCAGTCAATTGTGTATGCAATTGGCATCAGCTTAGTTCTTCTATTTGAAGAATATCTTCAATTTGTTCATTGTGATCTACCATTTGAAAGTTCACCTCTTGAGGTGTTATAGCAAGCTACCAGCTGCAACAACAAAGGGTGGGTTTTGAACGGTCCATATAAGCCCTAAATAAGCTTGAGTTAAAATAAGCTAGAGCTACTTATAACTTATCTTTGGATAGGCTTGTTGATTTGAGCTTATTGCCTACATGGCAAGATGCCAAGTCTGAAATATCCTGAACTTGTAATTACCATCGTAGAAATTTTATAGCACGACACAGACTACTTGCTAGTTTCTGAACTTGAACAGTAGTTTCAGTAAACACTCGGGCAAACTTCACACTCCGCGGTCCAAGACATGAATATTAATCACACTATGTGGGAATATGCTTTAGATCTGATATGCAAAAGGTTGTACCTTAATAATTTATCTTCTTTTGTAGTTGCTACCCTATATACACATATTCAGATAATTATTCCATACACACAAATTCAGAGAAAGAAATAATGTACTGCTCCATCTTAGTACTGGAACAACACGTTAACTTTCGATTGCATGAAGACCAGACCTGAAAGGTAGGTGGCGACCAGGTTGCTCTGCCAGCCATAGCCCACTGGAGCGCCACCGAATTATAGCCCACAGTGAAGAAGGTTTCGACTGCAGTTGTAGCTTGTAGTTCCTGGCCTCCAGGGAGATTGTCTCTAGTCTTTGCCGTCGGGGAGGCCTCTTGGGCGAGATGAGGTCGACTACGGAATCAGATCCATACTGTGGAAGCGGCGGGGAGGAGGTCGGGAGGGGGAGCGACGGCGGCACGGGGACGGAGCTCGGTGGAGGGAGGAGTTCTGGCGGGGAGGAGAAGCTCTGGCTGCGAGAAGGAGGTCAGGAGGGAGGAGGTCGGGAGGGGAGGAGCGACGGCGGCAATGGTGTCGGAGACGATTGGGGTGCAGGCGTGTAGCGGGAGGCGTGTGGGGATGGGATTCACTTAGCAATGGCAACGTGGGTAAATATCTAGAAAAGCCAGGGGCAAAAGCGTCATTTTATGGCAGACGGATTTGGCTGCCGACAAACGCCCTGAATCTATCTATCTACTAATTTATGTTGTGGTACGTTCGTCGCACCAGGATTTTCCGTCTGCCGCTTTTTTGACGCTTTTGCCCCTAGCACTTTGGAGAAAGTACAGCCAATGCCAGCGCCAAGCAATCCTCTCGCCCTCCACTCTCTATTCTCCCTTCTCTCTGTACCGAGCCAACGCAGCCATGCCGCCGGAAACCTCGCCGGCCACGGGCCACCCATGCCCAAGCAGCTCGCGCCGCTCCGGCGCGGTCTCCCTGTGGATTCCCCCGCCTACGAAGCCCTATCGCGCTTCAATCGCGCCGCCATGGGTGAACCCTAGATAGGCGTGACCTCAGGATCTCGGCGACGGCGGCCGGAGAAGGGATGACGACGGGGATCCGCGGAGGATGGACTGGTGGTCGTGACCTAAAGATCTCGGCGACCGGATTGGAGGACATCCGACCCGACCCTCTTCTGCTGCTGCTGCGGCGGCGACAGTCACATCTTCCGATCTTGCGTAGTGGCTGATACGGCCCGACTCTCTTCTGCTGCTGCGGGGGCGGCAGCCACATCTCCCGATCTTGCGTAGTGGTTGATCCATACTCCAGGGCTGGGCTGGACACGTCATTGGACTTGGGCATATTTGAGGCAGTCAACGCGCGTCCTACTGAGCTGATAGGCGTGCTCGATCTGATCCGGTGGCTTCAAAGGGTGCTCGCGAGTGTTCGCTTATTCCTTGAATTCCCAAGATCTTGCGTATTATTCAGTGTCTAATTCATCATCCGTACGAGTCTTGGTAGAGCTAATTCATAGAAGGAGCCTAACCTTTGTCTGATCCCTTTTCTTTGTGTGTTATTCAAATTTTGTAGGAGGCGTCTGGAGGTGGAGAAGAACTACTGAGAATGGGAATATGGCTGGGCAGAGGCAAGCTGCGATTTAGGAATTATGCTACTGACCGCTGCTTCGATTTTTTCTCACATATCAGAGATGAGTGAGCCGCTGCCATGATTTTGCGACGCGGAGTGAGTTTATACTGAGTAACAATCACGATATACAAACAGTTTGGTACCGATTCCTATTGATGCTGTGATGTTCTTTCCTACTGATTTATAGCTGATTGGTTCATGACAATCATTCATTCATATGTAAAGGGCAAGTACGTAGGTGCAGTCAAGTTGAGTTGCCTCATGGCTTGGGCCTTTCAACTCTATTTTGAGCTGCAAGCCAGGTATGCTGACTGGCCTTTCAGCTGACCTGACTGGGGTGAGTTGAGATTTTTCCAGGACAAATTGGTCGACATAATAATTGATGCTTGTGTATATTTTGTACAGTTGCACCTGATACATATAATATATCTGAAACTGGAGACAAGTAAATGATAATTTTCCTTCACTGTTTTGCACTTTTGGTGTACAAGTCTGATACCAATTGGATCCTTCGAGAAGCTAGGCTCTGAATTTGGGGATGGTTTTTTCAGAGAAATGCATGTTTCACCCCATTAGATGGTTTAAGATGCAATACCCAATTGGTTCTTTTTACAGGGTACATCCACAAATACAACTCTTTGAATGGGCGGCCTGATATCTCATGGGTCATTATATTCTGCACTTCAACCATCTAGCACTTTGGAAGATCAAAGGTACCAAAGTAACGTGGCACTGTGGATATGCTGAACTTTTCTCTGTTCATTGATATGTACTTATATTTTGGTATTTTCGAACCTAGAGGTCACTCTTGTCTGTGCCCATACCATATCTTTTCTTCTGCCACATAGTTTGAACAAGTTAGACTTAGATGTTTGATTTTTTGACTGTCTCCAATTGGATTCTTTAAATATATGTCTATCACAAAAAAATTCAAACAGAGTATTGAGCTGAAATCTAGCAGCATGTGACTTCAATGAGTTTAAACTGTCAATATATGTTGTATAGATCACTGAACTTGATATGACCAGTAGTGTTAGATGCGCCGACACATTATTCTTTTTTCACCAGATATTATGATGGCCATCTTTCTGAGAAGCAGATGGCGTTACTTCGGTACCAAAGGGAGAATATTATTAGCTGAGCGAGGAGGTATGTGGAAAATGAATGCAATTGTGAGGCCAAATATTCAAGACCCATCTCGCTAAATCTATTCCCTTTTGTATATTCAGGTCCTTTGTAATAGTTATAGAGGAGGTAACCAGTAGCAGAACTGTGTGTATTTTTAGATGTTGTTGCCTTAGATCGACTGCGGAAATTAGTCATACTATTTCATGAAAGGAGGAATGCGTTGAACCTTTGTAAATCTTTGCTGACACATATTCGGTCACATCAGGACTACCCACTCAAGGATTGGATAATCAATGTACAGTTACTTTTCTTGTCAAATTATCATGGGCTATAATATTAAATCAGTTGCACTTTTTGAAGTTTGGTTACTAACAAACTAATTATTTTTCTTTTCTTGAAAGGTGCTGGCCATACAAGAATGTTTGAGAAAATACCAGAGAACTGATGTTGGGAACATTCCTTGGGTATGCACAACACTGACTGCTTATGCTGCATTAGTTTGAATCGGCACTTGCACAGGTTCAGAATTAGAGAAGAAACCAAGTAGCTGTTATATGAAGTGGTGGATTGACAAGAAGTTATTCCCTTTTATGATTCCTCAAGTTGATCTTGCCCATCTTTTAGCTGTCTCGTGACTAATAACTTCAAGCACTCTATGCTAAGGTAATAATCTATACTATGTTAAGACATGCCATTCTGGACCTTGCGAGGCAGGTTCCCAAGGGCCAAGGAAAAACCACATGTCTGTGGCCTACTTAAAGGAAATGCTAACATAAACTATTAGTGTATTATTACATAAACTTTGCTAGCTCGTTATGAGAGAAAAGAAAAAAAACTTGCCAGTGGGATAAATTGATACACCGTTGTCTACTTCAAATATCATATCGTGCAAATTGGGAGTCCTGTGCTCATTTTCATGAAAAAAATAATAACAGTAGCTTGGATGTTAGAATGGCAGAGAGCTTCTCCCAGGAAAAATGGCTGAGGGTTAGAACTGTGAATGTAAACATTTTGGCCATCGGTGTAGATGATGTAAACATTTTGATGTGGATTTTTCAGAACATGTCAGCGATCAATTTTATTTGTGTATATGTGTCCCTTTGGTGTGTTTCTTGTTCTCAAGAAAAAATGTAGGCATCCTTGGCAGGTTTGAATGGATTCAAATTAATCATGATGATATAATTGTCTAATAGTTGGAGTGCAGAATAAAGTCTTAAAGTGCCACGTTAGCATGTAAAGTTGTAATTCCAGTGTCCCTTGAGATACACGTCTTGTTCTCGTATGGAACACATGCAAGAGTGATTGCACATACGGGTGTAAGTCGAGTGTTCCCGATGGAGAAGTAACAACCATGTATGAAATAGAACAAAACAATATGTCTATAACTTTATTTGATAATTCTAAATTTATTGGCCGTAGCAACGCACGTGCATTCAACTAGTCTTTTTAATAGGACTAGCTGAATGCCCGTGCGTTGCCACGGTTGTTGCACGTATTATAACTAAAAAGTCATGTGTATAAAATACAGAACATTAAGATTCCAGGCGCTTGACTACCTAAATCCATGAGTTAAAGTTTGTGTTGTCAAATCTGGACCAAGGACTCTGGATCCCGTTGCTGGCCTCCACTCATCCGACTTTGGCCAGGGCATTTGGTGCGGTGCAGTTACATGAGAACGAAACTGAATCTCGAGCCTAGTGTTGAACGGGGAATGGGCAAGGTTTAGGGAGAAGCTGTCGCATCAGCCTAGGTCGCATGTGTCTGTGGGAAGTCCTGTCGTCTCCCCGCGTAAGAGTACCAGGGCGGGTGTCTGCGGCACCGGCGTGCTCGTCGCCGCCGTCAGCAAGCAGATTCCGGAGCGGAGCTCGCGAAGGCAGTCCACATGCAATGCCACATATATTTGGTGCACGGAAATTCCCGTAGCATCTGTGCAGAGGAGCACTGGCCGGAATGGGTGGCCTGTGGCCGGGTCGCTGTAGGATGGTGTCAGGTAAACTCGGGGGAGACCGGAGAGACGACGGGGTGATGGGAGAAGAGAAAATCAAACCGTCCAGTACACTTTGGCGGTGACAGACGTTGCAACGGGTCAATAAATATTAAACAATTTTAGAAAAACAAAACAAATAAAATACTATTAGTTATTTAAATTTCCTAAGAATCATATGATTGGGACAGCCACGCCCCAGGTTCCTTCTAGTGTATGTACAAAAGAGTCGGCCTTTCCTGCCTCCCCAAAGGGTAGTGCGTCTATTCCAGCACCTAAAAACAGTCGGTAAGTAGAATGAGATGCATACAAATGATAGTGCAAGTAAAAAAATGTGATTTCTTTTATGCAACAATATCAGTGATCAAAATTAGTGTATAATTCAAACCATGTTGATCAAATACAACTGTAGACTATTTAATCACTACAATAGCAAACGGTCCCGCGTACATCCTGTGAATTATTCTCTCAGAACGAATCCATCTCATCTCTCTCACTTCATCTCACGACACAGACAACACAAACTTCCCTAAAAAAAAGACCACACAAACTCTGCCAGTTTCTCAACTTGCAGTAGCACCACACCATGGGCAGGCAGCAGTAATTCTGTCCTCGTCTCCCCCTTCATCTCTCCTTCCCATCCCCTGCACCTTCCCTCGCTCCTCTCCTTCCCTTCATCTCGTCTTACCAACTGCTCCAGCGCCAACTCCAACTGCAGGCCAAGCCTGCACCTCGTTAGCTTCCCCACGGCGACGACTCTTCGTCTCTCCCGTTCTCCCTGTCACTGTCGCTCCTGCTACCGTCTCTCCCCCGCACAGCCTAACCACGGACTACCCAGAGTCCCAAGGCAATGGCGCCGACTGTATCGGGAGACGCAGCCATGCCTCCTCCTCCGAGCTCCCTTCCCCCTTGATGTGTATCCCTGGTGACGACAAAACAGTGCATGTCGAGATGCACCCCTGTGGTCCACTGATGTGGATCGACAAATGATAGTACAAGTAATTCAACATTTTACTGCCAGATTTTACACAAAAAAGATTGGACGCCGGTGGTGAAGATGGGCCGCACGGGGCTAGTAGAGAGTTCGGGGCGCGGTCGGCGGCTGGGCGGATTCAGGAACCCTGGCCGGAGTAGGGAACAGGAGGCGCGAGAGGCATCAGGGGGACGGGGTGCGGGTGCATCCAGGACGGCTGCGGTCGACGTGTTCTGGGGTAGCAACAGTCGTTGTGCTCCAACGGCGACGGCCGGTGGGCTACTGGCCAGCTGTTTTCAGGGATCTGGCCGAGGCAGCACGAGTCGGGGACACGCTCCAGGCCCTCAATTTTTGTTGGCGTCTCCGCGCAATGGCCTCGAGCAGAGGCGACGCGGCGGTCGTCGACGCGCGGACGCACGCGAGATGGGGAGGTGGAGAGGCAGCCGGAGAGGTGCGCGGTCGGGACAGGGCCGATCGTCTCCCGTCGGTCAACGCCACTAAGAGGAGGCAGAGGGGATGATCAACCAGTTAGTTTGTGACTTAGTGGTGGCACTGTCCTTTAATATGTGCAAACTCTCAGGGGCAAAACCGTAAAATCAGGGCAGACGGAAAATCGCCCTGCCGACGAACGAACCACAACGTAAATTAGTAGATAGATAGATAGATAATAATAATAATAATAATAATAATAATAATAGCCATCAGAAATGTGATGCTATTACCACCGTGTATCATAGGCCTTGCCTAATATTACCCGATTGTTCGAACCGAGTGATATCATTCTATTGTATCTTAGAGCTACCAAACCATATGTTCCGCAACAATCGCCAGGCTAAGGAGCGGCGACTAGCACCTGGAGCCTGGAGGACCTGCTCAGATGTATGGTTGCCTCTCCCCCGTTAAGTGGAAAAAAATGTGAATGGCTGTCACCAGTCCGGCGTGGATCAAGATAGAGAGACGTTATGTTCTTGCAAGTCATACCAATTTTCAAACAAATCTGCCACTTCTTTCATCTACTGGAATGATGAATCGTGGCATCTTCGCAATGATTCAGTATCGCAGTAAGCACGCTGCGGCCCACTAATTCCGAAAGACACGCTAACCAAGCAAGCCCAAGAGGGACAAGAGCAGTCCATCGTTTCACTCTCCAGCACTCCCAGGTAACATCATTCGATCATTCATCCATATGAAATAATCAGAGTTGTCATCAGAACAAAACACTTACACAAACAGTAATCCTGCAAACTGACATGCGCGAACCAAATCTGCGATGAAACTTCTACTCCCTACTGATACGAGGTCCTCAATTTCGGAGTAGATTCATTCATACAAAAAGAACTGATACGAGGTCCTCAATTTCGGACAGCAACATCCCTACTGGGAAAGTATCCTTCGCTCCCCAAAAAGGCAGATCTCTGCTGCTCCGCAAGCATGTACAAACATAACTGGAAGCTGCATCATAGAGATAAATGGGAGGTTTCAATGACTTGATAAGACTATGTGCGGTTGAGATGCAAGGATTGTACTTAGTATGACCCGAGTCAAAGTTTTGATTGAAAAGTAGAGTTCTACAAGCCAACTGGCATCCCCCCCTTTACACATTGCACAAACAAAGAGTCTTGAGAGTTAACTTTATGACATGTGATTGCCATATAGTAAAAACAATACATGTTCTCTACAAGATTGCGAAAAAATTCCAACATAATCATGACATGCCTTAGCTAATCAGTAGGTAAAGATGTAACCATAAGTCATGAAACTATTTCTCAAAACAATTATCCCTTCGAGATCCTTACTTACCTTGGAGTGATACATTCCTTACAATAAGTGAAAAATTGTGCAGATTGTCTCATGAAAAGTTTTTGACTTAAGATTGTCGCGTGGTTTGCACCATGAAGACATGAAAAATATAAGCAACACACATAGTCTAGAACATTGACTGCATTGCAGAACATTAAGATCAACAGTTTAGCTTAATTAGCATTCTTCTATATTATAAAAAATTTCTGGAACTGACCCATGACCCTTGTACATAATCTTGTAAATATATTTGTTCCATTTTAATAAAACCTACTGCCAGGCCCTCGGCTACAGTTTTCAGTAAAAAAACAAGTAAAACCGCAAGTGCAACAGAAGCAGGTTCCGAAACCAGGCTGACTATTTTGTAAGTCTATGTATATTCCGAAATCACCAGAAAGACACCTATAGAGAGAAGACAGATGGAAACTTCCTGCATACATTTCTAAAAACCAAATATATAGTAGAAGCAATCAAAGGGCCAGATCTTTTTACCTCTATTTGGAGCTGAAATCCGTACATACAAAGTTAAAACCTGCAAAATAATAGAGAAACCATTATTCAATTAATGAGGACCTTTTAGAGGTAAATGGAAACATTCATTGACTTGGTAAGCAATCCTAAAATAAAGGAATTTATATCAATAGGTAAGGCCATCTTTTAGAGCAATATGCAGTTTTATCTTCGTGAAGTTAGATTAACTTTACTAATATAAGAAGATATAGTGTTTTGGTTGCATCTTCGAAAAACAACATTGCTAAAAGAGAGCACCTAAGAACAACCGTAATTGGCAAAGCAGTCCACGCTGTAAAAAGATACATAAATACACTGCATGTATACGAGATGTAAACCAAAGATCAGGACATGAAGAATATTCAACACACATGAGACTTCACTGAAGAAACATGTGTTCAAATGTTAGTTTCCATGAGCGAGATATGAATAATGGAAATTTCAAATAAAATGGGTAGCATTGAGTTGAATGGTCGTTACAGCGAGTAAAAAACCAGAGAGCAGTCACACAAGTATCCATAGATGCAGTAGTCAGATAGTGTAGACACTTGTAAATTAAATAGTAATCAGTGAATATTGTGATTGTTCACAAACTGTGATCCAGTTGAAATAAAATATGTCTAAAATCATTATGGATAATGCTAGCCTTTCTAACACATATTAACAAATTGTAGAAATAGAAGCATGATGAGTGTCGAAAGTTAACTCACAGTCAGACGATGAACGCTTATTGATATGGATTTTCGATAGTGGTATGCCAGAGACATTTAATATTTTCAAGACTGTGAGAACCATCCCATCAACCTCTCGACATTTGATTACAACTAACTCAAGATGATCAGATGCAAGCGATTGCTCAAATGGATCATATCTTCCTTCTGTTCCTGCTGAAATTTTGTGCACCTATAGCAAACATATACTTTACTAAATGTTTCGACTACAAGTGAAGATTGTAATAACGGACAAAAACTATGTTCTTACCCCTGAAATTTCAAGAGTGAGCTTCTCTAGATTTGGAGAGTGTCGGAGAAACCAAATTAATGCACCAAAGTCATCCGTCACAAATGAATTGTCGAGAACCAAAGATTTTAACTTGCTAAATGTAGGGCACCACTTCAAGTCCATCTTGAAAACAAGCTGTGTGAAGTTCAAAGGAGCAAGATCAGATAAGATATATGCTAATCCTCAGTCAAATATGTGGCATCCCGCAAAACCACTACTAGAAAATCGCGTTGTTTTTGTGCATTGCATCATCATGACCGCATGCTCATGTCATCATGCCACATTGCATTTGAGCATCGTCATCATCTTGCATTTGCTTGCATAAAACTATTTCGGAAAAACCTGTTCTTGTTTTCTAAAACGCCCCGTCCTTATTCAAACACAAACACCGGGTCACCGGATTATTTTGTTTTGTCTGCTATCAGTCTGCATAAGTCTTGTTTTAAACAAATAAAATATTAAATTATTTTAGTAGGGGCAGTCGAACGGGCCGATTCGACCCGAACGACCACCCCTTAAATAAAATCGGTCCGCCTAAATTCCTAAACCTACCCAACCTAGTCTAACCACCCTCCGCCACCTCACCCCAGCCACTGCTCGCCACCTCACCCCATCTCTCTCCCTCAACCAATCCCCATCTGCCAGCCTGGCCCCCCACCTTTGGCCCCCTGCCACGTCCCGGTCCACCCCACCCTCCGCCCCACCTGCCCCACGCCGCCTCCTCTCTCTTCTCCTCTCTCTCTCAAGGCCTCCCTCCTCTCTAGCTCTCAGCGCCGCCTCTCTCCTCTCCCTCGGCCCGACCATGGCGCCTCCTCCTCTCCCCTCCGCTCCTCCCTCTCGCGCCGGCCACCCTCCTCCACCTCGTGGCGCCGCCGCTCCCGTCCACCTCCTCCTTCGCTCCCTTGCCGCCCGGTCACCGCCTCGCCTCAAGCCCGGCCAAGGCTGCGTCGCTGCCTCCTCCGTCGCCCGGACCCACCAGCTCGCCACGCCTTCCCCGTCGTCGCCTCCGTCTGCCGGCTTCCTCGCCCGGCCGCGGCGCCCCGCCTCCTCCTCGCGTCGGGTCGCCGGCCTTCCCCCTCCGCTGCCTGGTCGTCTCCGTCGGCGACCCCTGGCGCCGCCGCTGCTAGGGCCCAAGCGCGCCTCGCCGTCCTCCTCCCGCCGCCGCCGCCTCCTCTCCGTCGCTCTCTTCCTGCTCTCCCTGCTGCTGCGCATTGCCAGCTGGCCTCGCAGCGCTGGCGCCTCCTCGCCCTGGCCGCCTCGCAACGCCCGGCCGCCTGCTGCCCTCATGCCGGCTTTCCCCACGTGCGCCGGTTCAGCCGTTCGTTGAGCCTGTAATCTGTTCCGCGTGTGGTGTGCTGAGAAGCCTACGGGTGTTTTCTCTAAGTTGTCCAAGTTGATGAATGCTGGGTGTGTGGCTGCTACTGCTATGGCAATCAGCGTCCTCCCGGATGATAAGTTCGACAAGAACTTCCCCTGTTTTGGACCGACAAGATCTCCAACATGGACAAGATGACCGCCAAGACCGAACCCGGTGCGCGCCAAGATCTTGAAAACTCCCAGTCGGACAAGTTCGCCATCGACCTCGAACGCCTACGGGAACGACAAGATCGCCACACGGACGCGAACCCCAAGACCCTGAGGTCCCGAACCGAAGACCGATCTGAAGCGCCAAGGCCTCCTACAGGGGAACCGACCAGTTCGCCGAGAACCGCACCCGAACCTGAAGCACGCCAAGATCTTCCTCTCGGATCCGAAGACGCCGAGACCCAGGACACCAAGATCTCCGCCGTGAAACGACAAGACCGACTTGATGGCGAGGACACGACAAGATCGGCGCGACGACGAGATCGCCACCGACCAGGGCGAGTCCGATGCGCCCCGACGCCGAACCAAGACCTCCTCCCGGAACGCCAAGATCTACCTCCGTCATCCGAGAACGATCCCGCCGAGGCCGAACCCCAGATCCGGACCCTGAGACCGACCCCGAACCCCAGAACCCCAAGCTCGCCGAACCCTAATGTGTGAACCCCTTCCCGAAACCCTATTTTATAATATAATACAACTTGTCGCATATTAAATGTGCATGCATGCATACATGTGTGTGGTTTGGGGGCCTTATGCCGATTCACCTAAATTAAATATGGAGGCCATATAAGGGCTAATCTAGTCTCATATTGGCCCCATTTAAATTGGTGTAGCAAACCGGTGCTATCTTTTGTCATGTTAATCCAACATTTAAATTGCAGGGTAGTTAAATAACTTGAACCATCTAATAAATTATCGGGACCCCGGTTCCGCTTAATATGACCTAATTGCATCGCTTTCTTGCCATGTCATATATCATGCATGCATCATGCCCGATCTTCCGCCGTAGTATTAAATAGTGCATCCGGTGTTTCTTCTAGTGTTTTGGTTCTTCGCGGATAAGACCGTTGAGTGGATGCAGTGTACCCGATCTTGGATGAACCTTGGCAATGTTTTCAGGCGAGCATCTCCTTTCTACCTATCTTACTTTTATAGTCTTTATTTCCTCCTGTTGATCTATTGCTATCGTGTTGCGATGCTCTAGTTTCCGCACCGTGATATCCCTGCAGCCCTATATTGCCTTGGACACATCCTATTACATTGATTGGTAGATAGTTGGACTTGCGTCGTGATCGCTTCGCTCAAGTGCTGTTATTGTCGTCAAGTACCACAGTTGTTGGAGTATTGCCGCAAGTTAATTGTTGGAGATGGTCATGGCTTTAATTCTTTCACTTTAATTCTTGTTTAACAACTAAAATTGAAGTAGGTGGCAGAGGCATCGGTGGGTGATAGATAATATCTGGTTTCGATCGCCCACTTGTGTCCCGTGGGACCCCGAGTTCTTGACACCTGTTCGAGATCGGCGCTAACCACGTTGGGGAGATATGGGCCCCCATTGATTAGTACCTGATTTCAAAGTATTGTCTTTGGGGCCACAACTAGTTTGAGGTTTTATTTACTATCCTGTACCTATGCCATGCTTCTTCGCTTTATTTAAATTGTGCGATGGATAGCACATTTGTCTTTGTTTAGGAAGCGGAGTGTTTTCGTGGTATCGACAGTCCAGCTTTTGGGATTCTTTGTCGTTACCAACTTGGCGCAAACCGAGTCCGTCTCGAGACCGGCCGACTTCGTTGGTGTACTTAGTGGGGTGGCCCCGTGCTTGCTTTGGTGCGAAACGCCGTGACTTAGGCCCCGCCGACATACCGATGGGTGTATGTTAACGATCGGCAAAAGGGTCAAGTGCTTGTGGATACTTTGGTGCACCCTAGGGTTAAATCTTTTAGAAGCCGTGTCGCGGTTATGGACGACTTGGAGCACGATGCTTGATCATAGACAACTATAACTAAAGTTTATTGTTATAAATTGACTTGTATCCGATATGACTAGTAATCAGCTTCACCAACGGAATGGCTAAATAAAAGTACCAACAAGCTGCTGGGTTTGGGATATCTCATGCTTATTATATCGACTAGTAAGTGTCGTAACTACAACGGAATGGTTAACTAAAATGGCCCACCGCTTATTTTATCGGGATGATTATCTAAACACGACTAGTAATTGCTGCAACGATGGCGAATAAATAAAGCGCCAACTGTGAGTTCCTCGGTTGACTTCCTCGTTTGGTCTCGAGGGGAAAACACCAGGATGGGTTTGTTTGATGGTAGCATCAGGTTGGTTCGCATAGATCTTTCTTACCCCTCTAATAGCCGCCGGTTGTATCGAGTCTCTATAGGTTGTTTAGTGCATCTTTGCCGCCGATCCACCATACCTATGTGGCGAGGACCGCCAATTCTAGCCTCGCTGTGTCTTGGCCTCGATCTTGGCGCTCCTCTTTTTCCTTTGCCCTTTGTCGGCACCTTTTGTTTAAGCAGGTTTTGAGATCGGCGTCGTTAGCGTGGTTACCCTTCCGGCTTGGCACAGGCGGGGTTATGGGCGCCATTGGTTATTCTTGGGGCTCTTAGCCCCATTTGCATCTTGTCCGTAGTCGGACGCGCCATCATTTTCAAGGTGATTTGGATCTTTGTATAATATATCTGTATTCTTGACTCGGAGTCGTGTTGTATATATCATTACGTGGGTCCCATCGAGGACTGTTGTGTAATGTTATTACCGTTTTCCACCCGCGAAAGTGCTGGTGGGCACCTTTGAATCGTTTCTATGCGGGTTTGGCGAGTTTCGCTAAAACTTGCATAGGGCGATCTCGAGGTGTTACAAAGTGGTATCAGAGCTCAGCAGTTGCGATACCCCACAAGTCCAGCCTGTAGGATAACCTAGCTAACGGCCGAAGTAGAGTATCAAAAACTATTTTGCAAAATCGGATGGATAGTTCTGATTAGGTCTGGTTTTACTCCTTACCCCTCTGCTACTGCTCTCCTCTCACCTCTGCGTGTTTTGAATCCGCTCTCTTCTCCCTCTTCGAGTCCAGGATTTCTCGTGGTTGGGATCCGTCGTACCTTTAGGGTTTCGCTTCCTCTTTTGGTAACGGTGTTCTCCGACGCGACGACATCATCTACGCCAGATCCGATGCAGGGTCTGCATCACTCCTGTGTTTCCGAACCTCGCTTGTCGAGATCTTCAGTCTGACTCCGAGAATGGTTGCACTCTTTTCTACTGATTGTGCAGAGTAATAGTTTGGGTGCGTGATGGATTGGCCCCCATGCCGACTACCCCTTCTATTCGCTTTTGTACATTGAAGTGGATGAGAATGCGTCGGTTCCCTCTTTCCATCGAAGCTAGAGGTGGCTTTATTGGTTGATGCCTCTACCTTCGCCCTTTTTGTTACCGGAGAGTTCTCTCGACGGTCACGGACAACGACCTCTTGTTAGTGGTGTCGCGAGGATCTACACGAAGCGAGAAGATGCAGATCACCGACCTTCTTCCCGGTACCATGAGGCGGATCTCGAGGGCGAGATCCATTGTTAGTGGTGTCGGTGTGGCATCCATAAAACCACTACTAGAAAATCGCGTTGTTTTTGTGCATTGCATCATCATGACCGCATGCTCATGTCATCATGCCACATTGCATTTGAGCATCGTCATCATCTTGCATTTGCTTGCATAAAACTATTTCGGAAAAACCTGTTCTTGTTTTTTAAAACGTCCCGTCCTTATTCAAACACAAACACCGGGTCACCGGATTATTTTGTTTTGTCTGCTATCAGTCTGCATAAGTCTTGTTTTAAACAAATAAAATATTAAATTATTTTAGTAGGGGCAATGAGCGGGCGATTAGGACCCGAACGACCACCCAGAAATAAAATCGGTCCGCCTAAATTCCTAAACCTACCCAACCTAGTCTAACCACCCTCCGGCCACCTCACCCCAGCCACTCGCTCGCCACCTCACCCCATCTCTCTCCTCAACCAATCCCCATCCACTTGGCCCCGCCCACTGGCCCTGCCCTGTCAGGTCCACCCCACCCTCCCACCGCCCGTCGCCCCCGCTCCCTCTCTCTTCTCCCTTTCTCTCCCAGCAGCCTCCTCTCTAGCTCTCTCAGGCGCCGCCCTCCTCTCCCTCGGCCCGGCCCGACTGGCGCCCTCCTCTCCGCCTTGCTCCTCACCTCTCGTGGCAGCCACCCTCCTCCCTCGTGGCGCCCGCTCCGTCCACCTCCTCCTTTCTCTCCCACGCCTCGGTCACGCTCCTGCTCGCCTCGCTTGCCAGCCTTCGCGCCAAGGCTGCCTCTCCGTCATGGACCCAGCTCGCCACGCCTTCCCCGTCGTCGCCTCCGTCTGCCGGCGACCGCGCCCCCCCGCGGCGCCCCGCCTCCTCCCCGCGTCGGGGCGCCGGCCGTCCCCCTCCGCTGCCTGGTCGTCTCCGTCGGCGACCGCGCTGCCGCTAGGGGCCAAGCCCAGCGCCCTCGTCCTCCTCCCGCCGCCGCCGCCCGGCCTCCTCCCCGTCGGGCCCTCTCCGTCTGTCATTGCTGCCGGGGCCTGAGCAGCTGGCGCCCCTCCGTCCCGTCCGCCTCTGCAACGGCTCGCCTCCGTCGTCCCTGCCGACCCCGCCCGCCTCTGTGCCGGCTCCCCCACGTGCGCCGGTTCAGCCGTTCGTTGATCCTGTCTGTTCGCGTGTGGTGTCTTTGAAGCCCGGGTGTTTCTCTAAGTTGTCCAAGTTGATGAATGCTGGGTGTCTGCTCGCTATGGCAATCAGCGTCCTCCCGGATGATAAGTTCGACAAGAACTTCCCCTGTTTTGGACCGACAAGATCTCCAACATGGACAAGATGACCGCCCCGAAGACCGAACCGGTGCGCCAAGATCTTGAAAACCCTTGCACGGACAAGTTCGCCATCGACCTCGAGAACGCCTACACGGAACGACAAGATCGCCACACGGACGCGAACCCCAAGACCCTGAGGTCCCGAACCGAAGACCGATCTGAAGCGCCAAGGCCTCCTACAGGGGAACCGACCAGTTCGCCGAGAACCGCACCCGAACCTGAAGCACGCCAAGATCTTCCTCTCGGATCCGAAGACGCCGAGACCCAGGACACCAAGATCTCCGCCGTGAAACGACAAGACCGACTTGATGGCGAGGACACGACAAGATCGGCGCGACGACGAGATCGCCACCGACCAGGGCGAGTCCGATGCGCCCCGACGCCGAACCAAGACCTCCTCCCGGAACGCCAAGATCTACCTCCGTCATCCGAGAACGATCCCGCCGAGGCCGAACCCCAGAACCCCAAGCTCGCCGAACCCTAATGTGTGAACCCCTTCCCGAAACCCTATTTTATAATATAATACAACTTGTCGCATATTAAATGTTCATGCATGCATACATGTGTGTGGTTTGGGGGCCTTATGCCGATTCACCTAAATTAAATATGGAGGCCATATGAGGGCTAATCTAGTCTCATATTGGCCCCATTTAAATTGGTGTAGCGAACCGGTGCTATCTTTTGTCATGTTAATCCAACATTTAAATTGCAGGGTAGTTAAATAACTTGAACCATCTAATAAATTATCGGGACTCCGGTTCCGCTTAATATGACCTAATTGCATCGCACCTTTGCCATGTCATATATCATGCATGCATCATGCCCGATCTTCTGCCGTAGTATTAAATAGTGCATCCGGTGTTTCTTCTAGTGTTTTGGTTCTTCGCGGATAAGACCGTTGAGTGGATGCGAGTGTCGACCCGATCTTCGGATGAACCTTCGGCAATGTTTTCAGGCGAGCATCTCCCCTTTCTACCTATCTTACTTTTATAGTCTTTATTTCCTCCTGTTGATCTATTGCTATCTGTGTTGCGATGCTCTAGTTTCCATGCGTGATATCCCTAGCCCTATATTGCCTTGGACACATCCTATTACCTGTTGATTGGTAGATAGTTGGACTTGCGTGTCGTAGTCGCTCGCTCAAGTGCTGTTGCGTGTCGTCAAGTACCACAGTTGTTGGAGTATTGCCGCAAGTTAATTGTTGGAGATGGTCATGGCTTTAATTACTGTTTAACAACTAAAATTGAAGTAGGTAAGCAGAGGCATCGGTGGGTGATAGATAATATCTGGTTTCCGACCGCCCACTTGTGTCCCGTAGGACCCCGAGTTCTTGACACTGTTCGAGATCGAGCGCTAACCACAGGTGGGGAGATATGGGCCCCCCATTGATTAGTACCTGATTTCAAAGTATTGTACTGGGGGCCACAACTAGTTTGAGGTTTTATTTACTATCCTGTACCTATGCCATGCTTTACTGCTTTATTTAAATTGTGCGATGGATAGCACACTGTACTGTTTAGGAAGCGGAGTGTTTTCGCGGTATCGACAGTCCCAGTTTTGGGATTTGCTGTCGTTTTAGCCATGGCGCAAACCCGAGTCCGTCTCGGAGACCGGCCGACTTTCTATGGTGTACTTAGTGGGGTGGCCCCGTGCTTGCTTTGGTCGGAAGCGTCGTGACTTAGGCCCGCCGACATACCGATGTGTGTATGTTAGCGATCCGGCAAAAGGGTGAAGTGCTTGTGGATACTTTGGTGCACCCTGCGGTTAAATCTTTTTCGAAGCCGTGTCCGCGGTTATGGACGACTTGGAGCACAGTGCTTGATCATAGACAACTATAACTAAAGTTTATTGTTATAAATTGACTTGTATCCGATATGACTAGTAATCAGCTTCACTGCAACGGAATGGCTAAATAAAAGTACCAACAACTGCTGGGTTTGGGATATCTCATGCTTATTATATCTGACTAGTAAGTGTCGCAACTACAACGGAATGGTTAACTAAAATGGCCCACTGCTTATTTTATCAGGATGATTATCTAAACCTGACTAGTAATTGCTGCAACGGTAATCGAATAAATAAAGCGCCAACCGTGAGTTCCTCGGTTGACTTCCTCGTTTGGTCTCGAGGGGGAAAACACCAGGATGGGTTTGTTTGATGGTAGCATCAGGTTGGTTCCGCATAGATCTTTCTTACCCCTCTCTAATAGCCGTCAGTTGTATCGAGTCTCTATAGGTTGTTTAGTGCATGCTGCCGCTGCCGCTCAGTCCACCATACCTATGTAGGCGAGGACCGCCGAATTCTAGCCTCGCCGTGTACTGGCCTCGATCGACGCCTCTTTTTCCTTTGCCCTTTGTCGGCACCCTTTTGTTTAAGGGTTTTGAGATCGACGTCGTTAAGGGTTACCCTTCCGGCTTGGCTCGGTGGTTATGGACGCCATTGGTTATTCTTCAGGCTCTTAGCCCCATTTGCATCTTGTCCGTAGTCGGACGCCATCATTTTCAAGGTGATTTGGATCTTTGTATAATATATTCTTGACTCTGAGTCGTGTTGTATATATCTGTTCTGTGGGTCCCATCGAGGACTGTTGTGTAATGTTATTACTTCGTTTTCCACCCGCACGAAAGTGCCTGGTGGGCACCTTTGAATCGTTTCTATGCGGGTTTGGCGAGTTTCGCTAAAACTTGCATAGGGCCGATTCTGAGGGTGTTACAAAATATGTGATCATATATAATGAAGCTATATTTCTGTATAGATTTAGAAGGCAAGAGCGATAAAATTATTGGAAAAAGATCTATAATTTATATTTTCTCTATATGTGCAGCTCTCTGGAAACATATCCTTATATTATTCATATTGAATAAGCAGTGATTATTAACATCACTCAGCAATTAAGATCGATCATATATATCTTTAAAGTCGGATATCGTAGTAAAAACTATTTTGAGTAATAACATAGCGTAACCATCCTGAACGGACCACATGGGATAGTTTGATTGAAATTTAATGGTTTAAACAAACGAATTGGAGGTAATGCACGGCAGCACACAACTCATGCCATGTGTGAAGTCATACATTTAACAACATTGTAAAGTGGATATGTTTACTGCATAAGGAAATGTTAGATAGGAACATCATTAGAAGTCAAGAGAAAAGCAGTTGCAAACATACCGCATCAGTATCAGTTGATAAGTCCAAGGCTGTAGCTTGAGACAAAGCTCTCAGGATCACACATTGTCTACGGTCATCTTCAGAGCCATAATAGTATCGACAACCCTCACACTCATTATCACCACAATCATCAGACCCACCATTTTCACAGCGATCAGAAGAATAATAACCAATTTTGACGATTGCCGTTACCAAAGATGGCATGCTTTCAAGAAATGGAGTCCTACCCACAAAATGGTCCAGTTTCAAGGAGACAAGATTGGGTAAAGACATCCGAGTACGGCTATAATTGTGAAACAGGCAGCAACTCATTCGGAGATGTTTCAAGGATGATGATGAAAATTTTTCAGAACTTATATCGCAGTCCACCATTCGAAGATAAACTAGCGCTGGGCAGCCCCCAAAATCAAGAACGCTGTCGTTTGTAGTTACAGAAATAAGGTATAACCTTGTGAGGTGTTGGGAGAAGAGAGGACGTTCAGGTAGACGAATGTAATCTTCGGTATCGGGACAGAACCGGAGCACCCTGACTTGAAGGCGCAAAGCATGCCAGATCCAGAGGCTCAAGTGCCGCTGGGCGTCGTCGGACAGGGAATTATCAAGTAAAATCTCGAAATAGCATTTCTCCAGGGGCGCGCCGTGGCGACGAAGTAGAAGCACACAGTCCACGAACTGGTTGAACCTGTCGTCGCTACTAAATCCCTTGCAGTTGGTAAAGTGGATGGCCGGGGCAGACCTCCAGAGGTGGCGCCAGCGCTGGGCGAGCACGCATGTCCGCACCGCATCATGCGCCGGCATGAGAGACAGCAAGTGGTGGAGGACGCCCTCCGGGAGGTCGCTGATGCGATCCACCTCGCTCTCCACAGATGTCTCTTCCTCGTTCTTGGCCCGCTTGTGAGGGGGCATTCCGTCGAACTGGTGGTGTGCGTCCATTCTGTGTACCAAGAGCAGAGGGATGAGAGAGAGAGACCGCTGAGAGTGGAACAGGAGAAGAAGGGGAGAATCCATCACCTGAGTCACCGTCCGGTCTCCGGCGCTCTGCTCTCCGCAGACGGCGCTCACTGGTCAAGGTCGTGGGTGCTCGATCCAAATGGGTACTGTTGGTTTGTTTCCCTTCTTGGTTTGCCCAAGAACGGAGTCCGGTTCTAAACTTAGTCAAGGAGTAAATGACACAAAACTAGACCACGATATTGAGCAGTTTTAACACAAAATTATTCTTTCAAATAGGCTTTCGCCCCTTTTAAAAATAAAGGCACAACCGGCACAAGGTAACGAGGAGAACCTCTTATAAACCAGATCAAAGATAAATAAAATACTTCCCCGTCTTAAAATAAGTGACTTGAGTTTGTCTAGATTCGCATGTACTTCTATACTAAAACATGTCTAGATACATCTGAATCTAGACAAACTCACGTCATTTATTTTGGGACGGAGGGAGTACTTGTCACCAAAGACAAGACCGAGGGGGGTCGGGACTCCACGACGACGCACCCAAGAGGGTTACGGCGAAACCGCGACGCCGTCGTCGAGACCTAATGGTCAGGGGTTTTCACCCAGAGCCCTAGCAGAGAAGGTACCCACAACGACGCCCCCAGAAGGGTTACGCCACCCATAGGAATCGACGTTGTTGGCGCCAAATCGCTGAGATTTCGCCCAGAAAAACCTTCGCCCACTCTCGAGATCTCGAACCACTCGCTGTCCCCGAGTCAGACCTCCACAACATGATCTGGGGGATGTCATCGCCAACGCACTGCCAACACTAGGATCTCCCGACGTCCACTCCTCGCCATCCACATAGCCAAAGAGCAAGACCATCACCACTACCACGACGCTCGCCGTAGAGGCGTCCGTGTAGTCCACCTTCTAGGGCTGCCACCCGACATCCATGCGCTTGGGACCAAGGAGGGAGGGCAGCTCACCCCGAGACCGGCGACAACATGAAACCTCGTGTGAATGGAAATAATGCAGTAGGCAGGTAGAGCTATGCCACCCGCCGGTCGCACTCCGCAGCCATTGCCAGCTAGTTCTAGGCTCGCATGCTTGGATCCGGCCTCTGGCCACGCTGCAACCACTAGGAGGAGATCACCATCCTCCACTGCCATAGGCGATCGCAGATCGGACGCACTAGGCAAGGCCTGCCAGGCCGATCAGGCCCGACAGGCCCCACAGCGTGCTACAACGTCGTGGTCACCGCCCCGTCCACCTGCAAAGCCATACCACCACCTACCCGCACCATCCTCGGTCGGCCCAACTCCGGCGTTCCGCTCCCTTCAATGAACTAGTCAAAAGGTTTAGGGGAGAGGATTGTAGCAAGATCGTGTCCACACCTCTATGAAAGAGAAGGTTGCAATGTTCCTTCATGTTGTAGGTCATAACCACATGTTCAGAGTGATCCACAACCCATGCAGGAGATCCATGGAGACAATATCTCGCTATTTCAACCTAGTCCTGCATGCAATATTGGGAAGCTCAGAGAAGAGATGATCAAACCACTAGTTTTTCAAACACAAAGCAAGATATGACACAATCGCATATGGTATCCATATTTCAAGGTGAGCACTAATACTACCTTTTCATTTCGTATGAATATCACATTGCACATAAACATGATAGTTTGTTCTTGTCATCACATGATTGTATTGGTCCAATCGATTTTACTCGTGTGGACTAGTAGAGTGTTGAAAGCATAGTCATCGTCATACAAAGGAAGGAAACACTAAGCCATCCAAAATATGCTTGTTGCTGTTAATTTTGATCTCAAGTTCACATATGTGCTAGCTAGTTGGGAATGATCAACCCATGATGCAAGCATTCTTGCTGACAGACTGTCTATACCTGATGGGATGTAGATCCTTGATACGTCCATTTTGCATCACTATTCTATATCATAATTTATTGTTATTCATTGATATATTTCATATTAAGAAATGATACTTATGTTATTTCATCTGTTTTTGCATGGTTGATGACTTTTTGGAGGATGGACCGCTGAAGTCAGGATTCTGATGGAAAAGGCACTGTTTGGAGGTAAAATTCGCGAAGATCAGAAAATTCTAGAAAATACATGGAAATTTCTATTTTTTCAGAAGACGAAGGATGCCAGAAGGGGGAGTGAAGATGGGCCACAGGAGGCCCACACCACCCCCTGGTGCGGGCCACCCCTAGCCACGCCACCAGGTGGTGTGGCCACCCTGGCCCACCTCTGGCTCTCCCCTTTGGCGTATATTATCCCCACGAAACCCTAAGCCTCAGGGGCGACCACAGAAAGATTCCACTGCCTCTGCGGGGCGGAAAACTACAGAGAGAGAAAGAGCTCTCCGGCATGCAGAAATCTGCCGGGGAAATTCCTTCCCCGAGAGGGGATATCGTCGCCATCAACACCACCATCAAGCTGGACTTCATCGGGATCATCATCACCACCATCATCTCCACCAGCACCATCATCACCACTCCATACCGCTGTAACAATTGGGTTGAATCTTGCATAGTTCTTAGGGGAAACTTTCCCGGTATTGATTACTTGTTGTAGTTGATGCTATTGAGTGGAACCATTGAATTATTATTTATGTTCAGATTGTTAATTATCATTATTTCATCTCTGATCTTGATCCATATGATGTCTTGTGAGTAGTTCGTTTAGTTCTTGAGGACATGGGAGAAGTCATGTTGTTAGTAGTGGAATTGTGTTGAGAAAGATTCAATAGTTTGTTACTTAAGTTGTGGTGTTATTCTTCTAGTGGTGTCATGTGAACGTCGACTACATGATACTTCACCTTTATGGGCCTAGGGGAATGCATTGTGTATTTGGATACTAATCGTAGGGGTTGCCGGAGTGACAGAAACCTGAACCCCCGTTAGGAAACCTTTGCACAAAGGATGTCAGGATCTTAGAGTTTAAAGTCGTGGTTAGGTTTATCTTAATTACTTTCTTGTACTTGCGGATGCTTGCAAGGGGTATAATGACAAGTATGTATTAGTCCTAGGAAGGTCGGTACATTAGCACAGGTTCACCCACACAACACTTATCAAACTAAAGAAGATTAATCAACTATATGAAGCGAAAGCACTTGATGATATTCCCGTGTGTCCTCAAGAAAGTTTGGTCATCTTAAGTAATACAACCGGCTTGTCCTTTGCTAAAGAAAGGATTGGGCCACTTGCTGCATTTATTCTTATTGTATTTTATTTACCCGCACTTTATTTATCTGCATTATCAAAAACCCCTAAAAATCTGTTTGCTAAGTATTTACAAAGAATTCCTGCTCCAAGCCACTCGTCAACACCTTCTGCTCCTTGTTGGGTTCGACACTCTTACTTATCGAAAATACTGTGATACACCCCCTATACTTGTGGGTCATCAAGACTATTTTCTGGCGCCGTTCCTGGGGAGTGAAGCGCCATTGGAGAGTGGAACTGGTAAAGGAAACTTCTATTGTGAGTATTGTTTACTTCTGTTAGTTACTTTATTTCAATATCGATAATTCACTTAGTTTCTTATTTCGGAATGCTACTACCACTGCTAAGGTAGTAGATGAACCACCACCTGCTGAGAATGATACTTTTAAGATACCTACAAGAATTGTTGATCGTGTTATGGATAACTCCTATTTTGGAGATGGAACTATCCATCCTGGTGATCATTTGCTCTTTATACACGAATTATGCGAGTTGTTTAAGTGTGCAGGTATTACAACAGATCAAGTCAAGAAGAAGTTATTCTCATTATCACTGAAAGGAAGAGCTGAGGAATGGTATAAGCTGCTGAAGAATGGTCAATCTCTTGAATGGGAGGAAATAGTGCCTCTCTTTTATTCAAAATTTTATCCTCCTAGTGAGATCCATAAAGATCAGAATCAAATATACAACTTTTAGCCTCTTGATGGAGAGAGTATAGCTCAAGCTTGGGGGAGATTGAAGTTACTAATGCTCAAATGTCCTATTCATGAGCTCCCCAACAATATTATTATCAATAAATTTTATGCAAGACTGTCTCTTCATGATAAGGATCTATTGGATGCTTCTTGTGCTGGATCATTTACACGCATGAAAGAAGAAGCTAAATGGGATCTTCTAGACCGTATTCAAGACAATGCTGAAGCATGGGATAATGATAAAGGAAGAAAGTCAGGTATAAATTATGATTATGAATGCATTGGATCTTTTATGAGAATTGATGACTTTCAAAATATTAAAAATGCATATGGTCTTGACTCTCAAGTTATTGCAAATTGTTTTAAGGATTTTGCCTCATATATTGAAATTCCAAAAAAAGAATGGAACAAGTATCATGCACCATATAAAGATATTGTTGATTGTGTTCCTGTTAGAAGTACTGAATTTTGCACTATTGATCACATCTTACCTGAACCTTATATCGAGAAAATGTCTTTCCCGGATAAGGTAAAGGAGCATCCTATGATAACTAGTGTAATTAATAAAAGTACAAAGGGAGCTGTAAAACCTAATGAACAAATAAACATTGAACCTGCAGTAGCAATTGTAAAAGACCTTGTCTAAAAGTGTAGAAGATGGACACATTGTCAACGTCATTTAAATCATAAGATGAAGGAAGTGGTAAGAAACGAGGTATTAAAACTCCTTGATGCTGGTATTATTTATCCTATTGTTGATAGTGAATGGGTTAGTCCTGTTCATTGTGTCCCTAAGAAAGGGGGAATTACCGTTGTGCCTAATGATAATGATGAGCTTATTCCCCAAAGAATAGTAGTAGGTTATAGGATGTGCATTGATTTCAGAAAGGTTAACAAAGTTACTAAGAAAGATCATTATCCACTTCTTTTTATTGATCAAATGTTAGAATGGTTGACTAAAAAGACCCATTTTTGTTTTCTTGATGGATACTCTGGGTTTTCTCAAATTGCTGTTAAACAACAAAATCAAGAAAAAACTACTTTTACATGCCCTTATGGAATCTATGCTTATATGCGTATGCCTTTTGGTTTGTGTAATGCTCCTGCTACTTTTCAAAGATGCATGTCTGCTATCTTTCATGGTTTTTATGAGGAAATTGTGGAAGTATTCATGGATGATTTTTCCGTCTATGGAACTTCTTTTGATAATTGTCTGCACAACCTTGATAAAGTTTTGCAGAGATGTGAAGAAACTAATCTTGTTCTTAATTGGGAGAAATGCCACTTCATGGTCAACAAAGGGATTATCCTTGGACATAAAATTTCCGAAAGAGGCATTGAAGTTGACAGAGCTAAAGTTGAAGCAATTGAGAAAATGCCATGTCCAAGAGACATCAAAGGTATTCGTAGTATCCTTGGTCGTGCTGGTTTCTATAGAAGGTTTATTAAAGATTTCTCTAAGATATCAAAACCCCTCACTAATCTTCTCCAAAAAGATGTACCCTTTGTTTTTTATGATGATTGTAAGGAAGCTTTTGAAACTCTAAAGAAGGCTTTGACTACTGCTCCTATTGTCCAACCGCCTGATTGGAACTTACCCTTTGAAATCATGTGTGACGCTGTGATTTTGCTGTAGGTGCTGTTCTTGGGCAACGAATAGATAAAAAGTTAAATGTTATCCATTATGCTAGTAAGACTCTTGACGCTGCTCAAAAGAATTATGCTACTAATGAAAAAGAATTCTTAGCTGTTGTCTTTGCTTGTGTTAAGTTTAGACCTTATATTGTTGATTCAAAAGTTACCATTCATACTGATTATGCTGCTATTAAGTACCTTATGACGAAGAAAGATGCCAAGCCTAGGCTTATTAGATGGGTCTGCTTTTACAAGAGTTTGATCTACATATTGTAGATAAGAAGGGTGCTGAAAATCCTGTTGCTGATAATTTAACTCGATTGGAAAACATATCTTTTGATCCTATGCCTGTTAATGATAGTTTCCCAAATGAACAGTTGGCTGTAGTAGGGGTAAGCTCGCGAGGGAGCCCTTGGTATGATGATTATGCTAACTTCATTGTCTCCAAGTATTTGCCTCCAACTTTTACAGCCCAGCAAAGAAGGAAGTTCTTTTACGATTTGAGGCATTATTTTTGGGATGACCCACATTTATATAAAGAAGGAGTAGATGGTATTATGCGAAGATGTGTTCCAGAATATGAACAAAAGGAGATATTGCGGAAATGTCATGGTAGTGCCTATGGAGGACATCATGCGGGAGATAGAACCACACAAAAAGTGCTATAATCAGGTTTTTACTAGCCTACCCTTTTTAAAGATGCTGATGGGGAGACCTCTTTAAAAATGCTTAAGGATATTATCTTTCCTAGGTTTGGAGTGCCTAGGTATCTTATGACTGATGGAGGTTCTCATTTCATTCATGGTGGGTTTAGAAAGACCCTTGCTAAATATGATGTTAATCATAGAATCGCTTTAGCTTATCATCCCCAAACTAGTGGGCAAGTAGAACTATCAAATAGAGAAATTAAATCCATATTGCAAAAGACTGTTAATAGATCTAGAAAAAATTGGGCTAAAAAGTTGAACGATGGTTTATGGGCTTATAGGACTGCTTACAAAAACCCTATGGGAATGTCTCCTTACAAAATGGTTTATGGGAAAGCTTGCCACCTGCCTTTAGAATTAGAACACAAAGCTTATTGGGCAGTGAAAGAACTTAATAGAGACTACAAACTTGCTGGTGGGAAAAGATTATTTGACTTGAGTTCATTGGATGAATGGAGGAGTGAAGCATATGAAAATGCTAGACTCTTTAAAGAAAAAGTTAAAAGATGGCATGACAGGAGAATTCTTAAGAGAGAGTTCCATGTTGGTGAGAAAGTTATATTAGGTCTCGGCTCGGATTTTTTGCAGGGAAACTACTCTAGAAATGGGAAGGACCTTTTGTTATTGAAGAAGTGTATCGTTCAGGTGCAATAAATATTTCTTCTTTAAAAGATAATACTACACAAGTGGTGAATGGTCAGAGACTCAAGCATTATATTTCTGGAGATTCTTACAATGAGGATATTGATGCTATTCAAGTGGTAACTCCGGAATTTTTTATTAAACACCAAGTTCAGAGACCTGCAAAGTCCGTTTTCGAATAGGTAACAGTTCTGGTAAGAAAGGTTCCGTGAAAAATCTGTCAAGTTATATTTTTGTAGTTTTTATCTAACAAGGAAAGCAATGAAGCGAAAGAGGGACGGAAATGGAGCTAGGGTGGCTCACACCACCCTGTGGCGTGGGCCCACCTAGCCGCGCCACCAGGGGTGTGGCCGCCCCGGAGTCCGTCTCCGACTTGTTTTCTCCCAGTACCTTCCTTTTGTTGTTAAACTTCATAATATATAATCCCCCGAGGTTTGTATATCGTGTTCTCATCGTGTTTTAGTTTCTATCTATTTTTGACAGGTAGAGTCTCAGTTTTGGAGCCACAATGTCTTCCTCTAGATCACCCAAGGAAGATTCCTCTACGGACATCGTTAACCCATACATGTGTGAGTTGAAGATTCATCCCAAGGAGTTGTTGCTCGAAGATAGGGAGGTACGAATAAAAGAGGTTCAGGGCCCTAAAGGTGAAGGCAGTCTGGAGGACATGATGGAAGCACTGGAGCAAGAAGTCTTTAGGTACAAGAAGATGGCGGAACGCGAAGTGGATATCATCCACGAGATTAGTTCAGAACTTATTAACAAGCACCAGAAGGAGACTGCTGAGCTTAAGGATGAAATTCTCTCACTCCACCGAATAACCAACCAACTACAAGCACAACTCTACGACCTACAAAATCAAAACTGTGAGTATGAGGTTAGGTTTAAACGCATAAGTGTTGCTGCTAGTTCCAGGATGTTGGAGACCGGGATGTCTTTTGTTGATGGGGAGCCCTTACCTTGGAAGTCAGACGAGGACGAGAGAACACCACCACCACCAAAGGAGTAATTCGTCATCAGGTTTTGGCATCCCTTGGTTTGTTCCAAGCTTGGGGGAGTGTCGCGGTATCATATCACTATCTTCTATATTTTTACCTTTTTAGTAGAGTCATATCATGAATGGAGAAGTTATCATGTAGGATGGTTTGCATTATGGAAGTGTCCCCCTCTCGTTAGTTATCTATGTATCCCTTGGTGTGAGTTGCCGTTATGGAATATTAATGAGAAGTTCTATCATTTACTATTTTACACATCTTATATTAGTTTTCAATTTCTGTTATATGATTGATATTTTTATTAGTATTTGTATCACTTTGGGATCATTAAGTAAATTTAGTTGGTTTTGGCAAACCTGGCTCGGTCAATAGCAACACTATTTGAGAATTGAATGAAAAAGATAAAAGTACTCTTAACAAATATAATTTCATCATCTTTCTTGATTTGCTCATAAGCTTAGTATTCTCTAGTTAAGATCTTTTGTGCTTCTAAGGAAGATTACATGTTTGTTTTTATCACCTGTATGTTTGTTTGTTTCCTTCAACTCTTATACTTGCTACCCAGCCTTGCTAGCCAAAAACCTGTACTGAGAGGGAATGCTTCTCGTGCATCCAATACTTAAACCAAAACCTATGCCATTTGAGTCCACCATACCTACCTATTAGCATTTTTGCTATTCCAAGTAAATTCATGTTTTTATCTACCTTCTGAATTAAACTTGTTATGTGAAAATTAGTGATTAAAGCTCTCACGAACTTGATGGCACACTTTACTTTTCTTGCACTTAATAAACCTGAACCATTGTGCCCATCTATGTTGCGTATATGCTTGCGCTTTGTAAGTTGGGAATTAGCAGAACCATGCTGTCATGGGGAACGCTTTCAACATTGCACTTGTACATTGTACCTAGTTGATATCATGATCTTTTGTTTATGGATGTCGTTGGTGTGAAATGAAAGGGGAGCTTGTAAGTTGATACGTTGCTAACGTATCTATAATTTTTGATGTTCCATGCTTGGTTTTTATCTACTTTCTTATGTTTTGTCCACACTTTTGAGTATTTTTATACACTTTCTTGGACTAACCTATTAACAACATGCCACAGTGTCAGTTGCTTGTTTTCTGCTGTTTTTGGTTCCAGAAAAGTCAGAAAATCAATATTCTTGGAATTGGACCGGATAAAAGCCAAAGTCGTTATTTTCCCGGAAGACTCACGGAGCCAGAAGACGAGACGGACAGGGGCCACAGGGTGGCCACACCATGTGGTGGCGCGGGCTAGCCCTGGCCACGCCACAAGGTGGTGTGGCCCCCCTGGCTGCCCACCGACCTTGCCTCTTCGCCTATAAGATGCCTCCCGATGCAAAAACCCTAGGTAGTCAAGCCTCCAGCCATGAAAAGTTCCGCAGCGCTGCCACCACCGAAGGGGAGATTCGAGGGACAGAAAGTCTCTGTTCCAGCACCCTACCGGGACGGGGAAGTGCCCTCGGAGCCATCTCCATCGATCTCCACCACCATCTCCATCACCATTGCTGATTCCCATGATGAGGAGGGAGTAGTTCTCTCTCGAGGCTAAGGGTTCTACCGATAGCTATGTGTTCATCTCTATCTCTATGCATGATCTTATTGAGATCATGAGCTTGTAATCTATAGATCAACCTTGCTACTCAAGTGCTTTAATAGATCTCTGCTCTCCCCATGTGTGTGAAGTTGACAGTGTCGTCGGATTGATGACAAGTACGCCAAGGGGGTCCTCGAGGCGTGTGGAAGAGAGGGGTGTGAGACGTACGGTGTTCCGGGACGGTGAGCACACAAGTTTACCTAGGTTCGAATCCGCCGGCTTTGGACGGACCCTACTCCTTCTAGCAATCCAGTAATACAGCAGAGCCGGAATATGGGTTACAAGGGTTTCGCCTATGCGAGTTGAGATTGTAGACTATTGAGGTGTTGCCCTAAAGGCTCTCCCTAGGACGGCTTATATAGATATACGGCCTAGGGTTTACATGAGAGATCTATCCGGCTACGACTAAGAGTCGGTTACAGAGTACATCTTGAACTACAAGTAACATTATGGGCCTAAGTCAGTAAGTCTTCTGGGCCTTCTCGTAGCCGGATTGGACTCCGTCTTTCTCCCTGACTGGGCCGCCCGTGAAGCAAAGCTCTAACCCGAAGTGAGCCACCCTGGTCAGTGAGGAACTATGAGGATGCCCGGAAAGTATATCCCCAACACCAGCCCCTGGAGGCCTCCAAGATCCAAAGTCGGATTTATCATCGTCTAGCTTGATCTTCGGCTTGCAGAATCTTGAAGGGTTCCTGAAACTTCACAACAAAAAATACGATCCGGGTCTTAAAAGTAAGTCGGACCTATCAACAGGTTACTCGGATTTTCCAGCTTGGTTTCAAACTAAGCCGGAACTTGGTCTCTAACGCCACCTGACACAAGTCATGGTCAAGTCAGGTCATCTGACAGGCATTTCGTCAGCACGACCGTTGGTGGATCCGCGGTTTGCGGAACCGAGGCACCGTTTCAATGCCTGCGTGGAGATCGAGGTGACGTAATCATCGCGTGGGACCTTCCCAGTTCCTTCCACGATGCGTGGCGGTTACACTGTAGCATTTGCACGAATCTTGGCGCAGTTAGGTGGATATAAGGGGTTAGGATTTCTTCCTTCTTCTTCCACCAGTCCTTTGCCTTTTCCTTTCCTCCCAATCTCCCTGCGCGCATAGAGCTCCCCCGTTCCTCCCCACAGAACTCCCAGCGCCGCCCCTTTTAGGTCAACTGCTCGCCGGAGAAATGGCTTCATCTTCTTCCTCCGGCTTGGCGGCAGCGGCGGCGGCGGCGACGGCAGAAACAGTGGCGGAGAAAGAGAGCTTTCGTGGGCTCTGGATTCCCTGCACCCTCAACGAGGAGGGCCTTAAGAACGTGGAGAAGGAGGGGCTTCTTGCCGCCAGTGACTGGCGGGGAGGCTTCGAGGAAACCGTCCCCAACCCGCGCAACGGCGAGCGGGTCCACTTCGGCACCCACCTCGACAGAGGTTTGTCGTTTCCTCCCTCGGAGTTCTTCTCCGAGGTGATTGATCATTACGGAGTTCAACTCCATCATCTTCCTCCCAACTCTCTGTTAGAGATGAGTGCGTACGCTTCATTGTGCGAGGGCTTTCTCGGCATTAGGCCGAGTTTGACTCTTTTCCGGTACTATTTTCATGTCCGGAGAAACTCCATTACTGTCGGTGTTCCTTACATCACCGGCACTATTAGCTTTTCGCTTAGACATGAGCACGCGTATCCCAAAATCCTAGCTAGTGACTCAGTCAAACAATGGCCAACCACGTTTTTCTATCATAGGGATATTCCGGCTCCCGGCAAAGCCATTGCTTTGCCGGCTTTCATCGACGGAGCCGCCACGGCCCAACCTTCTTGGGATGAGGCTGCTCGGGCTCTCACCGACGATCTGATCCTCGCTAAGAGGCGGATCGAATATTTGATCAAACACAAGGATCTGAAGGGATACGACTTGGTCCAGTGCTGGGTCTCACGTCGGATCCATCCCCTCCAGTACCACGGAACCCGAGTGATGCATTCCATCACGTCGTCTCCGAAAGACTCCCTCCGCATCAGCTTCAAAGCCTTCACCACACAGGGCTACATAAGCCAGATCAAGTGGCTGATTAGGGAGCGGATCGAGAGGAGAATCCCGGAGGTTTCTCTAGACATGCACACGGCGGATAACCCCGTAGTGCCGATAAGCTTCTATCAGTACACCTTTTTATGTGTTTCAACATTTGAGTTATAGTGCAATGGTGATACGTTTTCTTCCTTTCAGCTTGCTGACCTCCCCGAGTCAGAACTTGCTCCGCTCGAAAGATATCCTCCGGAGTTCTCTCAGGAGGTAGAAGTGGTCCCATTGCCGGATCTTGCGCTCAAGAAGCACAAAGCTCCGACAGTGGTTGTTGGCACAAAGGAGGTGCCCGTTGTGAAGAGGTAACTTTCAATCACAATTTTCCACCTTTGTACTTTACTCGAATTTCTTTCTGAGATGTATTGTTTCCGACTTTACTACATTCTCAGAGCAAAACCTCTCCTCAAGGGCAAAGGGAAAGGGATTCCTTCGAAGCCGCTGCGGTAGATGAAGCTTATGATAGCTTCTCCTGCCGTGGCTCCTCCGACTCCTGCCCCTCAACCTTCTGCAATGCCGGTGATCTCTCCAGATGCCGCAGAAGATTCGGCTCCTTCAACGGAGCCTACAAACCTTGGGTCGCAAACTGACGTCACCATGGGTGCGTCAGATCTAGATAAGGGTGAACCCTCTTTGGGTAATGATCCCTCGGCAGAAACCTTCACCGAAAACCTCATGAGCAATCCGGGTCTTGCCAAGTTTGGCCTGTCCTAGAAATCTGCTGAAGAAATCCAGCGGCTAGCCAGGAAATGCCTGGAGAAAAGAACTTTATCCGCCGAGGAAGAAGCGCAAGAAGCAGAGGACGTCAAGTTCTCCGACCTTCTCGCTCAAGTGCGCCTTTGCGACGAGAGGATTAGGACTAGTGAGCTTCCAACAGCCCCAGTGATTCCTCTGACTCTCGCCGAAAAGGTGGCCGCTGAAGTGAACGCGGGTTTGGATAAACTTACCCGCGAACAATATGTAAGCCGGAATTCCAACTCTTGTTTTTTTCCATTGTTTTATATCATATCCTCTAGTCCCCAAGCATGAAGTAGGATATATAATCCGGGTTTATGCTTTATTAGGATGCCAAAGAACGAACTAGTGTAGCCCCCAATGCTCGTGCTGATATTAGCAAAAATATTAGCCCGAGTCTTTAGTAGCTTTCTGACTTTGGGTATTCTGACAGAAAGTATGTTCCTATAACCAGGATTTATTGAAGAATGTCTGTGATAAGCAGAGAGAGATCAAAGCTCTCCGGCTTAAAAATGCTGAACTTAAAGTTGCCAAGGATGAGGTCGAAGGTGAACATTCCGAGACTCAAACCTTGTATTTGTTATTTTCAATGTCGATTTTTTCTGAACTGTTGTTCTCTTTGACTTACAGCGCTGGTGAAACAATCCGTCGCCATGATTGAAGAGGCTGAGAACCTCAAGACCCTGGTGGTGGAGAACAAGGAGCTTCGCCAAGAGCTGGACTAGCTCAAGGTGAATCATGAAAAGAGCATAGCTCAAGTCCTTGAATCCTCCTCCATGGCTACTGAAGAGCGTGATTGCAAGATCGCTGCTCAAGATAAAATAATCTCGGACCTCAAGAATGAGCTGAGTAGAGAGAAGGACATGTCCCAGGTGCTCCGGGCTGAACTCCAGAGTCTCCGGGAGGACAAGACCAAAATTGACGACGTCATTTTTGGTACGTTCCATCTATCTGACTTGTCACTTTCTTCGACTTTTATCAATGTCAGTTTTTTCTAAACTTGTTTTGTGTATAGGTCCTCTGAACTTGACGGACTCTTCCTCCTCCGAGCCCCGCACCCACTGGCTTACCCAAGTCGGTGACCTGCTTCATGACTTCCGCCAGTCCCTTGAGGACATCGGCGAAGCTCTCAAGATTCCGGACATGCCAAGCATGTCGGATTTTCAGGTGCGGGACAAGGCAAAGGAGATGCCGCAACTTGTTCGGGATTGGAACATGTCCTACGCGCGGACTGCTGCACAGAACGCTCTCACCATGGTCATGAGCCACCATGGAAACATGGAAATATGGCAAGTGACCAGAGGGTACTGCAAAGTAGATGAAGACGGCCAGGAGCAGGACCTTCAAGCCATCATGCACTCCTGCGCCGGATATGGGTGTCATGTGGCTGACCTGACCAGCTACGAGATCCCCTTCTTCACCCGCGTAGATACTCTGCCTCCTCCTCTGGAAGAACCAACAGAAGTTTCCGACAATGAACGCACTACCTCGGATGCGGACATCTCGGAACGATATCAAGGCGGAATCTCCAGTGAGCCGGCAGCTCCTTCATCTCCTCCTGCATCATAGATCAGAAATTTTTGTATTATTCCGGAAAAACATGATGCATCTGTAAATATGCAGTACTTTCATTTTGCTAGTGCTAAGCTTTTGATCTATTCAACACTTTTGGCTTTAATTTTTTGTGTGCCTGAAATGTTTACATAAGCACTTGTACTTTTTCGTCTCTACTTATCATTTATCTGGCTTTTTGCCTTGTCCCTTTCGTGAGCCGGCTAAACCTTCTGCCGGAAACTTTGTCGAGCAACGGAGCTCAATTGCTAAACTAGTTTAAACTCGGAAACAAAGCCGGCTTCCAGTACCAACAATTCACTACTCGGAAAATGCCCGCATCCAGCAATCAGATAAATAACCAAAGTAAAGACTAGAAACTTTAGAGTTATACCCGAAGGTAGCAATTTTTAGAATCGGAAATCTAAACTAGAACGAACATGAGCATAAAGTACTTTCAAGCATTCTGGGATTTTCAACTATGACATGAATTCGGAAATAAGATGGTAAAAACTTCTCAGAAAAACTTGAGGCAACCAAAACTTTTATTTCTCAGAGAACATGTACATATATATGTTTACAAAGAAGGATAAACTAAGAATAAAAAGGACATAGCTGAGCAATATTCCACGGTCTGTCTAACTCATCCGGATTTGTACTGCCTCTAGCTCTCTTTCTCTTCTTAGTAGAAGGTCTTTCTTTGACTGACCTCATATCAGTTAAGTAGTACGATCCATTGTGTAACACTCGACTAACTAAAAAGGGCACTTCCCATACTGGGGAAAGTTTGTGCTTTCTTTGTTGCACAAGCCGGAGAACCAAATCACCTTTATTGAAAGATCTATTTCGGACTCTCTGGCTATGATACTTGCATAACTTTTGCTGATAGGCTGTAGATCTCATTTCAGCAACGACGCGAACTTCTTCGACTAAGTCGAGATCATTTTGTCGAGAAATCTCGGCATCCTCTTCGATATACACGGCCACTATAGGAGAAGTATGAATAAAATCACTAGGAAGAACTGCTTCTGCGCCATAGACCAAGAAGAAAGGTGTGTATCCTGTTGACCTGTTTGGAGTTGTTCGTAAACTCCAAATTACAGAGGGTAATTCCTCTGCCCAAGCCCCCGCAGCATGCCGTAGTGGTGCTTCGAGTCTCGGTTTTAGGCCTTGTAGAATTAAACCATTTGCTCTTTCGACTTGTCCGTTAGCCTGTGGATGTGCGAGTGACGCAACGTCAAGCCGGATATTTTGCTCGTTGCAGAATTCAGCTAATTCTCCCATAGAAAAGTTACTCCCGTTGTTCGTGATAATGCTATGCGGATAACCATACCGGATTATAACATCCTCGACAAATCTTTTGGCTGTTGCTCCATCACAACTAGTGACAGGTTTAGCCTCAATCCATTTGGTGAATTTATCCACCATCACTAAGAGGTGAGTAAATCCACTTGGAGCTCATTTGAAAGGTCCTACCATATCAAGCCCCCAGACTGCAAAGGGCCATGTTATAGGTATTATTCGCAGCTGATCAACCGGAACATGAACTTGCTTGGCATACTTTTGGCAGCCCTTGCACGTCTTGACTAATCATTCGGCATCTGCCTGAGCTGTAAGCTAGAAAAATCCGTGTCTAAAAGCTTTTGCCACTAAAGATTTGGCTGCAGCGTGGTGACCACACTCGCCTTCGTGGATTTCTCTTAAGATTTCCACTCCTTCTTCTAGAGATACACAGCGCTGAAAACCCCCAAAAACACTCCGTTTATGGAGCTCACCTTTAACAATAGTATAGGCTTTTGCTCGTCGGATAATCTGCCGGCTCAGCACCTCGTCTTCGGGTAATTTGCCATCTACCAAATATTCGAGGTAGGGTTGAGTCCAGCTAGGAATTACAGCCAGGACTGCGATCAAAGGTGAGTCGGATTTAGTCGGATATTCCTCATCTACTCCCTTTATTGAGGGAACTTTGAGGTGCTCTAAAAAAGCGCCATCCGGGACCTCTTTCCGCGCAGAACCTATCCGAGATAGTGCATCTGCTTCCTCATTTTCTGCTCGAGGGATGTGTTGAACTTCAAAGCCTTCGAACGATTTAGATAGATCATCCACGACAGCTTTATATGCTGCCATGTGTTTATTTGCATTACAAATATCCGACACTTGTTGAGCAACAAGATCTGAATCTCCGTAACACATCAAACGTCAGATGCCAATATCCTTAGCAATCCAGATTCCATGCAGCAGTGCTTCATACTCGGCAATATTGTTTGTCGTTGTGAAGTGTATCTGCAACACGTATAAAAGTTTATCTCCTTGGGGTGACTTGAGCACCACGCCAGCCCCCGAGCCCCCTCGAGCCTTAGACCCATCGAAAAAGAGGGTTCAATATTCTGACTCAGGGAGGATCATGTTCTCCTTCATCTCTGTCCAATGAGCAACAAAGTCAGCAAGGATCTGGGATTTGATTGCTGTCCGAGGTTTGTACTCAATATCGAAAGCTGAAAGCTCTATGCCCCATTTGGCGACGCATCCTGTGGCGTCACTGTTGTTGATTATATCTCTCATGGGAGCTGTGCTGACCACGGTAATTGGATGCTCCTAAAAGCAGTGTTGTAACTTACGAGATGCTAGAAAAACACCGTAAGCCAACTTTTGATAGTGCGGATACCGCTGTTTTGATTCTGTCAGGACCTCGCTGACAAAGTAAGTCGGACGCTGCACCAGGTGTTCCTGATTTTCCTCTGGTCTCTCCACCACCATGACGATACTAACGACCTTATTTGTCGTAGCAAGATAGAGCAACATCGGTTCCTTAGGTTCCAGAGCTGCAAGGATAGGAGAAGATGAGAGTACTTTCTTCAGATCTTGTAGTGCAGCTTCAGCTTCGTCAGTCCAAACAAAATCCTTGGTCTTTTTCAGGAGTTTGTATAATGGTGCAGCTCTTTCACTAAGCCGGCTTACAAATCGACTGACCGCAGCGATGCAACTACTTAGTCTTTGTACGTCCTTCAGGCGAGTTGGCCTGGAAATATTAAGTATAGCCTTGATTTTGTCTCGGTTCACCTCTATGCCTCTTTGAGACACGCTAAAACCTAACAACTTTCCGGCTGGTATTCCAAAGAAGCATTTCTTCGGGTTAAGCATGATGTTGTATTTTCGTAGATTGGCAAATGTTTCCTCCAAGTCGGAAATCAGCGTTTCCTTCTTTTTGGAAATTGCTGCGATATCATCCACGTATGCATGTACATTGCATCCGAGTTGGTCATGGAGCAACGCTGCATCGTGCGCTGGTACGTAGCTCCTGCGTTCTTCAGCCCAAAAGGCATCGTAACAAAACAGAAAGTTCTGAAAGGGGTTATGAATGGAGTTTTGACTTTGTCAGATTCCTTCATCCGAATTTGGTGATAACCGGAATATGCGTCGAGAAAATAGAGGAGTTCCGAGCCTACCGTAGAATCGATAACTTGATCAATTCTTGGCAGAGCGAACGGATCTTTTGGACAAGCCTTGTTCAAGGCAGTATAATCAACACACATACTTAAATCAGTGGTGTCCTTTTTAGGGACCATTACAGGATTGGCCGACCACTCAGTGTGGATGACCTCTTCTATGAATTCGGCTAACTCGAGCCGTGCTAGTTCCTTAGCTATTGCCTTACGCTTTTCATCGCCAAACTATCGTAAGGACTGTTTGATGGGTTTAGCGTTCAGGTTTACATTTAGAGAGTGCTCGGCAAGTTCCCTAGGTACTCCGGTCATGTCAGATGGCTGCCATGTGAAGATACCTTGATTTGCTTGGAGGAACTTGACGAGCACGCTTTCCTATGCGCTATCTAGGCCTATGCCTATCTGGGTCACCTTGGAGGGGTCATCATCCTTCAAAGCTGCTTTCTTCGTCTCTTTTGATGCCTTGAACTCCGGATTTGGCTTTGTCACCTCCTTCTTCGTTGCGGGCATCTCGGACGGATCTATGCTCTTCTTGATCTCCTGGTACTCCTGGGCGTGCAGCACGGCTTCGGTAAAGGCGGCATTTCCATCCTCGCACTCTCGTGCTTTCTTCGGGTCTTCCCTGATAGTGATCACGCCGTTGGGACCTGGAATTTTCATCATATTATAAATGTAACACGGACGAGCCATAAAAGCCCAGTAAGCCGGACGTCCGAATATAGCATGATATGCACTCTTGAACGGGACCACTTCGAAAGAAAGTGCCTCTGTTCGATAGTTCTTTGGAGTTCCAAAGGTAACATCCAAAGTAATCTCTCCCAGGGAATTAGCTTGTCTTCCTGGGACAACTTCGTGAAATATCATAGAGCTATGATTCAGCTGGGTTTCCGAGATCTTCATCCGGCGTAGCGTTTCGACATAGAGAATATTGATGCTGCTACCACCGTCCATGAGAGTCTTGGAGAAACCATAACCGTCAATAAGTGGGTTGACGATTAAGGCGTATTTTCCTCGCCTGTGTAACTTAGGCGGATGATCATCGCGGTCAAATGTGATTGCCACTTCAGACCAGTCCAGATACTGGGGGACAACCGGAACTGTTGCATTGAGCTCGTGTAGAACTGCTTTCTTGACCTTTGCTGGTTGAGATCCGAGGAAAGTGACATAAGTGTCCTTCTTGGTGGGAAAAGTTTTCTTCCCTCCGGCTTGGGATTTGAAGCATCAGCTTCCTCCATGTTGGAATCTTCCTTGGTCTCCTTGTCCTTTTCGGGATTTTTCTTTCCCTTCTTCCGCTTATCTTTGTAGCCCGCGGTGTCATCTCTTTTGATGTCGTCATTGAAACGACATTCAGCGTTGGTGTGGGATGAGCCCCCATTGGCGTCTAGGTGATGCACACATGGGTTATTGGCAATGTCGGCCCAAGAGTAGGTTTTGCCTGGTTGCTGTTCTCCTCTACCTTGGACCCTTGAAGTCCCACGGCCATGCCCGCGGCCTCCGCCACGTCCTCCAGACCCGCAAACAGTAGTAACCACCGCTGTTTCCGCGTTGGGTTTTTCTTCCGAGGTATTTTTGCGTTTCTGAGCTTGTTGCTTTGGTTGTCTTGCCGACTGAGGCACAACTAGGGCATTGAGCAATCCCTCTGCATCGTCACCAAGATTCCGTGATACTTGCTCGCTGTTTCTATCATCTCTCCCAAATCAGTGACCTTGTCACACTTCAAGCGATGACGCAGTAGACCAATTGGGAGACCTGCAATGAAAGCTTCAATCGCAGTTTGATCATGCCGTCTTCCGCAACATAAGTGGGAGATATCGGGTTGCAACCATGCTGTTTCCGCCTTTTGGCGTCTGCAAGCTTGAAGAAATCGTAGCTGTGTATCCGCCAAGCAATGCCATCGTAGGCTTGGATATGTCTTGAGATAGCAAATCCTTTCGGGAATTTTGTAGCTCTAATGCATGGTTCGAAGCACTTTGGGCCCACGTAGATATCATCGTTTTCGTAGCGCCGAGCCTCTATGTTGGAGTTGATCCTGTGCCTTGTGTCGTTCGGGGATAAAGATCGTCCCGAATGTCGGCTGTGGCTGCGGTGCCTTGGAGCCGGACTTCGGCTTTTGCCACCACCTCCTCCGCCACGTCGTCCTCCTTGCCCTCCTTGGGAGACGTTGCGATGACTGGGTGGTGGAGAGGGTGGGGCAGCTGGATAGTTTCCGGCTGACCGCCGACCTCCATCCGGAATGTCATTATTCCGATTCCGGGGAGGGTCTTGACTACGACGAGCCCCCTGCCTGCTTGTTCCGGCGTGGTTTCCGTCGTTTCTTCGTCCGTTGTTCCCACCATGGTGGGGCTCAGCCGGACGGCTTGCATGTCTAGGAGGTGGCATTTTTTGATGATTCTCCTCCCGACGTTTCTCTTTATCTTCTCCCCTTCGATCGTTAGATTCTTGTCGGGGAGGATTCCTTAGATTCAGAGCAGCGATGGCCTCCTTCTCGGCCGCTGGTGCGACGTTGTTCGAGGCGTCCCCGCGATGCTGTCCTGACGATCCGGTTCTCGAATAATTGTCCTCCCGTTGTTCGGGGCGATAATGCTGCTCCGGAACACGGTGGGGTCTTACGTCAGCCCATGCCAGATCTGTTCGACATTGGTCGGAATCCGAGACCAGTTTTTGACTTTCGGACAGGGCGACCTTTTGCTGCTCCAGTCCCTTGTTGAGTAGCTTGATACCCAAACGGATCTCCTCTGGTCCTGGATTAGCCGATAGAATTTCTCGGCCGCCATACATCTTTGGGGTTGGATATACCCAATCTCCTTTGCTATCTTTCCGTGGCTTCCCCATCTCATCTCCGAAAAGGACGGCATGGATATGTGGGAATTGGTCGTCATTGGTGTGACGCTTCCGTGTCTTCTGATGCAACCGAGACATGTAGTCCTTAGTTGCCATGCGTTTCTTCTCCACCTCGATGTTTTTGGCTTCATCGAGGAGTTGTTGACGACACGCTTCTAGGGCTTGGGCCCTTTCGTCCAGCTCTTCAACAGTAAGTTCTGCAGCTGTAGGGATAGGTGTGGTTAATGCAGCATCGATGAGTTAAAGCACACCTTCGGTGATCACATGTCCATCCACCCATTCTTCTTTGTTCGGCTCTTCTGGGATAAGTGCTCCATCCGAGTCTTCCTCGTATTCCTCGGCAATCACCTCCTCAGCCAGAGGGTCTTTTGTCGGGGTCTTGTTTTTCTTGTTCTTCTCCTTTGCCTTCTTGGCAGCACCGGTAGCAAAGACGGCTTTGGGTCCGTTTTCCGGAGTCAGGCTCTGATCGGTACTTTTGGACATCTGGACCTCGGGATTATCTCCGATGTCCATGTCATCCTGCGCTTTAAGAGAGTGTTCCCCGGATCCTTCATCCATGGCTTCTCCTTCTTCGCCAGCCTTGGAGTTGTACTCCTCTTCATATTCCGCGGAGAACTTTTGGAAATCTGCTGATGTCATCGATTCATCTGAGGATGCGGGTACATCGGCGTTTGTTCCAATTGCCTCCAGCACCGAGTCGGTGTTTTCTCCAGCATCGGCAGAGCCAGATCCGGATCCCATGTACCCGACAAAGTGCGACGCGTGCTTCCTGAGGTACCTGCGGCTTTCGCGATCAGCCATGTCGAAACTTTTGATGGTCTCGAGAATTGCATCTGCGCTCGCATCTTGCATTATCATACGTCGTAATGTGTACCTTAGGAAAGGTCTGTCTATCCCGGCATCATCAGAGCCGGAATCAGTGTCATTGATATGCTCTTCCTGGACTTCGACTTCCGCGGGTGGGTCGATCTGGGATCTAGCTCCTCCAGGGAGATCCACTCCAGATTCGACTTGGGCCGCTAGGTCTTCTATAGATATCCGGCCTAGGGTTTACAGGAGAGATCTATCCGGCTACCACTAAGAGTCGGTTATAGAGTACATCTTGAACTACAAGTAACATTATGGGCCTAAGTCGCTAAGTCTTCTGGGCCTTCCCATAGCCGGATTGGACTCCGTCTTTCTCCCTGACTGGGCCGCCCGTGAAGCAAAGCTCTAACCCGAAGTGGGCCACCCTGGTCAGTGAGGAACTGTGAGGATGCCCGGAAAGTATATCCTGAATAGACAGTGTGCACACCATGGTCGCACTGAGGCTAGAGATTTCAATTACTTGTTATGAGCTATATTTGGAGTTGGATGTCTTTATGAAATTGTGGTGTTTGTTGGACCCATCTAGTACTCAAGGTGACAGTGTGGGGTTATCTAGATGGGAAAGATGAAGTTTGAGGTGTGCTGTTATAGCCCTACCAACGATTAGAGTGTCCAACCGGAGAGTAGTTCAGCGTAGTATCATAAAGAAGAATATATTTATATGAGAGTGTTCACTAGTGAAAGTATGATCCCTAGGCCTTGTTTCTAAGCATTGAAACACTGTTTGCAATTAGATCTGTTACATGTTTGCTTGTTTCCATCTTTATTTCAGTTTTCCTTTAGTCTTTTCCCACATCAACCACATTCCATCAAGCTATCTCTAGCACCGTTACCACTTATAATTATCTACACGACTTTTATTTCACTATCTCTTCCCCGGACTAGTGCACCTATACACCTGACAAGTGTATTGGGTGTGTTGGGGACACAAGAGACTTCTTGTATCTTGATTGCAGGGTTGCTTGAGAGGGATACCTTTGACCACTTCCTTCCTGAGTTTGATAAACCTTGGGTAATCCACTTAAGGGAAAACTTGCTGCTGTTCTACAAACCTCTACACTTGGAGGCCCAACAACTGTCTACAAGAATAGAAGTGCATAGACATCAAGCTATTTTCTGGCGCCGTTGCCGGGGAGGGGAATTCACCCTGGAGGCCTTCTTCATCATCATGCAAGCCTCCGGTGTGATGCGTGAGTAGTTCATCTCTGGACTACGGGTCCATGTAGTAGCTAGATGGCTGGTTCTCCTCCTTTGTGCTTTCATGTTTAGATCTTGTGAGCTCCGTTTATGATCAAGATCATCTATTTGTAATTCTGCATGTTGTGTTTGCGGGGATCCGATGGATATTGAGATGCTATTTCAGATTGATTATTGATTCTATCATGTCTTTGTTATTTGTGATCTTGCATGCTTTCCGTTGTTAGTAGCTATCTTGGCCAAGTAGATGCTAGCAACTCCAAGAGTTAGTATTTATGCTCGATAGTAGGTTCATGCCTCCGTAACTGGGAAGTGATGAAATCTCTAAGGTACTAGATGTGTTGTTGCTACTAGGGAGAAAATAACATTCCTTTGTTCATAGAACAATCGTATTGTTTACTTTACACGCAATTCGTAATGCAATAATCTGTTGCTTGCAACTTAATACTGGAGGGGGTTCGGATGATAACCTGAAGGTGGATTATTAGTCATAGTTGCAGTTTGATGGCGGTCTATGTATAATGTTGTAATACCAATCGAATCTCAAAGGAGTCAAGATGATTAGTGTACACTTGTATTCTTTCTCGATGTTTGTCAATTGCCCCGCTGCAATTTGTTCACCCAACATGTTATCTATCTTAAGGAGAGCCACCTCTAGTGAACTATGGACCCCGGTCCTTTCTTTTACTTTCAATCTACAATCAACCGTTTACTGTGTTGTGTTTACTTTCTGCAAACTATTACTTCCTTCCATTCGATGCGTTTAATCCTTTGTTTTTAGCAAAACCGGTGAGATTGACAACCTCATCGTAAGTTGGGGGCAAAGTTCTGTGGTTGTGTTGTGCAGGTCTCCACGTTGCCACTAGCACCGGTAGTGCTCCCTGCCAAGGCTCAGCTAGCAACACCTTTGGGGTGTTTCCTTGCTCCTACTGGATTGATAACCTTGGTTTCGTACTGAGGGAAAACTTGCTGTTGTGCTCATCATACCTTCCTCTTGGGGTTCCCCAACGAGCTCGATATATTTTGGGCCATTAAGCTCTTTTTCTGGCACCGTTGCCGAGGAGTCAAGGACATCTTCACAAGGGGAGTTTACTTTGTTATTTTTGTTTTGCTTAGTTTACTTTTGCTTTGTTTGCTTGTTTCTTTATCAAAAACACAAAAAAATTAGTTTTACTAGTTTGCTTTCTTATTTAAAAACACAAAAAAATTAAGTCTCCTTTAGTTGTTACCTCTTCCTTAGCTCACCATGTTGATCCCTAAATTCAGCTTGAAAGACCTTTCAATAGGTAGTGGTTCTTTAATTGGAAAAGATAATATTGAAGAATTCTTTAATCATGTTAGTAAGCATGAGGATATTGAGGATAGATCCCTTGCAGAACTTGCTCCAAACTATGAGATTGCTGCAGCTTCTTTAGTTCACATGTTGGAAGCTAGGTTTGTTAACCTTAACCCCTTAATGCAAGTAATGTTTCTTAAACTTAAAGAAATTGAGGACCCTGAAAAGAGGGATTTTATTCTTGAAACTCTTCTTAAGGAATTCTATGATGTTGCCAAGGAAGCTAGGAAAGTCTTTGACCGTTTCGATATGGTAGGCTCATGTGTAGATGTTGTTGGTACATAAGAAAAGATGACCAAAACTGAACCTAATGGGAAGGAAACTAAGATACCAATACCCTTTAAACTGGTAGCAATACATGAAGCCATAGAAAAGAATCTTGATTGGATTGTTCCTAAAAACCCTTTTGATGAAAATAGTGAACCTAAGAGCATTGAGGGAGGATCCTCTAGAACTTATTTGGATGATATACCTTGCCTTGTTGAAGATATTTCTGGTATTGATCTTAATGCTTCTTCATTTGAGAACACTTGATTCTTTTTCTTGCTTCTTATGCCTAACTTAAGGGCGTTAAAGAAAAGTACTTATTGGGAGATAACCCAAAAGTTTTAGATAAGTCTTGGAAGTTATTACTTCAGTAATAACCGCTCCTTATCATTTTTATTTGATTTTTGTGCCAAGAGTAACCTCTAATGAGAGAGAAGTAATGATTGGGAAAGTTGCTGTCCTGAAACAGATTTCTGTGCTTCACCATAAAAATTTGTGTAAAATATCTGAACCTCCTTTTGAGGCGTGAATTTTTGTGCTTCTGCCCCAGGTTGTTATCTAACTTTCGTTAGTTCAACACATTTTGATTTTAGCAACAGAAGGTCTTCGAAAAAATTCTTCTTTACCTGCTGTTCTGTTTTGACAGATTTCTGCTATTTTCTGCATTTGCTTCTTGTTGGTTCCTTTTTGAGTTCTTTTGGGGAATTGAGCTTTTTTAGGGAAGTACTATAGTAACTAATGTTTTAATGGAAGTTTTATTGGTGTTATAACTGAACCTAAAGACTTATTATCTTGAGTGCACTAATGTTGCTAATAAAGATTGTGTGAAGTTTTGTATGAAGGAAAAACTTCAGGTGTATGGAAGGAATGAGTAATGAGATGAAGAATGGAATAAAGCTCAAGCTTGGGGATGCCACGCGTGTCACCCCAAGAAGTACAAGCATCAAAGCTTGGGGATGCCCTAGGCATCCCCTTCTTCATCAATAAAAACCTCAGGTTTCTTCCAAATGCTTCATTTTTATTGTTTCATGCACAGTTGTGTTGTTCTTGGAGCGTCTTCTTTTTCATTTTTGTTTTGGTGTTTTGTTTGCTTTGTTTGCTTAGTTTTCTGAATAAATTGGTTGGACCCCCTCTTTCATACATTGGTTTTCAACAAATAGTTTGGTTTGATTTGGAAAAGAGTAGGAAAGTTCATGCTTAAGTGGTAAAGAGAGTTTGTTTTTGACCGTGGCCTATGCTTTGTCATGCCATGCTTGATATTGTTTTGGCTTTATGCTTAGTATTCTTTGCTGTAGCATTACTTGTTATAAACAATTGAGAATGCTTAATGTGCCTTGGATGAATCATGCGTTGTTTTAGCATATTAAAGCATAGTATTGTGGTATTCTCCTTTGATGCTTTATTTGGGTTGACTTGGCGCATGCTCACACCATGTTATGACTATCCCAAGTCACCATAGCCTTTATGATCCTTTAGTTTTCAACTTGTAGTATCACTTTATGCTTTGATCAATGATGTTTTGTCGCTCTGCATGATTATGGCCATTATTGCTCTCTTAGTTTGTCGCCGCCTTTTGCTAGCCTCCACAACCAAGTATGAGTTCCACTCATGCATCCAACTCCCTAAACCAAGTTATTCCAAAGAGTCCACCATACCTACCTACTAGCTTAAGCTATTCCAAGTATATTCATGTTTTTGTTTACCTTCCGAATTAAACTTGTTATGAGAAAACTAGTGATTAAAGCTCTCACGAACTTGATTGCACACTTTACTTTTCTTGCCCTTAATAAACTTGAACCATTGTGTCGTCTATGTTGTATATGCTTGCACTTATTTCTTGGGGTTTAGCAGAACCATGCTGTCATGGGGAACGCTTTCAACATTGCACTTGTACTTTGTACCTAGTTGATATCATGCTCTTTTGTCTATGGATGTCGTCGGTGTGAAATGAAAGGGGAGCTTGTAAGTCCATGGAGTTATGTATATGTGTTAGAGAAACACCTGGGCCGTTGGTCTAATCCATGCTATCATGGTGGAATCCTGTAGCGTAACCATAATGAGCTATCTATGAAGCATTCTTCTTATAAAAAAGAGAGTCAGATATTGAGAAAAAATAGAAAAAAGAAAAAAAATGATATGAGAAAAGAGGAAAGAGAGAAAAAAAGCACCATATTCCCATGGTAAATAAGAAGATTGCTGAGATGCTCGTTGTCTGCTTGCCTTGTCATTTTGATATGGGGATTCTTCCGTATCATCAGGTAAGGGGTACCCCGTTGGCGGTTCTCTATGATACACATGTATTTATGATGACAAGAACTTACTGGCGACTAAACTTGAGTAGCATGAGGAGCGGCCCTCATATTCAAGGGACATGAGATTTCCAACTTATACTTCGTCAAGCATATACACCATAGTTTGTTCACTTTAACCTTAATCACTTCAAGATGCTTATGATAGGGGCAATGAGAGCTGAAAGTTAACAAGTACCATAATTTTTGGAAGCTCTTTATGAAACTTGAATCTCTACTTCCTTCTATGAAGGCCTTTCTTTTACTTTTATGTTGAGTCTCCACCTTCTATCTTTATGCACCTACTTTGAGAGCATAGTGGCCATTCTTAGTTCTATGTGCATTGTCCCAAGACTTGCTGATTGATGCATAGCTTTGATATTACTTGTTTTAAACTATTTGTATCTAGTCACTCTTATGAAATTTGAAGGTGTCCTATGCATTTATGTTTGCTACTCTATGAGGGACAAGCTGAATGCCACTATGCTATGTTTTCTTTATGTGAAACAAACAAACGTCTTGCAAAGCATTGTTATTCACGAATCTTTTGTTTGTATCCTTTCATGTTACAACATAGTTGCTATGTCTTACTGTTAGAACTTTATCTTTCATGCTATGTTGAAGTACTATGATCCCAGCTATCAATGTTTTACAAATACTTTGATCAAGTTTATGATGGTGCATGTCACCTCAAAAATTATTCTTTCTTTTTATCACTTACCTACTCGAGGATGAGCAGGAGTTAAGCTTGGGGATGTTGATATGTTGCTAACGTATCTATAATTTTTGATGTTCCATGCTTGGTTTTTATCTACTTTCTTATGTTTTGTCCACACTTTGGAGTATTTTTATACACTTTCTGGGACTAACCTATTAACAAGATGCCACAGTGCCAGTTGCCTGTTTTCTGCTGTTTTTGGTTCCAGGAAAGTCAGAAAATCAATATTCTCGGAATTGGACCGGATAAAAGCCAAAGTCGTTATTTTCCCGGAAGACTCACGGAGCCAGAAGACGAGACAGAGAGGGGCCACAGGGTGGCCACACCATGTGGTGGCGCGGGCTAGCCCTGGCCGCGCCACCAGGTGGTGTGGGCCCCCTGGCCGCCCACCGATCTCGCCTCTTCGCCTATAAGATGCCTCCCAATGCAAAAACCCTAGGTAGTCAAGCCTCCAGCCACGAAAAGTTCCACAGCGCCGCCGCCACCGAAGGGGAGATTCGGGGGACAGAATTTCTCTTTTCCGGCACCCTGCCGGGACGGGGAAGTGCCCCCGGAGCCATCTCCAGTGATCTCCACTACCATCTCCATCACCATTGCTGATTCCCATGATGAGGAGGGAGTAGTGCTCTCTCGAGGCTAAGGGTTCTACCGGTAGCTATGTGTTCATCTCTATCTCTATGCATGATCTTATTGAGATCATGAGCTTGTAATCTATAGATCTACCTTGCTACTCAAGTGCTTTAATAGATCTCTGCTCTCCCCATGTGTGTGAAGTTGACAGTGTGCACACCATGGTGGCACTTAGGCTAGAGATTTCAAATACTTGTTATCAGTTATATTTGGAGTTGGATGTCTTTATGAAATTGTGGTGTTTGTTGGACCCATCTAGTACTCAAGGTGACAGTGTGGGGTTATCTATATGGGAAAGATGAACTTTGAGGTGTGCTGTTATAGACCTACAAACAATTAGAGTGTCCAACCGGAGAGTAGTTCAGCGTAGTATCATAAAGAAGAATATATTTATATGAGAGTGTCCACTAGTGAAAGTATGATCCCTAGGCCTTGTTTCTAAGCATTGAAACACCGTTTGCAATTAGATCTGTTACATGTTTGCTTGCTTCCATCTTTATTTCAGTTTTCCTTTAGTATTTTCCCACATCAACCACACGCCATCAAGCTATCTCTAGCACCGTTACCACTTATAATTATCTATACGACTTTTATTTCACCATCTTTTCGCCGAACTAGTGCACCTATACACCTGACAAGTGTATTGGGTGTGTTGGGGACACAAGAGACTTCTTGTATCTTGATTGCAGGGTTGCTTGAGAGGGATACCTTTGACCACTTCCACCCTGAGTTCGATAAACCTTGGGTAATCCACTTAAGGGAAAACTTGCTGCTGTTCTACAAACCTCTACACTTGGAGGCCCAACAACTGTCTACAAGAATAGAAGTGCATAGACATCATAAGTCCATGGAGTTATGTATGTGTGTTAGAGAAACGCCTGGGCGGCTGGTCTAATCCATGCCTAATCATGGTGGAAACTTGCAGCGTAACCATAATGAGCAATCTACAAAGCATTCTTCTTATAAAAAAGAGATAGAGATTGAGAAAAGAAAAAAAAGATGAGAAAAGAGGAAAGAGAGAAAAAAGCACCATTTTCCCGTGGTAAATAAGAAGACGCTGGGATGCTTATTGTCTGCTTGCCTTGTCATTTTGATATGGGGATTCTTCCATATCATCGGGAAAGGGGTACCCCGTTGGCGGTTCTCTATGATACACATATACTTACTATGACAATAACTTACCGGTGACTAAACTTGAGTAGCATGAGGAGCGACCCTCGTATTCAAGGGACATGAGATTTTCAACTTATAACTTGTCAAGCATATCCTCATATTTGATCACTTTTACCTTAATCACCTAAAGATGCTTATGATAGGGGCAATGAGAGCTGAAATCTAATAAGTACCATAATTTTTGGAAGCTCTTTATGAAACTTGAAATCCCTGCTTCCCTCTACGAAGGGCCTTTCTTTTACTTTTTAGTTGAGTCAGTAAACCTATTCCCTTCTATCTCAGCAAGTATTTTGAGTTGTTGTGTTTCATTCATTCATATGATGATTTATTCAATCATGTTTTCTTATGTTCCTTGTTTTGCACATTGTTGTTATCTTAGTGAGTATTACTTTGAAATCTATCATTGAAAACCCATTATGTTTGAACTCCTACAAATTGTCAACTATTCTTTGACCAAGAGCAAAGTTTGCCATTACCAATTGTGATTTACTTTGTGTATCTTTATTGTGTTTCCTTTACTTATTACAAGTTAAGTTATATAATAGTGGGTTGTCTACTATTAATGGTTATGTATTGATGAATGTGATGCTTCTTGTCCGTATTATTTTATCGACTCTTCACTCCATAAACCCGAGGTCATGTTTATCGAGCTCAGTTTTCGCTTGGGGACAAACAAAGTCTAAGCTTGGGGGGAGTTGATACATCCATTTTGCATCACTATTCTATATCATAATTTACTATTATTCATTGATATATATCATATTAAGAGATGATACTTATGTTATTTCATATGTTTTTGCATGGTTGATGAATTTTTGGAGGATGGACCGCTCAAGTCAGGATTCTGATGGAAAAGGCACTGTTTGTAGGCAAAATTCACGAAGATCAGAAAATTCCAGAAAATACATGGAAAAATCTATTTTTCCAAAAGATGAAGGATGCCAGAAGGGGGAGTGGAGATGGGCCACACGAGGCCACACCACCCCCTAGCGCGGGCCACCACTGGCCGCGCCACCAGGTGGTGTGGCCACCCTGGCCCACCTATGGCTCTTCCCTTTGGCGTATATTATCACCACAAAACCCTAAGCCTCGGGGGGCGACCGCAGAAATATTCTGCCGCCTCTGCGGGACAGAAAACTACAAAGAGAGAAAGAGCTCTCCGGCAGGCAGAAATCTGCCGGGAAATTCCTTCCCGAAGAGGGGAGATCGTCGCCATCAACACCACCATCAAGCTGGACTTCATCAGGATTATCATCATCACCACCATCATCTCCACCAGCACCATCATCACCACTCCATACCACTGTAACAATTGGGTTGAATCTTGCATAGTTCTTAGGGGAAACTTTCCCGGTATTGATTACTTGTTGTAGTTGATGCTATTGAGTGGAACCATTGAATTATCGTTTATGTTCAGATTGTTACTTATCATTATTTCATCTCTGATCTTGATCCATATGATGTCTTGTGAGTAGTTCGTTTAGTCCTTGAGGACATGGGAGAAGTCATGTTGTTAGTAGTGGAATTGTGTTGAGAAATATTCAATAGTTTGTTACTTAAGTTGTGGTGTTATTCTTCTAGTGGTGTCATGTGAACGTCGACTACATGACACTTCACCTTTATGGGCCTAGGGGAATGCATTGTGTATTTGGCTACTAATCGTAGGGGTTGCCAGAGTGACAGAAACCTGAACCCCCGTTAGGAAACCTTTGCACAAGGGATGTCAGGATCTCAGAGTTTAAAGCTGTGGTTAGGTTTCTATCTTAATTACTTTCTTGTACTTGCGGATGCTTGCAAGGGGTATAATGACAAGTATGCATTAGTCCTAGGAAGGTCGGTACATTAGCACAGGTTCACCCACACATCACTTATCAAACTAAAGAAGATTAATCAACTATATAAAGCGAAAGCACTTGACGATATTCCCGTGTGTCCTCGAGAACGTTTGGTCATCTTAAGTAATACAACCGGCTTGTCCTTTGCTAAAGAAAGGATTGGGCCACTTGCTGCATTTATTCTTATTGTCTTTTATTTACCCGCACTTTATTTATCTGCATTATCAAAACCCCCTAAAAATCCGTTTGCTAAGTATTTACAGAGAATTTCTGCTCCAAGCCACTCACCAACACCTTCTGCTCCTTGTTGGGTTCGACACTCTTACTTATCGAAAATACTATGATACACCCCCTATACTTGTGGGTCATCAATCCCTGATGGTGAGTTCCACCAAGGAGATTCTAGATATGCATGTCGGGCTAGAATTCTACCACCCTTCAGAAAAACCATGTATCATCTAAACCTATTCTCTGAGAAACAAACCACAAAATGTAAACGGGTTGTTAGATTTTAAAACCTTGACCAGAAGCCATTTCACATTTTCCCCACCCAAGTTCAGCTTGTCCTTGCATGTTGCATCCTTCACAAATGGTCTTAGGCGGGGTCTTGATGACCATTTCCAAGATGAGCAGATATAACTACTAATGAAGTTGAGACTGGACAAGGTGTCGAGCACATCTACACCAAAGCTTGGAAGAACAAGAGGAATGAGTGGGCTCATGCAATGTGGGTGCACATAAATGAGTGCACGGATGAGAAGAACCAAAGAAGACAAAGAAGGAAGAAGGTTGACCCCCTTGATCACCATTGATGCAACTCCTCCTATATGTAATGATAAACTTCTATTTTCTTTGTAGTTAGGGTTGTACTAATGAACTACAATTTGTAGTAGCTAGGGTGGATTTAAGTACCCATAGTCCATGGATGAACTGCTAGTTGATTTCATCCCTAGTTCTTGTGTGTGTGTGGTGGTTTACAATGTAAATGTAACCACTAAAAAGAAGAGGTGATCACAAACATAGGCTGGATACAATCAAACTTACAACCTTGTATCATCGCAGTTGTTTGTGTTAATGAGCAAGTAACCAATAACCGACCTCAAAACTGACCAAGTGATGTGATATAGGTACCAAACAAAAGTCCACAATGTGGCTTTTGGGCCATTTTACTCTGGTCATGCCCATTAGGGATTGCCCCCTGAGGCTCAAAAAATGATCCAAGCAACCAATCACGCCCTAAATAGATCATTTTCACAAGTGAGTGTTGGGGATATACTAAATGGGTATCACCATTGCATGTCTCTAATCCCACTAACCTGGGTGGCCCACAGTTGGTAGCAAGGCCCATGGCCTGCTGGGCGGCCTAGTTAGACGGATCCATAAGGGAGGCTTGTGCCGGCTAAAGGAAGGCTACATGTAAGTCACTGACATACGCGGAGCCTTGGAGTACAAGACACGAAGACTAGTTAGTATTAGTGTAGGACTCTGTAACTTGTCCGACAAGGACCTTTCCTTGTAACCCTAGGTTCTGGCGCCTTTATAAGCTAGACCTGTGGGGGCCTTTAGGGAAGAACACAACGTACAACACCTCTCACAGCGAACCGATCCATGTAACTCGGCGTATTGCCATTATAGTGATTTATAGTAGGAGTAGAGTTTCGTCATCGTCGAGGGACTTGAACCTGGGTATGCGTGTTACCTCGTACCCATCAACTCACTGCCTTATCCCACCTCTCTAAATACACTCTGTGAGGACTCCTCTATTGCATACTCATCGGTAATACCACGATAGTTGGCGCCCACCGTGGGGCAAGAGGCGCTTCGAGCTCTACACCGGGCAAGGTCCAATATCTTCGCAGGAATTGGCGATACCGTAGCCATTGGGCGTGTTCTCTTCTCCGACAACGTCCCTATCATTCCTCTAGACGAGTTTTGGGTCCCAGCAAACACGAACCCTACCCGCTGCTCCATCATCCCATTCGGGGACATCCACATCTTCATCGGTGAAACTAACTCCGATCCAAGTTCCTAGGAAGTCGGAAACTCGTCAAGGCCCACACGGACAGCCTCCGGGCAGGACACATTAGCCGAAGGATCTGGCCCAGATCTCTCTTTGGAGTTTGCTGGCTTAGATCGGAAAAATTCAAGGCCCACCCAAACCGCCCTTGTGGAGGATATAACAGTGGAAGGGCCCCGCAGATCCGATTGGCTTCCCCGAGCATTAGATACATGGAGGTCACACTTTGTCGGTGTCGTCACCATCTTCGATCTAGCTAGATGTGTTCAGAGGGAGGGATAATCCCCTCGTGAGTACCTCGCTATATGGTTAAGGGTGAAGGAAACCCTAGAGGGTGACCACATCGACGATCTTGTCCACCACTTTTTGGAAGGGCTCACACTCGTAACACTCCTATGGCATACACTCAGGAGGCGACAGGCCGCCGGCTTGCTTACCCTCAATGAGATGATCACAACTTGAAAGAATATTTCATGATTTCCCATGTTTTGTGTGTTAGATAACAATACCATGGAATCTCTAATGTGTACTAAGTGTTGCAGGAAAGTTTTGAGAGTTTGGGGGCCGGATTATCCGCCCCCATCATGGGCCGGATAATCCGGCCAGACCACCTTGGCCAGGGCTGGCTCTGGCGAGTCTCTGTCTAGGGGTGGAATTTTCCCCCGGAAAGTTTGGCTCTAGGGCGAATTTTCTCTCTGGACCGGATAATCCGGCCCTCATGTTGGGGTGGATAATCCGGCCCTAGAGGAATCGCCCAAGTGAGCACCTGCGCAAGCTTCTGTCTGGGGGCGGAATTTCCCCCGGATATTCCGTGGCTGGGGCGGATTTTCCCCCAGCCGGATAATCTGGCCCTTCCCTAGGGCTGGATAATCCGGTCCCCAGGAGAAGGTGTCAAGGGCAAGTCTGCGTGAGCCTCTGTCCGTAGCCGGTTTTTCTATCGGATAATCCGAGTCTAGGGCAGAGTGTTCCCCAGGCCAGATAATCCGACCCTCACTTGGGCCGGATAATCCAGCCCCCAAAGGCTCCAACGGCTTGGATTTGGAAGGGGGTATAAATATCCCTTCTTCCCCAACGAGCAGAACTCTTGATTCATTCGAAAAACATCAGACCCTTTGCAAGAGCTCCCTCTCTAGATCTCCCACTTCAACCACCCTAAGGCTTCGATCTTTGGGGAAATTGAAGGAGGAGAAAATCGTCATCGTCATCACGAATCAAGCGCATCAACTCCTCTCCATTCATTTGGAGAAATCCCTAATCTAGTATTCTTGTCAATATCTAGATCTTGTTCTTTGTTATTGATAACTTGTTCTTGTAGCAACTTGTTGTCATTACTAGAGCCTCCAAGTTGATTGTGGAGTTGTGCCCCGCTAGTTGTGTAAAGGCACCGGTACCCGCCTCGAAGGGTTCCTATAGTGGAAAGGTGGATCAGGCCTTTGGTGGCGGGATCCACCGGAGAACAGGGTGAGGCCTATTATGGCGTGGTGGTCTTAGTACCGCCCACCCCTCCAACGCAGACGTACTTCCCTTAATAAGGAAGGAACTGCGGTAAAACAAATCCTGTGTCTCCGCGTGCTTCACTACAGTTCACTCGTTCCTCTTCCACTCGCCTTTTACTCGCTAGTAGATAGGTTTGCATATAGGGAAATTCCTCCTAATAGTTTATCTAGAGAATTTACCCTTTGTGTTAAGCCTAAAATTGAAAAAGCATTAAAATTTGGAGTAGTACCTATTCACCCCCTCTAGGTGTCTATACAATCTATTTCAATTGGTATCAGAGCCCCGACTCTTTATTCGGGCTTAACCGCTTAAGAGAAGTATGGGTACCAAGGAGAATGGGAATGAGACTGTGGATAAGGTCACAATAGATGACCTCAAGACGTTGGAAACAACCTTGTTGAAATCCTTTGAGACCAAGATGGAGGAGATGAATCAAATGATTGCTCGCCTCACATCATCCATAGCCCCATCCCCATCCTCCTCTAAGGTCGCCACTCCATCATCCAAGGATAAGGCTAACACGGGATCCAAGGAAGATGAAGTGGTAGGTGAAAAACATAATGGTTCCACCTCCAAGAAGGGAAGTGGTAAGGAGGAATATAGTGAGGTTCATCACTTATATTCCCGTAACCCACCTATCCCTCATCCTCATATAAATAATAGGGGTGATCCACCCAAGCTTACTGCATCCTCTTTTAATCAATGACAATTCTTAATGAAGTCTCATGTTTGCAGCTCCTCTATTGAACTTTGGAGGATTATCCAAGAGGGTTTTCATATTGGAGATCATACGAACCTGACAAGAAGAGAAGTTGTGGATAACCAATTGAACGATATGGCTCTCCACTGATACAGCTCGGAGTGGGTCCCAAGGACATGCCCCACATTGAACATCTCAACACAGCTAAAGAAGCTTGGGATGCCCTCACCGATCTCTTCATTGGGAATGAAAGCATGAGAAGGAATAGGTATGATGCCCTTAGTAATGAAGCTGAAGGATTCTACATGTTGGATGGTGAAAACCATGAAGACATGGATAGAAGACTCAAGGGCATCGCAACAACATTTAGAAAGCATGGAGCCACTCACATTGATGATGCTTGGATAAAAAGGAAATATGTGAGTGCTTTAATGCCTTTTGAGCCAACGGACTTGAAGAGCTTGCAAGGTAGACACAACTACCATCAAATGACATCCAGTGAAGTCATGCAAGAAATGGCGTCATTCAAAGTTGCTGCAAAGAATGTTGAAGATGCCTGTGCCCGTGCCATTGGAATGCAAGAAGGGGTCAATGTTGCTCTAAAGGCTAATGTTGTTGAGCAAGATGAGGACGAAAGAGCTTTCGAGGGTGCCTCCATGGACTGCCCCGATGAAGTCAAACGTGCTCATGGTGAATACATGGTGTTTTACGCAAGGAACTTTTGGAAAGATCCTGCCAAGGCCAAGTCGGAACTCGAGCGCAAGAATGGGTCAAGTGGAAGAAGAGAAAGTGGCCCAAAACTAAGAACATGCTACAATTGTGGAGATAGGCTGCACTTTGTGGCTGAGTGTCCATATCAAAATAGAGAAGACAATGGTGGCAGGCTCATCCTTAAAGAAAAATCCAAGGCACCTAAGAAGAAGCCATTTATCAAAAAGAATGGCCCTTACAAGAAGCAACCCAAGATTGTATTGGTGGCACAAGAATAATACTCATCCGCAAGTGAAGATGAAGAGGATGAAGATAGTTCTCGCGAGGTGGCTGCTATAGCCACCACATAGACTCCATCATCTCTCTTCAACTCGCCAAATGAGAATGTCACCAACAACAACGTCACTTGCCTTATGGCAAGAGGGTCCGAGGTATCAACTTCTAGCTCTTCATTTCCTAAGACTAACATAAATTTGGATATGGATGATCATACTAGTCTTAAAATGAAAGAAGAAGTTATTGCTTTGGACAACTTTTTCACTAACCTGCAAGGTGAGCACAAACTTCATTTTGATTCTCTTATGAGTCAACTTGCCCAAGCCGAAGATCTTCTTGAAGAAAAGGGCAGAATTGAAAGAGAAGATGCCTTGGAGATAGCTTCTTTGAAGAATGCCTTGCAAGAAGAAGAGGAAGCTCGGGTATCTTTGGAAGAGAGACTCGAATCCATTGAGGAGTCACATGAAGAAGTTGTGGCTCAGCTCATCAAATAACGTGACAATGCTCTTGCCAAGGTAAAGAAACTAAAAGAAAAGATTGAATTTGGGGCTGCTCATGCCAGACTCTCGGAGAAGTTTGATAAACTTGACATTGCTCACAAGGCATTGGAGAGTGAACACTCTACTCTAAATGAGTCTCATGACCAGCTCCAAACTCAATTGAGGATGTATGATGTGCCAAGCACATCCACATCATCTTATGGAAAAGAAGAACTTGCAAGAGGTTCTCAACACAAAGGTAAAGAAGTTTTAGATGAGATACTGAGCAAGCAAAGGACAAACAGTGGAAAAGAAGGTCTTGGTTATATTCCCAAGACAAAGAACAAGAAGAACAACAAGAAGAAGAAGAGCAAGACTGCTCAACCAAAGACTAGCACCACCACCAGTGACAAGTCTAATTATGATGGTTTTGCAGGGGCTAACAATCATAAATTTGAGTTATATTGCAATCATAATGGTGATGTTTATGCTAGTTATGTAGGTCCTTATGATTGCTACATACCCTTGTCTATTTGGGTTCCCAAGACCCTTGTCACTAACATGAGAGGACCGATTGAAAAATGGGTAACTAAACCACGAAGTAACTTTCTTGCAGGGCTATGCTTCTGGTGGGTCTAAATGGGTACTCGATAGCGGATGCACGAGTCACATGACCGAAAGCAAGGAGATCATCATGGAGATGCGGGCAAATCATGATCATATAACTGTGTCCTATGGTGACAAGTCAAAATATGAGGTACTGGGTCTCGACAAAGTCATGGTGGCTCACGATATCTCTCTCGTGGACGTCATGCTAGTTGAGACCCTCGGGTACAATTTACTTTCAGTTCGCACCCTTGGTAAGATGGGCTTTGCAGTTTTTATTGATGCTGATTTGATGGTACTCTTGTGGAGCAAGTCTCTAAAAGCCGCTTTCGTGGGATATGTCAAAAATGACCTGTACGTGGTGGACTTTTCCGGGAAAACCACTACAGGCCCAATGTGTCTTTTCGGAAAGGCTGACGCGGGCTGGTTATGGCATCACTGACTAGCCCAGGTCAATATGAGAACTTTGCAAAGTCTCCACAAGGGTGGCCACATCCTTGAACTAAAAGAAAATGTCTCCTTTGCCAAAGATCGTGTTTGCAGGGCTTGTGTTGAAGGGAAAATGCATGACTCTCCTCATCGAAGGAAGAATATTATTTCGTCAAAAAGGATCTTAGAGCTCCTTCATGTGGACCTCTTTGGACCTCCATCTCATGCAAGCCTCAGTGGGAAGAAGTAATGCCTTGTGATCGTTGATGATTACTTAAGATACACTTGGGTCTATTTCTTCAAGTTGAAGAGCGAGACTCAACAAACCGTCATTGATTTTGCCAACGAGGTTCAACGTCAACACAACGTCCCTATTCTGGCAATAAGAAGTGATAACGGCTCCGAGTTCAAGAACTACACCTTAAATGAGTTCCTAATTGAAGAGGGGATAAGACATCAATATTCCGCTGCGTACACCCCTCAACAAAATGGTGTAGCCGAGAGGAAGAACCGGACTCTAATGGATATGGCAAGGTCAATGCTAGCCGAATTCAAGTCTCCATATAACTTCTGGGCTGAAGCAATCTCTACCGCTTGTCATTCATCCAACCGGTTATACCTCCGTAAAATCTTGGACAAGACTCCATATGAAATACTTACCAGTAACAAGCCAAAGATCTCATACTTTCGGGTATTCGGGTGTAAGTGTTTCTTTCTCATCAAGGGAGTTTGTTTATCTAAATTTGAGTCTAAGGCTCTAGTAGGTATTTTTGTTGGTTATGGTGCCGAATCCTACACTTATAGAGTCTACAATAAGCTCTTCGGAACTGTTGTATAATCTTGTAGTGTGGTGTTCGAAGAAAATGACGGCTCCCGTGTGGGGCAAGTTGATGTTTGTGATGCAGATATTGAAATACCCCAAGATGCCATAAGAAGAATGGGCGTGGGATTTTTCCGCCCCGTTGAGGAACTCCTTGTGGTGGATTGGGAAGGACAATGCTCTACTCATGAAGAGCCCTCATCTACACATACTCAACATGTTCCAACCACGAGAGTAACTTCTACACCATCTCCATCAATTGCTGAAGATCAAGCAACTGCTCCAGGCCGGATTATCCGGTCGACACCGGATTATCCGGCCACCTCTCCCCTGACGACCAAACTTCTCATCGTATTGAAGAAATCGCTGCAAGCTCTGGGCCGGATTTTCCGGCTGACCTCGGATTATCCAGCCCCTCGCCAATTCAAGCAAGTCCCAAGCAGCCTGATGAAGTTGCAACAAGTTCTCCCAGGCTGGATTATCCGGCCCTACCTTCGGCCGGATTATCCGGCCCTGTATCACCAGATGTTCAGCGGCCTCCTGTTATGGCTGCTTACCCACCTCAAGGGAATGCTTCATCATCTCCTTCTACTGATACTCAGAATTCTAATCAAGGTCAAGCAAATGATTCCAACGAAGACTCAAGTGATGAAACTATTCCACCAAGAGACAACAAGCTTATTGAACTTTGTCGCAAGGCTCGTGCTGATCGGAACCTTGAGTTAAGGGGTCATACTCTCGACAAAGTTGTAGGTGATCTTCGACGAAGCGTTTCCACAAGAAGGGAATTGGCAAGTTTTGGTGAGCATCAAGCTCACATCTCAATGGTGGAACCCAAGAAAGTATTTGAAGCTCTTGAAGATCCAGACTGGGTTGTTGCTATGCATGAAGAATTGAATAATTTCGAGCGCAACAAGGTCTGGAAACTCGTGGAGAAGCCCAAGGATTGCCGCAATGTTATCGGCACGAAATGGATATTTAAAAACAAGCAAGATGAGAATGGCATTGTTGTGAGGAACAAGGAGATACTTGTGGCACAAGGCTATTCCCAAGTTGAGGGCATTGACTTCGGCGAGACCTTTGCTCCTGTGGCTCGGCTTGAGTCCATCCGTATCCTTCTTGCTTATGCTGCCCATAACAATTTTAAATTTCAGCAAATGGACGTCAAGAGTGCTTTTATTAATGGTCCTCTACATGAGTTGGTATATTTAAAGCAACCCCCCCGGATTTGAGGATCCTAACTTCCCGAACCATGTCTACAAACTTGATAAGGTACTCTATGGCCTTAAACAAGCCCCACATGCATGGTATGAGCACCTTAAAGAAGGTTAAGGGGGAGCTATTCGTATGCCAACTATATGTAGACGACATCATCTTTGGTTCTACTAATAAAGCTTTTAATGATGAATTTTCAAAGCTTATGACTAACAGGTTTGAGATGTCTATGATGGGGTAATTACGGTTCTTTCTTGGATTCGAGATCAAGCAACTTAGAGAAGGAACCTTCATCAATCAAGCTAAGTACATCCAAGACATGCTCAAGAGATTCAAGATGACGGATCTTAATGGTGTCGCCACTCCGATGCAAACAAAATGTCACCTTGAACTTAACCCCCATGGTAAAGATGTGGACCAAAAGGTATACCGGTCCATGATCAACTCTCTTCTTTACCTCTGTGCATCTAGACCCGATATTGTGTTGAGTGTGGGGGTGTGTGCAAGGTACCAAGCAGCTCCTAAAGAAAGTCACTTAGTGGCGGTCAAGAGGATCTTTCGATATTTGGTTCATTCCCCTAACTTTGGTCTATGGTATCCCAAGGGCTCCAATTTCTCTCTATGTGGTTATACTGATTCAGATTGGGCTGGTGATAAGGGTGATCGGAAATCCACTTCTGGAGCTTGTCAATTCTTGGGAAGATCTCTAGTGTGTTGGTCATCTAAAAAGCAGAATTGTATCTCTCTCTCCACCACCGAAGCTGAATATGTTGCTACTGCTAGTGCCTGCACTCAGTTATTATTGATAAGGCAAACTTTAAAGGAATACGGTGTCAATTATGACAAAGTGCCTCTTTTATGCGATAATGAAAGTGCAATAGAAATTGCGTACAATCCGGTACATCACACAAGGACAAAGCATATTGAGATTCAGAATCATTTTATTCGAGACCATGTTGCTCGAGGCGATATTGATCTATATTTTGTGAGCACGAAGAACCAACTTGCTGATATTTTCACGAAGCCACTTGATGAAGCAAGGTTCTGCTACTTGAGGAATGAGCTAAATATCATTGATTCAAGGAGCTTGTCTTGATTACCATGCACTCACTCATACATCTCAGTATTATTTGGTCTAGATGTGGGCATGGAAATAGGGGGATTGTGGTCCTAATTCATTGGTATAACCCTCCCCCCATAATGCCGAAAGCAAGATAAATCATTTCTATTAATATCATTTTGTGATATGTGAGCTTATTGATGGGTATTGGTCATGAACCCAAGATATATCTTCCCGGTGTCATACCATACACTCCAACAAGGTGGCTTCGGCCACCGCCCTCTTCCATGAGAAGAGTTGGATTTATTTGAATCTTCTTGATCATTTTTCGCTCCTCTCATGTTTTTATGGGAAGCACACTCACTTTTGGCTTTTCACTGCTTTGATTCTTGCAAATATGAGTGTGTAGTACCATCTCAGTTTGGCTCTCTTAATCCCAAGCCTTTCCCTACCCCTAAGCCATCTGTTCTTGCACACAAGTCCCTTGTACACCTTGTGGGGGTGTTGTTTGGGGACGCGCGGGCTTGAGTTGGCTCACTCTCAGCAGCTCATCCTTCACCATGTGTCCGGTGCTTCTGGTGATCCCCCGACTCCTACTCCTCCCACACCATATGCCCGGTGGAACTCTTCTTCTGGGCTTAACTATGGAGAGCTGGAGCGTCACTTGTTCCCCTCTGTGGCCACTGCTGATGATGAGGACGATGACACCGAGGAGCTTGAGGATGAGGATGATGATGGGAACGAGGACGAGGATGAGGACGAGGATGACGACTACGAGTGATACCTTGGGGCGTTAGCATCGCTCTTCTTCCTTTTTTGGTGTCTCGATGCCAAAGAGGGAGAAGCAGTTCTATTAGGTCTCCGAGGATTTGCATGGGTCGGGCACAAGCATTTGCACTTTTTCATTCGTCTTTTTCTTGCTTGTGCCCATTTAGCGTTGAACTTTAATTTGTGGTTTGTGGTTAGTATGAGACTCTGTGTCGGTGGACGTCTGGATTTATCTCATGGATTATGCCTATGGATTCATCTATCCATATCCTATTATGCTGGGTATCTATCTCGAGGAAGGCGCTTATATTGGTTATCACGTTGATAATTGTGGCTATTTCAAGGACGCCTCTCCCTATCTCGGTGGTATGATTATGTTGTTTATATTTCAATGGAATAGACTCGCACCTATTTGTGTGCATTTGTATTCAAATGCAAATTTCTAATATGCACACATTGAGGGGGAGTCTCTTCCATGTTTTTGTTGGTGGTCTTGTGATCCTTTCTTGCAAATCCTAGTATTGTCATCTAACACCAAAAAGGGGGAGATTGAAAGAAAATTTCATGATTTCCCATGTTTTGTGTGTTAGATAACAATACCATGGAATCTCTAATGTGTACTAAGTGTTGCACGAAAGTTTTGAGAGTTTGGGGGCCGGATTATCCGCCCCATCACGGGCCGGATAATCTGGCCAGACCACCTTGGCCAGGGCTAGCTCTGTGCGAGTCTCTGTCTGGGGGCAGAATTTCCCCCCGGAAAGTCTGGCTCTAGGGCAGATTTTCTCTCTGGACCGGATAATCCGGCCCTCATGTTGGGGCGGATAATCCGGCCCCAGAGGAATCTCCAAAAAGTGAGCACCTGCGCAAGCTTCTGTCTGGGGGCGGAATCCCCCCCCGCATATTCCGTGGCTGGGGCGGATTTCCCCCCAGCCGGATAATCCGGCCCTTCGCTAGGGCCGGATAATCCGGTCCCCAGGAGAAGGTGTCAAGGGCAAGTCTGCGTGAGCTTCTGTCTGTAGCCGGTTTTTCTGTCGGATAATCCGAGTGTGGGGCGGAGTTTTCCCCAGGCCGGATAAACCGGCCCCCAAAGTCTCCAACGGCTTGGATTTGGAAGGGGTATAAATATCCCTTCTTCCCTAACAAGCAGAACTCTTGATTCATTCAGAAAACATCAGACCCTTTGCAAGAGCTCCCTCTCTAGATCTCCCACTTCAACCACCCGAAGGCTTCGATCTTTGGGGAAATTGAAGGAGGAGAAAATCGTCATCGTCATCATGAATCAAGCGCATCAACTCCTCTCCATTCATTTGGAGAAATCCCTGATCTAGTATTCTTCTCAATATCTAGATCTTGTTCTTTGTTATTGATAACTTGTTCTTGTGGCAGCTTGTTGTCACTACGGGAGCCTCCAAGTTGATTGTGGAGTTGTGCCCTGCTAGTTGTGTAAAGGCACCGGTACCCGCCTCGAAGGGTTCCTATAGTGGAAAGGTGGATCAGGCCTTTGGTGGCGGGATCCATCAGAGAACAGGGTGAGGCCTATTGTGGCGTGGTGGTCTTAGTACCGCCCACCCCTCCAACGCAGACGTACTTCTCTTAATAAGGAAGGAACTACGATAAAAGAAATCCTGTGTCTCCGCGTGCTTCACTACGGTTCACTCGTTCCTCTTCCACTCGCCTTTTACTCGCTAGTAGATAGGTTTGCATATAGGGAAATTCCTCCTAATAGTTTATCTAGATAATTTACCCTTTGTGTTAAGCCTAAAACTGAAAAAGCATTAAAATTTGGAGTAGAACCTATTCACCCCCCTCTAGGTGCCCATACGATCCATTTCACAACTGTTAATAGTTTCGCTAATGCCAATGAGGACGCTGAGTCCGCCATCGCCGTGCAACCGGAGGAGGAAACAACAATGGCCCAACACCATCTGCCTCGAGCTTCGCCATCGGAAACACCGAAGCCAACTCCGACTCAGTGCTTGACGCACTCTACACCCACATCAATCTTAGAGAACACTTTTGCACCAGTCAACTGGTTAAACAAATCTTCTATCTTTGGAAGTGGGTACTTGTTCTTGATGGTGACATCATTTAGCTTTCGGTAATCCGTGCACAAACGGTTACTTCCATCTTTCTTATCCACAAACAAAACAGGCGATCTCCATGGTGATGCACTTGGTTGAATCAGACATTTCTCTAGCATAGCATCAAGTTGCTTCTTCAGCTCCACTAGTTCAGATGGGTTCATACTATAAGGTCTCTGAGCTATGGGTCCAGTTCTAGGAACTAGTTCAATAATGAACTCGATATCCCGATCTGGGGGCATAGCGGGCAATTCATCTGGGAACACGTCGGGGTATTCACAGACTACTCTGACTTGGTCTAGGGTTGGTTGGGCTAGACTCTTGTTGCACTTGAATTGACGGGGCAAAGTCTCAGATACATGTTCTACTAATACTCCAGTGTTACTGGTCATGGTTATGGCTTTCTTAGCATAGTCGATCAATCCTTTATGTTTCAACATCCAATCCATTCCTAGTACTACTTCCAAAGCTTTGGTTACAAGTACTATTAGATTAGCATAAAAATCTATTCCATGGATTCTGATAGGTACAACCTTGCAATTTTTTCTAGCTTTGGCGGTTGAACCAGGTATTTGAACTATCATAACATGCTTCAATTTTGTTAGTTGAATCTTACTAGTGCATGCAAATTCTTCTGTTACAAATGAGTGCGATGCTCCAGAATCAAACAACACTCTAGCAAGTACTGAGTTAACAGAAAACATACCCAGCACAACATCTGGCGCCTCCTGAGCTTCTTCAGCATTCATGTGGAACAGACGGCCGTTGCGGTTGAGCGAGTTCCCTGGGCAAATCTCCTTCCAGGCTGAACATGGTGTTGCTGCTGAGCGGGTGCATTCACATTGCTGGCTGCAGCAAGCTTCTTGGGGCACTTGTTGGAGTAGTGACCCTTGACTCCGCATTCAAAGCAAGTAATCTTTTCCTGCAACAGGCACAACATTGCTTCTAGTCGTTGGGGCAATATTGTTGTTGCTGGTGTTGTTGTTGGACTTAGGCGATGCACGGTTGTAGTTATTGGAGTTGCCGGGGTTATTGTTGTGGTTTCCTCCAGACTTCAAGTTTCCTCCGCTACGATTGGGGTACTTTGGACGGGACATAGGGGTTTGTTGTTTCTTGGGGCATATCCTGCAGACGGATTGGGGCAATACTTCTGGGTATGGTGGGATCCAGGCTGGTGCATCATGCGACGCTTACGGTTGTCATTGGCTTGGTTTATATTCCCTTCCATCTAGATAGCAGAGTCCACTAGTTCTTCTAGATCCACAAAACGGATGTTGACTAACACTATCTGCATCTCATCATGTAATCCATTTAGGAACCTTTCCTTCTTCTTTGCTTCGGTGCTAATCTCATCAAGGGCATACCTAGCTAAGCATAAGAATTTGTCATGGTATTCTACCATAGTCATTCTCCCTTGCTTCAATTCCCTGAACTCATCCCTCATCCTAGTGACCAAACCTTGGGGCACGTGGGTCCTGCTGAACTTGATCTTGAACGCTTCCCAAGTCATCATTTGCCCTTCGTTCATGGTACGGGTGCTATTCCACCAAGCTCTTGCATCACCTGCCAAATAATGGGTGGCAAACAACACTTTTTAATTGGCCTCAATTCCCATGACCTCCAAATTGTTCTCCATGGTTTGCAGCCAGTCATCAGCATCTAAGGGATCCTCAGACTTACTAAATATAGGTGGGTTGGTATTTTGAAAGTTCTTGAGCTTGGATCCATGGTTATCCTAGTTTCTATGACCTTGGTTATTGTGGGCCATCTGGGCTATCTGTTGAAGAGTGGCTAAGTTGGCTTGACGTTCGACTCTACTAGCTTCACGGTCAGAAACTAACATTTGCAGAATCTGCAGCATTGGGTCCTAAGATGAACTGCTTCCTCCGGGATTACCGCGAGTCATTTGAAGATTGAGATAGATAATGAGATAAGAGGGAAATCTCTAAGGTTCATGGTTTTGTTTCAAAAAGCTTTAAACTTTGAGTTTGACTCAAGTTTTACAAACTAACAACTTCCTCTCATTTTCAAATCACACAATACAAACACACACCACAACCCAAATAGAAAACATATGGTTTTAAGAACCATTCTGTGAAACTACGATAAAATGGGACCAGTACAACTCACTCCTACGGTAGTGCTCAAGTGCATCTAATCATCATCAATGAAGGCGGAATCATCATCATCAGTGTGCTCCATGGCATCGTCCTCCAGGTAGTCGTTATCATCACTGAGGTAAGAATAGAGATCTCCCTGGATATCTTCACCTTCCTCCTCCTTTGCTTCAAGCTAGATCTCCTATTCACGGATGGTCTTCTCGAGAGTGGCCACCTTCTTGCAAAGACGATCGATGATGCGATCCTTCTTCTCATGCTGACGACGAAGTCAATAGCGCTCCTTGGCAAGGATTGCGAGGGTCTGGTCCTTCTTGACTGCAATGGCATGGTTGTGGTTGGCATAGACACGGGCGTTGTCCAACTCCTTCTGTCTATCATACAACATGAAGTCGAGATTATCCACCTGGTGCTTCAGCTCCGGGTGTCCTAGCATATCCAAGGGCATTCCCATAGAATCACGCCTTGCATAGTGAGCAAAGCGAGTTCCCTAGATCTGGTTGATGTTTTGTCCACCTAGACGGGCAAGAGCTTCATGCATAGCCCTGGCTAATCCGTCTAGCCAGTTGTTCTCCCTCAAGCTGAATTGGATCTTCTCCGAAGTGGGTGCTTCTATCTGGCCTCTGAGATCTCCAACTATCAGCCACTGTAGATCTCCTCCTACGTGATCGTTGAGTTGTACCTGAAGAACTCCGGGTGCGGGCGCTTAAGATACTCTGCCAGTGCATCGAGATCCCTCTCAAAGATCAGGTGGCCTCCATTGCCCAGCTGGTAGAACTTGCAATACTTGACCTCCATCTATAAGAATTTAGGGGGAGCAAGTTAGTGGGGTGATCAAGTGTGTCGAATTTTATGTAGAATTGCAAGATTTTTTGAGGAACATGATTTTTTTGAAAGAATCTCAGGGATAAGAGTGGGAATAAGTTTTCATAAATACTCACTTCTTTTGTTTTGAAATTAAGTTTTTGGTTCAAGCGTCCATTCTAACTAGGGTCTCCTATGGTCAGGATGGCTCTGATACCAACTTGTCAACACCCGGATTTTTAACCCCAGATGCCTGTTATGCCATACCTCACAATCCCAGGATTACCATTTTTGCGAGACATAACAGAATTGGTACCACAGTACATCATCCATTACAAACCCTAATAAAAGTCTTACAAATAAAGGATCTCATGATCCAGTCTTAATACAATCAAAGCAGCAGAAAGTAAACGTAGTAGGGGCTCCATCTTCAGGGTCACAGGCAATGCTGACGGTGGGAGATGATCCTAGTTAATATAGACCTCCTGCTGTCCATCTTCCTGGTGGTCCTCCTTATAGTCTGGCGACGGGAATAGCCAGGGACAAAGCCATGAGTACTCTTTAAGTACTCGCAAACTATCACTAATAAGTAAGGTAGTTCTAGTAGGAAATCTTAAGCTCTAGGTTTATTTGCAAAAAGCCAGGTTTATTTCATACTAAGTTCAGAAGTAAAGAAACTAATTTTATGTTCTACATCACTTAAGTGGGAACCTAGTTTTCATGTCCACAATCTTGTTGTGGTCAAGTCAAAGTCATAGTTCAATTCATAAGTCATTTTTGAAAACATATGACAACGGAATAGTATGGCCACTCCAACTGTCCATGACCGCGGACGTGGCTATTCGAATAGTTTGACACTCTGCAGAGGTGGTACACTTTCACCACAAAATTCGATACATCCGTCAGGGATAACCCTGAATCATCATACTTAGTATGTGGATAATCAATTATAACCTTTCAATTACACACTCTAGTATAGGCAGCTCCCCTATGAGCTTGGCCTCCAAGCCATGGCCATCTGCCATCTTGGGAACTACATAGGTGGACATTCACATTCACGAGGTAGCCTCAGCTCAACCTCTTTTCGCGAGGGAACCCATACTAAGGCATATAAACTTCCAGTTAAGCCCTACCCAATTCGGGTATTGTGGTTGTACAGTAAAATTGGAATGGTATTGCATCCGAACCCAACCATCAGTTTTTGTAAAGGGCCAAGGCTCATTCCTCAACATTTTCATCATCAAATTATTTTGTGTTCATAACACATGTCAAAACACTTCAATAGAATGAATCATCATTCCAAGGTTTTCATAATCATTTTACCCAAGTATTCCCATCTAAAGTGATTAACTTTTATGCTTAGCACTAGCCACTAAAGTTGAGGGTTTTCACTAATGAGGGGTGCTAATCAAGTGTAACTATCCAATCTAGTTTTAGTGATATCTAAGTATAACTACTTAGACCTAGTTTTATACTCTTTATGGTATCTATCCTATTTTTCCAATACTCATAAATCCTAACTAAAGGTAAAGCACTTTGGTAAAAGTAAAAGAATAAAGCTTGCAAGTAAAACTTGGGATAGGTATACTCAAAGTTGCATAACCAAGCATGCCTAATGCATCTTGCATAGGTTATCTTGCAAGGATAGCTTGCATAGTTATGAAGTTGGCAAGTGTTAGCTTGCATAGTTCTAGCTTGCCTTGAGTAGTGTAGTGGTTGAAGTTTTCTTCTTCTTCTTCTTCTTTGTAGTACTCCTCCTCCTCGTATCCCGGGTCGGTACTAGCGTCTATAAATGAATACAAGGTACACAATCACTAAACAATACTTAACTACTTCTATTTAGCACACTAAGGGTCACACTTGATGATCTAGCATCATCACAATCATTACATGAAATAAAGACCTAGTCTTATTTATCTTATTTTGGAAAAGTAATTTCTACTCATTGAAAATACTTAAGGTTTAATATTCTCCAATTAAAATATGGGATCATGTTAACACATGTCATCACCACATATTCTAATACTTGGGAATGTGATTTAAAGTGGTGGTCATATTTTATAAAGTTTTAAAATTACTATTTAGTACAATTAAAGTGACTAGAAATGCCTATATAGCATTCTTTTAGTACTAGTCCACTATCACTACATGTAAACCTAAATATTTTTACATATTCAGAGAGATCTTGTTAAATGTGATTTTTGATAGTTGGAATTAACTCAAAAGCATTTATGGTTGATTTTTGAAAAATGTTTGAAGGTGGAAAAGTCTATGTCTTGTTATTTTTACTATAGGTGATCTATAATTTCAAATGGTTTGAATCCAATGGGCTTGGATAGATAATTTGAATACCTTTCTAACAAAATTTGAATCATGCAATTTGGTTCAGTGAATCTCTTTGAATTGTTTTTTGAATCTACTGACAGAATCTAGTTTTAACTAAAATGGAAAAAGCTTATTTGAATCAACAGGCTTGCACGGGAAACTAATTGGGCCGGAATAGCTGCATTGCGCTGGCACAGCGGGCTGCTGACAGGACGGTCCCACTAGTCAGCGACTAATACTAACCGAAACAATATCTAGCAATCCTAGCCCTATGATTAGAACAGGATCCTACGACTGAGGTTCATCTTCTATGTCGAACGGCTCCGGCGAGATACGAACCCTAAAATGGCGGTAGGGGTCATGTGAGGCTCACCAGGGCTCCATCTAGGGACAGCGATGGGGGCGATCGGGCTTGTCGTCGACGGTGGTTCGAGGTGCAGTCACAGTGGCTCCTGGGGCGGTTGCAATCAATGGCTTTGTTCCTCCTCTACAGCAGCGGACTCCGGCCAAATTCCGCAGGCTAGTGTTGGGCCACGCAGAGATAAACAAAACTTTTTCCCTAACACGGTACTCCCAAGATCCAGCTCAGGTTATAGGCCACGAGATTACCGCTAGACGCGCAGATGTGGAAGTTGATGTAGCGCGTCGAAGCAGTGCCGAACAATCCCCGGACAGCCCTCCGAATCCCGAGGACAGCTTCTTCGGATCCCACGAAGTCCTTCGCTAGATCCCCATGAGCTTCCCCATCTCTAGCACCGCACATGCAACGCCTCTACCGGTATCCACACATACAGGAAGGAGCTTTGGACAGCGGATTGCTAGATCCTTTCTAGCCGAAAATGGAAGTGGAGAAAGTGACGGCTAGGTCAGGGACAATCCCTTGTCACTCCACTTATATACACTCCTAGCTGGGCTCAACGCTTGAGGCCCATCTAGGTTGTACCCCAATCTCCACATGGATCTAATCCACATGGGCTCCTTACCCTTAAGTATGTGACCCTGTAGGTTCACGTACGCCTGGACACGACACGAGTCACCACTGTTGGGTCCGCAGCATAGAAAACAAAAAATTTCCTACGGTGTGAACTACACGCCAAGATCTATCTACTAGGTACAAAGCAAACGGGTGGACATACATCCATAGAGAACTTACCCTCGTAGACAACGAGCTTTGTTAACGAGTAGGAACTCGTGGTTGATGTAGTCGTACACTTGCCGATCTCAAGATCGTGAGGAAGTCCGAAGGCCAAGAACTCCGCAACTCCGCATCCGCGTTCAAGCCACCAGACAACCTCCACCTCCTCGCTCCAGCGATCCAAAGGAAGCAGCAAACTCCTTCCGCATTTAAATGCCACTGGAACATGTATCTCGCTAATCCGAGACCATGGCGGAATAATTCTAGAGGGGGAGAGAGATCCTTCACAAGGAGGTGTGTGGAAGAAGGAGGGAATGGGTGGCCTTTTATAGGAGGAGGGGGGTGCCCCCTCTCTCCATGGTGGCGCATGGGGGTGACCCCTCTCCCCATTCATGTGGGAACTCCTCCACATTAAAATGCCTCTTCACATGCCCTTTTAAACTCTCCACTTTAAATGCATTAAGTTTCTCCAAATTTAATGCTCTCTCATTTAATAAAACCCTTTTATTAAATTTATTCAGAATTTTGTTAATTACTTTAATTAACAAACATTCACATATAGCCCCTTGCAATATTTCAATATCACATGTAGAACCACCTTCTGCAATTTCACCCGAAACAATTTCCGGTTTCTATTGAAACAATTCCTGCACTTTGCAATTCTTTCGTCTGAAACATATGTGCTCCAAAATGGTGTCCGGTAACTCTTAAGTGTGCCACCCTACGGTTCGCAAATAATGCAGACATGATCGAGACCCTTCTCCGATCAATAATCAGCATGGGACCTAGAGATCCGCATCGACTACACATTCAACGATGACTCCTGATCGTGAGAACCTTTAACGCTTGTAATTAAATCCCTTTGTCTCTCGATATATTACATGTCCGAGATTCGATCATCGGTATCTCCATACCTAGTTTGATCTAATCGACATGCACTCTTTTCTCGTTCCGTGATATAACATTCTAGTGATCACATCACTTGCTTGCAAGCTATCCTAATGTGATATCACCGAGAGGGCCTAGAGTATATCTATCCGTCATCTGGATTGACAAATTCCACTCTTGATCCATGAGCCTCAACATAACACCTTCGTAGCACTGAACCCATCTTTATAGTCACCCTGTTACGGTGTGACGTTTGATGTTATCAAGATACTATTGTGGTGTTAGCAATTAACATGATCTCATGGTCTAAGGATAAAGATTACTTCGTATGATGTTATAGAAATATAAACACAATGACTTGATCGTAATGCTATACTTCAGATGAATGTTCATCACATCATTCCACCAATGGTGTGACCTTGTTATTAACAACATCCAATGTCCATGATCAGGAAACCTTGATCATCCTGTTAATCAACAAGCTAGTCTATAAGAGAGGCATGACTAGGAACCCTTTTTGTTTATTAAACACACATGTATTGACGTTTCCTATCAATACAATTATAGCATGTAAAATAAACATCTATCATATACAAGGAATACATAATAACAACTTTATTATTGCCTCTCAGGGCATATTTCCTTCAGTCTCCCACTTGCACTAGAGACAATAATCTAGTTCACATAGTGATAAATCTAACACCCATGGAGTTCTGGTGTTGATCATGTTTTGCCCTAGGGAGTACTTTAGTCAACGGATCTGCTACATTCAGGTCCGTGTGCACTTTACAAATCTTTATATCTCCATCCTTGACATGCTCGCAGATGGAGTGAAACCGGCGCTTAATATGCTTGGAATTCTTGTGAGACCTTGGTTCCTTTGTGTTGGCTATGGCTCCATTGTTGTCACAATAGATCACCATCAGGTCCAACGCACTGGGAACCACACCCAGTTCCGTAATGAACTCTTTCATCCAAACTGCTTCCTGCGCCGCTTCTGAAGCAGCAACATATTCCGCCTCCGTTGTTGATCTAGCCACCACAGGTTGTTTGGAGCTCCTCCAACTAACTGCTGCTCTGTTCAAGAGAAATACGTATCCGGATTGAGACTTAGAGTCATCCGGATCAGTGTCAAATCTAGCATCGACATAACACTTAGCGACTAGCTCTTCTTCACCTCCGTATATAAGAAACATATCCTTAGTTCTTCTCAAGTACTTAAGGATATTCTTGACCGCTATCCAGTGTTCCGAACCTGGATCAGATTGGTACCTACTAGTCAAACTAATAGCATGTGCCACATCCAGTCTTGTACATAGCATGGCATACATTATAGAGCCTATGGCTGAGGCATAGGGGATCTTATCCATTATCTCTCTTTCTTCCGCCGTAGCCGGACTTTGAGTCTTACTCAATGTCTTGCCTTGCAACATAGGTAAGAACCCCTTCTTACTTCCGTCCATATTAAACTTCTTTAATATCTTATCAAGGTATATACTCTGCGATAGCCCAATTAGGCGTCTTGATCTATCTCTATAGATTTTAATGCCTAATATATATGAAGCTTCACCAAGATCCTTCATCGAAAATTTGCTGTTTAGATAACTTTTAACACTGTTTAAAAGATCTAAATCATTTCCAATCAATAATATGTCATCCACATATAATATCAGAAATGCCACATTGCTCCCACTCACTTTCTTGTAAATACAAGCCTCTCCATAAGTTTGGACAAATCCAAACTCTTTGATCACCTCATCAAAGCGGAGATTCCAACTTCGTGATGCTTGCTTCAGTCCATAGATGGATCGCTGAAGTTTGCACACCTTATTAGCATCCTTAGGATCGACAAAACCCTTAGGTTGTATCATATACAACTCTTCTTAAATCTTACCATTGAGGAACGCAGTTTTGACATCCATCTGCCATATTTCATAATCGAAATATGCAGCAATTGCTAACATAATCCTAACCGACTTAAGCATCGCTATGGGAGAGAATGTCTCATCGTAGTCAACTCCTTGAATTTGTCGAAACCCCTTTGTGACAAGTCGAGCCTTATAGATGGTCACATTACCATCAACATCAGTTTTCCTTTTGAAAATCCATTTATTCTCAACGGCCTTTCGGTCGTGAGGTAAGTCCACCAAGTTCCAAACTTGGTTCTCGTTATGGATTCCATCTCGATTTCATGGCTTCTAGCCATTTGTTGGAATCCGGGCTCATCATCGCTTCTTCATACGTCGCAGGTCATCCATTTCATCAACCATGAAATTCACAGGATTGCCGTGATTCAGAGCTGCACGTGTCACGCTTAACTGCGAGGTTCGGTAGTGTCCTCTTCGGAGTTTCATGATCATTATCATTAGCTCTCTTCATCGTGAAGTCAACTCAAACAACTTCCACTGCTGCGCCACTCGCCATTCCATGAAGAGAAGGTTCAATAACCTCTTCGAGTTCTACCTTCCGACTACTCACACCTTTCACGAGAAACTCCTTCTCAAGAAAGGATCCATTCTTGGCAACAAAAACCTTGCCCTCGGATCTGTGATAGAAGGTATACCCAATTGTCTCCTTAGGGTATCCTGTGAAGACGCATTTTTCCGCTTTGGGTTCGAGTTTATCCGGTTGAAGTTTCTTCACATAAACATCGCATCCCCAAACTTTAAGAAATGACAGCTTAGGTTTGTTTCCAAACCATAATTCATACGGTGTCTTTTCAACGGATTTAGATGGTGCCCGATTTAAAGTGAATGTAGCTGTTTCCAGTGCATAACCCCAAAATGACAGAGGTAAGTCCGTCAGAGACATCATAGATCGAACCATATCCAATAAGGTACGATTACGACGCTCCGACACACCATTACATTGTGGTGTTCCGACAGGCGTGAGTTGTGAAACTATTCCACAGTCTTTCATATGTGTGCTAAACTCGTAACTAAGATACTCTCCTCCACAGTCGGACCGCAGAAATTTGATCTTTCTGTTACGATGATTTTCCACTTCATTCTGAAATTCTTTGAACTTTTCAAAAGTTTCAGACTTGTGTTTCATCAAATAGATATACCCATATCTACTCAAATCATCCGTGAAAGTAACAAAATAACGATATCCACCTCGGCGACACACTCATTGGTCCACACATCGGTATGTATGATTTCCAATAGATCGCCGCCTGTTCCATTGAACCGGAAAACGGCGTTCTAGTCATCTTGCCCATAAGGCATGGCTCACATGTATCAAATGATTCAAAATCAAGTGATTCCAAAAGTCCATCAGAATGGAGTTTCTTCATGCGTTTAACGCCAATATGACCTAGACGGCAGTGCCACATATATGTAGATATATCATTATCAAGTTTAATCCTTTTAGCATCAACATTATGAATATGCGTAATACTGCTATCGAGATCCAACAGAAATAAACCATTCAACATAGGTGCATGACCATAAAAGATATTATTCATATAAATCGAACAACCATTGTTTTCAGACTTAAATGAATAACCACTTTGCATCAAACACGATCCGGATACAATGTTCATGCTTAGTGTAGGCACCAAATAACAATTATTTAGGTTTATAACTAATCCCGATGGCATATGGAGAGGCAGCGTTCCGACGGCGATCACATCAACTCTTGATCCATTGCCGACCCGCATCGTGACCTCATCCCTTGCTAGTTGTCGCTTGTTCCGCAGCCCCTGAACCGAGTTACATATATTAGCAACTGATCCGGTATCAAATACCCAGGTGCTACTGCGAGTACTAGTCAAGTACACATCAATAACATGTATATCACATATACCTTTGTTTGCCTTGCCGGACTTCTTGTCCGCCAAATACTTGGGGCAGTTCTTCCAATGGCGATCCTTGCAATAGTAGCACTTTTCGGTGTTAGACTTAGGGCCAGCTCGGGGTTTCTTTTCGGTGGCAACAGACTTGCCACCTTCTTTCCCTTGTGCTTGCCTTTCTTGTCCTTCTTGAAACCGGTGGTCCTATTGATCATCAACACTTGATGTTCTTTCCTAATCTCCACTTCTAGTCTTAAGCATTGACAGAAGCTCGGGAAGAGACTTCTTCATGCCCTGCATATTATAGTTCATCACGAAGCTCTTGTAGCTAGGTGGCAGAGATTGGAGAACACAATGTATGCTTAAGTCAATGGGAATCGTTATTCCCAAGGACACAAGCTTATCGGCGTACCCAGACATTTTGAGTACGTGCTCACTAACGGAGCTGTTTTCCTCCATCATGCAGCTAACGAACTTTCGTCCAGAGCATTATAAATCTCTACGGCAGCATGGGTATCGAAAATCATTTTCAATTCTCCCATGGTATCAAAGGCATTGCCATTTTTGAAACGCTTTCGAAGTTCTGGCTCTAGCCCATACAGTATGCCGCAATGAACTAAGTTGTGGTCCTCCTGACGAGTTATATAGACGTTCTTTTCCTCGTCAGGGGCATCAGGAGCTGGTGGGGGGCCTAGCGGCGCATCTAGCACATATTTCTTTTGTGCAGCAGTGAGGAGAATCCTCAAATTCATAGCCCAGTTGGTGAAGTTGCTACCATTCGCAACAAGTTTCTTTTTCTCCATGAACACATTGAAATTAAAAGCAGGTGGTGCCATCTACAATAGAATTTGTAAAGTATATTTAGACTAATTTTATGATAGATTGAGTTCAACTAATCCAAATTACTAATGAACTCCCACTCAAAAACGACATCCCTCGTGTCCTTTTGGTGATTACACGAACCAAATCCACTACACCAAGTCCGATCATCACGTGAGTCGGTGTAGCTTCAAAGGCGAGCATCGATATGGGCATCATATCAACTATATGACTCATGCTTAACCTTTCGGTCCGTGTTACGAGGCCATGTCTGTACATGCTAGGCTCGTCAAGTAAGAACCTTAGTATTTGCGTGTGTAAAACTGTCTTATACCCGTTGTATGAAAGCGTAGAGTTGAAAACACCCGATCATCACGTGATGCCTCAAAACACGATCCACAAAACGGTGCATACTTAAGGAAGAACACATTTTATCTTCATATCTAAATGAGGGATCATCTTATAATGCTATCAAACGCGCCAAACTAGCAGTATAAGATGCTAACATCTAATGTGTGAAGTGAGATGATATGGTCCATGCATTTGATCTCTATCATTTGCATCGTGGTATGATCTCTATCATTCCTTTGTGTGTAAGGCCAAGGTCTATGGAACTTACACGTTAAGTGAGTTGTAAGAGTATCTACCATACATCTACTTACAACAATACCATATCAAAACACTAGCCCAGCAACGATCTAAACTAGACGCCTCTAACTTATCAATTGCAAGTTTTACGTGGCTTAGGGCTTTCAGAGATAGAACCTGCTAACCATTTAACATGAACCACAACGAGGATAACCAAGTTATTAGCAACTCGTTGTAAATCAGATATTGACTATAGTAGGAGAGACAGACACCCGCCAGCCACTTATGCAAAACAAGTTGCATGTCAGTCGTGGAACCGGTCTCATGTACGATGACATGTAAGGTTGGTCCGGGCCGCTTCATCCCACTATGCCACCAATATCCAAAGTACATAGAAGATGCAATAACATGATCATCATCGCCCACATATCAACCATATGTGTACTACCCGTGCAAAGCACCTACGCATAAATCAGGCTCTGATACCACTGTTGGGTCCGCAACATAGAAAACAAAAATTTTCCTACGGTGTGAACTACACGCCAAGATCTATCTACTAGGTACAAAGCAAACGGGTGGACATACATCCATAGAGAACTTACCCTCGTAGACAACGAGCTTTGTTAACGAGTAGGAACTCTTGGTTGATGTAGTCGTACACTTGCCGATCTCAAGACCATGAGGAAGTCCGAGCGCCGCAACTCAGCAACACATCCACACTCGCACACACGTTCAAGCCACCGGACAACCTCCACCTCCTCGCTCCAGCGATCCAGCAGAAGCAGCAACTCCTTCTAGACGAAATGCCACCGGGAACATGTATTTCGCTAATCCGAGACCATGGGGGAATAATTCTAGAGGGGGAGAGAGATCCTTCACAAGGAGGTGTGTGGAAGAAGGAGGGAACGGGTGGCCTTTTATAGGAGGAGGGGGGGGTGCCCCCTCTCTCCATGGCCGGCGCATGGGGAGGTGACCCCTCACCTCCCCCATTCATGTGGTGGTAACTCCTCCACATTAAAATGCCTCTTCACATTCCCTTTTAAAGTCTCCACTTTAAATGCATGAAGTTTCTCCAAATTTAATGCTCTCTCATTTAATAAAACCCTTTAATTAAATTTATTCAGAATTTTGTTAATTACTTTAATTAACAAACATTCACATATATCCCCTTGCAATATTTCAATATCACATGTAGAACCACCTTCTGCAATTTCACCCGAAACAATTTCCGGTTTCTATTGAAACAATTCCTGCGCTTTGCAATTCTTTCGTCTGAAACATATGTGCTCCAAAATGGTGTCCGGTAACTCTTAAGTGTGCCACCCTACGGTTCATGAATAATGCGTATATGATCGAGACCCTTCTCCGATCAATAATCAGCAGCGGACACGGAGATCCGCATCGACTCCTACACATTCAACGATGACTCCTGTGATCATGAGAACCTTTAACGCTTGTAATTAAATCCCTTTGTCTCTCGATATATTACATGTCCGAGATTCGATCATCGGTATCTCCATACCTAGTTTGATCTCATTACCGACATGCACTCTTTTCTCGTTCCCGTGATATAACATTCTAGTGATCACATCACTTGCTTGCAAGCTATCCTAATGTGATATCACCGAGAGGGCCCAGAGTATATCTATCCGTCATTTGGATTGACAAATTCCACTCTTGATCCATGAGCCTCAACATAACACCTTCGTAATCGAACCCATCTTTATAGTCACCCTGTTACGGTGTGACGTTTGATGTTATCAAGATACTCTTCCGGTGTTAGCAATTAACATGATCTCATGGTCTAAGGATAAAGATTACTTCGTATGATGTTATAGCAATATAAACACAATGACTTGATCGTAATGCTATACTTCAGATGAATGTTCATCACATCATTCCACCAATGGTGTGACCTTGTTATTAACAACATCCAATGTCCATGATCAGGAAACCTTGATCATCCTGTTAATCAACAAGCTAGTCTATAAGAGAGGCATGACTAGGAACCCTTTTTGTTTATTAAACACACATGTATTGATGTTTCCTATCAATACAATTATAGCATGTAAAATAAACATCTATCATATACAAGGAATACATAATAACAACTTTATTATTGCCTCTCAGGGCATATTTCCTTCAACCACTCCGAGTCGATAGTTGGTAGCAGCCTCTAGCAAGACGTCCCAACTCCCAAGTGTCGTAAAGTCAGAAGACAAACCTTTCTCAATGTGACTTTCGTCCAAGTCCCTTTGCCTCACGATATATCTTGTCAAGCTATAGGCGAGTTGTTGCCATCCCTTTAATAGCTCGACTCTCTCTTCTCGTTCCGTGATATACGATTCACTGGACTAACACTTAGTCCAACTCCTTGGTTAACTCTTAACCAAGTCGCGCATGGCCATGCTTCCGAATAATTTCACACGAGAGAGCCCAGAGAACATCTATCCATTAGAGACGGGCAAATCCCATCTTGGTCATCCACGTCACGCAGCTTGTTTCACAACCAACCCGAACCCTACCTTTATGACTGCCCATTTACGGTACATCATTTGATAGGACCTAAGCTGGCGATCCACAACTCGGATCATGAGATCAACTCAGGTCTAAGGATTCCATTGCTTGAGAATACAAATGACAACATGCTCATTGCATCTCAACTATGGGTCAGTCCAATTATCTAAACTCTTAGCCGAATCCATGTAAGTCGGAATAGCATCACCATGCCCATGACAAGTGGAACCGAGTCATCAACCGACTTTCACATTAGTCTAAGTTGTGTGTCTAGCACAACCTCAACGACCAAGGACAACTAGTATGAACAACATGAATATATAGTTCCACAATCAAATCACATATCCAATGATATATATCAGTAGTTCATACATGGATAATAACTTTATGAATACACTAGGAATGACATCATACATGATTGCATTTAGGGCATATTCCCAATAGTCTCCCACTTGCACTAGAGTCAATCATCTGACATCACATGTCCAGGCATCTAATGCCCATAGCTCTCAAGTGCGCCTTGCTGACTCGTGTATTAACGAGCTCGTTGGGGAACCCCAAGAGGAAGGTATGATGAGCACAGCAGTAAGTTTCCCTCAGTTATGATACCAAGGTTATCAATCTAGTAGGAGCAAGGAAACACCCCAAAGGTGTAGCTAGCTGAACGTTGGCAGGGTGCACTACCGGTGCCAACAACAATGTGGAGACCTACACAACACAACCACAAAACTCTGTCCCCAACTTGCGATGAGGTAGTCAATCTTACCGGTTTTGCTGAAAATAAAGGATTAAACGTATCGAATGGAAGGAAGTTATAGTTTGCAGAAAGTAAACACAAAGCAGTAAATAGTTTATAGATTGTATATGAAAGAAAGGACCGGGGTCCATAGTTCACTAGAGGTGGCTCTCCTTAAGATAGATAACATGCTGGGTGAACAAATTACAGCGGGGCAATTGACAAACACCGAGAAAGCAATACATGCATATAATAATCATCTTGAATCCTTTGGAACTTGATTGGGCATTACAACATTATACATAGACCGCCATCCAACTGCATCTATGACTAATAATCCACCTTCACGTTATCATCCGAACCCCCTCCAGTATTAAGTTGCAAGCAACAGATTAATTTATGAATTGTGTGTAATGTAAACAATACGATTGTTCTATGAACAAAGGATTGTTGTTTTCTCCCTAGTAGCAACATCACATCTAGTACCTTAGAGATTTCTGTCACTTCCCCATATTACCAGAGGCATGAACCCACTATCGAGCATAAATACTAACTCTTGGAGTTGCTAGCATCTACTTGGTCAAGATAGCTACTAACAACGGAAATCATGCAAGATCACAAATAACAAAGACATGATAGAATCAATAATCAATCCGAAATAGCATCTCAATATCCATCGGATCCCCGCAAACACAACATGCATAATTACAAATAGATGATCTTGATCATGAACGGAGCTCACAAGATCTAGACATGAAAGCACAAAGGAGGAGAACCAACCATCTAGCTACTACATGGACCCTAGTCCAGAGATGAAATACTCACGCATCACACCGGAGGCTTGCATGATGATGAAGAAGGCCTCCAGGGTGAATTCCCCTCTCCGGCAGGGTGCTGGGAAGAGCTTTAGATCCCTCCCGATCTAGGGATGGAGATGACGGCAGCTACAGACTCTTTCGTGGATTTTTGATCGGGTACCTAGGGTTTTGGTCCTGAAGGCAATATATAGGCGGAAGGAGAGGCCGAGGGGGTGCTGGGGTCGGCCATACCACCCCCTGGCATGGGCCAGGCCTAGCCGCGTGGACAGGTGGTGTGGCCAGCCCCCAACCCTTCTCTGTCTCGTATTCTGGCTCCAAATGTCTTCCGGAAAAATAGGCACTTTGGCTTTTGTCCCGTCCAATTCCGAGAATATTCATTTTCTGACTTTCCTGGAACCAAAAACAGCAGAAAACAGGCAGCTGGCACTGTGGCTCTTATTAATAGGTTAGTCCAAGAAATTATATGAAAAGTACTCCAAAGTATGGACAAAACACAAGAAAATAGATAAAACCAAGCATGGAACATCAAAAATTATAGATACATTTGCAATGTATCATGCCTCATGCTTCGGCTGTGGCAGTGGATTTGTCAACGGATCCGTAATATTTGCATCCGTGTGTACCTTGCATAACTTGATATCACCTTGATCCATGAACTGGCGAATCAGGTGGTACCGCATGAGTATATGTTTGTTTTTCTGGTGTTGTCTAGGTTCCTTGGCTTGTGCGATAGCACCATTGTTGTCACAATACACGTCTAACATATTGGACGAGCCCTGAACCACACCAAGATCCATGAGGAAATTCCTCATCCAAACGGCTTCCTTTGCCGCCTCCGAGGCAACAATATACCCAGCCTCTGTCGTAGACGCAGACACCGTCTCTTGCTTGGAACTCTTCCAGCTCACATCTCCTCCATTTATCACAAACACATATCCAAATTGTGAACAAGAATCATCCGAGTCAGTGAGATAACTCGCATCCGTGTAACCCCTTACACTGAGTTCATCCTCACCTCCATAGACCAAGAACATATCCTTAGTCCTTCTCAAGTACTTAAGGATATTTTTAGCCGCTGCCTAGTGGATCTCTCCAGGGTTAGCCTGGTATCTGCTCACAACACTTAGAGCATAGGAAACATCCGGCCTAGTACAAATCATAGCGTACATGATGGATCCGACTGCAGAAGCATACGTAATCGCACTCATCCGACTTTGCTCATTAGTTGTCGAAGGACACTGAGTCTTGCTAAGTTTTACGCCATGGGACATCGGTAAGAACCCCTTCTTTGACGATTCCATGTTTAACTTCTTCAACACTTTGTCCAAATATGTACTCTGACTCAATCCAATGAGCTGCCTTGATCTATCTCTATAGATCCGGATTCCTAGTATGTAAGTTGCCTCACCCAAGTCCTTCATTGAGAAACTCCTCTCCAATGATTCCTTGGTTTCTTGCAACATCTGGACATCATTTCCGATCAATAATATGTCATCCACATATAAGATTAGAAAGTTTACTTTGCTCCCACTAAACTTCTTGTATAAACAAGAATCATAATCACTCTTGATGAAGCCAAATGATTTGACTACCTCATCAAAGCGAATGTTCCAACTTCGAGATGCTTGCTTCAACCCATAAATGGATTTCTAAAGTTTGCATACCTTGTCAGCATTAGCCGGATCAACAAAACCCTCGGGCTGTATCATATACACGTCCTCGGTTAATTTTCCATTAAGGAAAGCCGTTTTGACATCCATCTGCCATATCTCATAGTCGAATAGGATGCTATACCTAACATGATCCAAACTGACTTAAGCATCGCCACGGGAGAGAATGTCTCATCGTAGTCAACTCCTTGAACTTGTCGGAACCCCTTCGCGACAAGCCGTGCTTTATAGATAGAAACATTTCCATCGATATCAGTTTTCTTCTTAAAGACCCATTTGCACTCGACGGGTATTGCACCGTCTGGCAGATCAACCAAGTTCCAAACTTGATTTTCATCCAATGACTTTAACTCAGATCTCATGGCTCCAAGCCACGACTCAGAATCAGATCCCACCATCGCTTCTGAATAAGTTTCTAGTTCATCACTGTCCAACAGTAACACATCACGAACACTTTGCAATCTTGCCGATCTTCACGGTGTCGGTGCAGTTGCTGGCTCAGCTACCACGACCGGCTCAACCTCTAAGGATTTTGCCGACTTGCTGCTGGCCGGTATCTCTTGAATTTCTTCGAGCTGCACCATGCTCCCACTGACTCCCCGACTGAGAAACTCTTTCTCAAGGAAGACACCATTCCGAGCGACAAACACTTTGCCCTCTTTTCGGTTGTAGAAGTAGTAACCCAAGGTTTCCCTCGGATACCCCATGAAAATACACTTATCAGACTTGGCTATAAGCTTGTCCGACTGAAGTCGCTTGACAAAAGCTTCACAACCCCAAATCTTAAGAAAAGACAAACTCGGCTTCTTGCCAGTCCACATCTCATGCGGTGTCTTCTCTACCAACTTTGATGGTACTCTGTTTAGTGTGAACGCTCCAGTTTCTAGACAATAACCCCAAAATGATAAAGACAGATCTGTCTAACTCATTATTGATCATACCATGTCCAACAAGGTCCGATTCCTCCTTTCTGACACACCGTTCCTCTGCGGTGTTCCCGGAGGAGTGAGCTGGGGAACTATTCCACAACTCTTCAGATGGTCATCAAACTCACGGCTCATGTACTCGCCTCCTCGGTCCGACCGAAGAAACTTTATTTTCTTACCGAGTTGATTCTGTACCTCATTCTGGAATTCCTTGAACTTTTCAAAGGCTTCCGACTTATGTTTCATCAAGTAGATATATCCATACCTACTCAAATCATCTGTGAAGGTAATGAAGTACTCATGACCACCTCTGGCTGTCGTGCTCATCGGGCCACATACATCACTATGTACTAGTCCCAATAAGTCGGATGCCCTTTCACAACTCTTTGCAAAAGGTGTCTTGGTCATCTTGCCGAGTAGGCAGGATTCACTTGTCTCGAACTACTCCAAGTCGAACGAAGTTAGGAGTCCATCATCATGGAGCTTCTTCATGCATTTCCAACTTATATGACCAAGCCGACAATGCCAAAAGTAAGTCATATTTAGATCATTTGGTTTCAACCTTTTCACATTTAAATTATAGACAGATTCACCATCAAGATTCAAAATAAATAACCCGTCCTAGACGGGTGGAAAGCCGTGAAACATATCATTCAAATATAAAGAACAACCATTATTCTTAATATTCAACTCATAGCCTTGTCTCATCAAACATGAGCAGAAATGATGTTTCGACTAAGCACTGGAACATAATAACAATTATTTAGTTCCATTAAGAATCCTGAAGGTAAATGAAGTTGCATCGTGCCGACTTCCAACGCAGCAACTCTTGCTTTGTTGCCGACCCGAATGTCAACCTTGCCTCTTGCTGTGCCCCTAGTTCTTACCAGTCCCTGCAATGAGTTGCAGATATTAATGACTGATCCTGTATCATATACCCAAGAACTATCAGGTGCATCAGCAATATAAAGGTCTATAACATTGCAAACAAGTGTACCTGAGTTGGAGGTCACACCTCCACTCTTGGCTTTATCCGCCAAATACTTGCTGCAATTCCTCTTCTAGTGGCCATCCACCTTGCAATAGAAGCAAGCAGATCTAGCTGAAGGAGACGACTTAGTCCCCCAGGAAACGTTGGGATCTCATCCTGAGCATTACCTCCTCACTTAGCCTTCTTCTTCTTAGTCCAAGAACTCTTCTTAAACTTAGCCTTATTCTGTACCACCAACACTTGGCTAGTACCTTTCTTGAGATCAACCTCTGCCTAGTTAAGCATCCCATGCAATTTAGTGAGCTTCTTATCCATACCATGCATGTGGTAGTTTGATATGAACTGACCATACACACTAGGAAGAGAGTTCAGAATTATATCTGTAGTGAACTCTTCACTAATGGGGTAGCCAAGCCTTTCCAGAGACTGCACATAACCAACCATCTTGATCACATGCGGACTCAGTGGATCACCATCCTTAAGCTTACAACTCATCAAAGCTTGAGAGACTTGATACCTCTCGGTCTTTGCCTGAGCCTGGAACATACTTTTGAGGCTTTCAATCATATCGTATGCCTCAACATTCTCGAACTGCTGTTGCAAGTTCGGTTCCATGTGAGAAAGCATAAGACAGCTAATTTCTGTAGACTCATCACATGTTCTACGGTAGGCATTGGTTGCTACGACACTCGCATTCTCATCCAACACATCTGGAAGCGGGTTGTCTAGAACATGGTCCCTCTTTTCTTGTTTGAGAACAATTCTCAGATTACGATACCAGTTGGTGAAGTTTGTCCCATTAAGTTTATCTTTCTCTAGAATAGTCCTAAAAGCAAAACTTGATAACTAAGGGAGACTGCTACTAGGTTCCATTATCTACAATAGAAATATGCAAAACACTTAAGACAAGTATTCATAAAAGAGCAGGTGTATTAAACATTTTAATACTTATGCTTCCACTAGAACCAACATCCCTCCGATGGTTACTTAGTGATTCAGGACCCTAAATAAGCAAGCCGACTAGTGAGCTTTAGCATCACCGCTAGCCGTCAAGTGATCTAGGTAGGGAACTCCTTGCCAATCGCATCTCATGCGACTCCTGTTGGTCGGGTGGCATCACATGCCCGGCTCCCGACCCCTTTCTCCCCGAGCCCCACAACCGTTGTGATAGACCCATCTAGCTTACCAAGTGCTTCCGCTGTAGGAGTCCGACTCAAACCCATCTAGTCGAAAAGAATTGGTAGCACCTCAATTTTATGAGCCCACTACCAAGAATGTCCAACTTGTGATGGTGCAGCACTGGCGGGGAGACCGACTAGACCTTATTTGAGGGATTAAAGATTAACCACTATCTCATAGAGGTGAAACTAGAGACATAAGAATCACACAAAATAATCCAATTATAATGTGAAATGGTCTGGCTCCCTCATGGTGATCTCCATCTCCATGAAACTATTCATCATGCCTTTGGCTGTAGTGTCCTTCAAGTCCTCCAAACATGCTACACCAGCACTAAGGAATGTACAAGAAGATGGCATCTCATGCCGACACGCAGATCATTATACAATAATAGTGACAGCACTTTGGCTCCAGCCGGCTGACAAACCCGTGATATGCAGATCATATATGGATTACACACATCACATGCACATAAGCCATACCATTCAAAACTTCCTGCAAAAACAAGTTATGCATAGATACGATATCTACCGGCGTTGTGAACCTTGCAACAACATCTAATGCACTACGACAGGGCGAAGCCAGCGGTCTCTCGCGGGTGCGGGCAGCGCCCGGCAATTTTTCTGAAATCGCAGATCTAATCTGCATTCTGAACCACGGATTCCTTCATTGGATAAAACACTTTTACCCAAATCTGATCCCTGTGCAGATCTGACCAATCTCATTGATCATCCGCCCCTGATCTTCCATGCACCCCCGAGTGCGATTGATCCAATCAATCTTGCACAAAACCGATCTATCTCATAGATCGTCCGCCGAAACCCTAAGTGGATCCTATCCATCACCTCGTGCATATCACATACACACAAATCTAGAGCCTAAAACTAGAAGCTTTCGCTCTGATACCACTGTTGGGCCACATAGAGATAAACAAAACTTTTTCCCTAACGCGGTACTCCCAAGATCTAGCTTAGGTTATAGGCCACGAGATTACCGCTAGACGCGCAGATGCCGAAGTTGATGTAGCGCGTCGAAGCAGTGCCGAACAATCACCAGACATCCCTCTGAATCCCGTGGATAGCTTCTTCGGATCCCACGAACTCCTTCGCTAGATCCCCACAAGCTTCCCTATCTCCAGTGCCGCATGTGCAACGCCTCTACCGGTATCCACACATACAGGAAGGAGCTTCAGACAGAGGATTGCTAGATCCTTTCTAGCCCAAAATGGAAGTGGAGAAAGTGACGGCTAGGTCAGGGACAATCCCTTGTCACTCCACTTATATACACTCCTAGCTGGGCTCAACGTGAGGCCCATGTAGGCCGTACCCCAATCTCCACATGGATCTAATCCACATGGGCTCCTTACCTTTAAGTGTGTGACCCTATAGGTTCACGTACGCCTGGACACGACATGAGTCACCACTCCGAGTTGATAGTTGGTAGCGGCCTCTAGCAAGACGTGCCAACTCCCAAGTGCCGCAAAGTTAGAAGACAAACCTTTCTCAATGTGACTTTTGTCCAAGTCCCTTTGCCTCATGATATATCTTGTCAAGCTATAGGCGAGTTGTTGCCATCCCTTTAATAGCTCGACTCTCTCTTCTTGTTTCGTGATATACGATTCACTGGACTAACACTTAGTCCGACTCCTTGGTTAACTCTTAACCAAGTCACGCATGGCCATGCTTCTGAATCATATCACACGAGAGGGCCCATAGAATATCTATCCATTACAGAGGGGCACATCCCATCTTGGTAATCCACGTCACGCAGCTTGTTTCACAACCAACCCGAACCCTACCTTTATGACTACCCATTTACGGTACAACGTTTGATAGGACCTAAGCTGGCGATCCACAACTCGGATCATGAGATCACCTCAGGTCGAAGGATTCCATTGCTTGAGAATACAAATGACAACATGCTCATTGCATCTCAACTGTGGGTCAGTCCAATTCGCTAAACTCTTTAGCCAAATCCATGTAAGTCGCAATAGCGTCACCATGCCCATGACAAGTGGAACTGAGTCATCAGCCGACTTTCACATTAGTCTAAGTTGTGTGTCTAGCACAACCTCAACGACCAATGATAACTAGTATGAACAACATGAATATATAGTTCCACAATCGAATGAAATATCCAATGATATATATCAGTAGTTCATACATGGAAAATAAATTTATGAATACATTGGGAATAGCATCATACATGATTGCCCCGAGGGCATATTCCCAATAGTTGGTGCTCGCCTTGCTCCGGGGAGAGGTGTGGGAGGTGTCTGAGAGAGGGGAGTGGAATGGTGTGGTGAATTGGGGCTGGGGTGGCCTCTATTTATACACCGACGATGGGGACAGAGCGGCATGGATCGGGCTCCTCCGGCGACGGCGTTACAGAGAGCTATCGACATGGCTGAGGGTAGGGGTCGACGCGTGCTTCGGGACGGTGGTCATGCGCTTGATGGCGCGACAAGGGGCGGCCGAGAATGGTCAGGAACAGTCGGTGCTCTGCGCGGGAGCAACAATGTCCGAGACTACGTATAGTGGCTACGGTCCATGCGGCGGCGAACTGGCGTGTCTGAGGGTAGCTGGTGTCGTGTTGAGTGCGGGCATGCACAGAGAGGGCGAGGCGCGGCATGTTTGCGCATGTCGGCTGCGGCACTCTGGCGCGATCTCGGCATGGCTGGCAGAGAAGTGGGCGCGGCATTTTCGGGTGATCCATGGTTTGCCTGCGATTGAGGGGTGGACAGAGGGTGGCGGTGGACGGTTGCCTGTCTCCTGGACATCATGGGAGAGGGTGGTGCGATCTGTGGCGAGTGGTGCTTGGTCGGTCGATGCGGCGAGCTCGGGCAGCACGGTACTGGTGCGAACGGTAGAGGGGGAGCTGGTCTACTACGCTGCTAGGCACTAAGGGATACCATGGGAGAGAAATGAGGGGCTAGTGGGGGTGTGATCACTGCTCAGAACAGTAGAAGTTAGGCAGTGTTGGTTTGTGTGTGCCAGGTGCTCGACCAAATGGCCGCATGAATTCAAGTTTTGTATTTTTGGATGAATTTTGGTGAGTGTTCTGAGTACTTGCTTGAGTGTCTATGGTTGCTTGGAAAAGTAAAGGTGAATTGATTTGAGTGGTTTTTGAAAAGTGGTGATCTATGCACATGAACTTGATTCAATTTTGCAATGTCCTTTAAATAGATTTGTAATTTGTTTCTTTTTGTTTGTAAAGTGGGCTTGGGTTCACTTTTACTTGATCTAGCAAGGTGTGAAAAGAATTGGGAAAGTTTCTGTTAGAAATCTTTCACTAGGAACACTCAAAGTGGTCTAGTGGGTAAATTTGGTCAAAATGACCATTTGATCATATGATCCATATTTGATTTTCTTTTCTTTTGATTTTGTTTGTAGTTGGCCTAGATCATGTAGTATTAATATTTAAACCATTCCTTATCATTTGTAGCAATCAAACATGGAAATTGCACTCATTCATACACTAATGTAACTCACACATACACTCATATTAAATTTAATAATAAAAGTTTTTGTTAACCCTAAACTTGGGTGATTAGAACTTTATAATCTTGATTAATATTTTTGGGGTGTTACAATGGGTCCATACGATTGCTAGATGGTTGGTTCTCCTCCTTTGTGCTATCATGTTTATATCTTGTGAGTTCCGTTCATGATTAAGATCATCTATTTGTAATCCTATATGTTGTGTTTGCGGGGATCCGATGGATATTGAGATACTATGTCAGATTGATTATTGATTCTATAATGTCTATGTTATTTGTGATCTTGCATGCTCTCCATTGCTAGTAGATATCTTGGACAAGTAGATGCTTGTAACTCCAAGAGGGAGTATTTATGCTCGATAGTAGGTTCATGCCTCTAGTAATTTGGGGAAGTGACAGAAATCTCTAAGGTTGTAGATGTGATGTTGCTACTAGGGAGAAAACAACATTCCTTTGTCCATGGGGCAATTGTATTGTTTACTTTACACACTTTGCTTAATGCAATTATCTGTTGCTTGCAACTTAATACTGGAAGGGTTCGGATGATAACCTGAATGTGGATTATTAGTCATAGATGTAGTTGGATTACGGTCTATGTACTATGTTGTAATGCCCAATCAAATCTCGTAGGAGTCAAGATGTCTAGTATATGCATTGTTATGCTTTCTCAATATGTCAATTGCCCCGCTGTAATTTGTTCACCCAACATGCTATTTATCTTAAGGAGAAACACCTCTAGTGAACTATGGACCCCGGTCCATTCCTTTACCCTTAATATACTATCTACTGTTTATCATTTACTGTTTACTTTCTGCAAGCAATTACTATCTTCCACAATATACGTTTAATCCTTTGTTTTCAGCAAAACCAGTGAGATTGACAACCTCACTATAAGTTGGGGCAAAGTTCTGTGGTTGTGTTGTGCAGGATTCCAAGTTGCTAGCAACACCATGGAGTTGTTTCCTTACTCCTACTGGTTTGATAACCTTGGTTTCATAACTGAGGGAAACTTGCTGCTGTGCTCATCATACCTTCCTCTTGGGGTTCCCAATGAGCTCTACATATCTTGAGCCATCAAGCCGCGGCAGCCAAAGGCAAGAAAACTTTTGATCCTATGGGTCTGACAAAGCCCATGCCGCCTCAGGCTATTCCCCCGTTGCAGCCACGGGAACTCACCACCGGGCCCAGTGCTGCAAACACAGCAAACATACCGCCACCACCGTCCATGTCAGCAGCTGGCAACCCCTTGGTCACCCCAGCTGATAAGCTGATGTACGTTCCACTCCTTGTGGAGCCGTTAATCGTCGCCCATATCCGGAGCGTTGCAGAGCTTGACAACAAACGCGTTGAGATACTCGCGGAGGCCAAGTACATCGCGAAACAAGGAGCCCAGCTAGACAAGGACATGACCAAGGCACAACAATCAATCAAGGTGGCAAGGCCCATGTAGCCTGAATACAAGCAACTGCTACTAAAGCACACGACAAAGAAAGCTCCAGCTCACGTCGTCAAGGACCCATGCGTATGACGCAACCTAGGGTGGGATCCATCCAAGCCGACAAAAGCAACCCCCTACATAGATTCAGCCGGGAAGCAAGTCATGCCAACCCCTTCCCTTAACATCATTGTCGCCAAAATCCTACTTGAACAAGACAGATCACCTGAAGCGGTTGACTAGGTCTATGATACTCCATTTTTCATCACTATTCTATATTATAATTTACTGTTATTCATTGACATATTTCATATTAAGAGATGATACTTATGTTATTTCATCTATTTTTGCATGGTTGATGACTTTTGGAGCATGGACCGCCGTAGTCAGGATTCTGATGGAAAAGGTGCTGTTTGGAGGCAAAATTCACGAAGATCAGAAAATACAAGAAAATACATGGAAAATCCTATTTTTCCAGAAGACGAAGAAAGCCAGAAGGAGAAGTGGAGATGGGCCATAGGGGGCCCACACCACCCCCTGGCATGGGCCACCCCAGGCCACGCCACCAGGTGGTGTGGCCGCCTTGGTCCACTCCAGCCTCTCCCCTCTGGCGTATATTATCCTCCCGAAACCCTAAGACTCGGAGAGTGACCACAGAAAGATTTCGCCGCCTCTGTGGGGCGGAAAACACCGAGAGAGAAAGAACTCTCCGGTAGATAGAATTTTGTCGGGGAATTCCTTCCCGGAGAGGGGAGATCGTAGCCATCAACACCACCATCAAGATGGACTTAATCGGGATCATCATCATCACCATCATCTCCACTAGCACCATCATCATCACCTCCATACCACTGTAACAATTGGGTTGAATCTTGCATAGTTCTTAGGGGAAACTTTCCTGATGTTGATTAATCCTTGTAGTTGATGCTATTTAGTGAACCATTGAATTATCGTTTATGTTCAGATTGTTACACATCATTATTTCATCTCTGATCATGATCCATATGATGTCTTGTGAGTAGTTCGTTTTGTTCTTGAGGACATGGGAGAAGTCATGTTGTTAGTAGTGGAACTGTGTTGAGAAAGATTCAATAGTTTGATATTTAAGTTGTGGTGTACTTCTTCTAGTGGTGTCATGTGAACGCCGACTACATGACACTTCACCTATATGGGCCTAGGGGAATGCATTGTGTATTTGGCTACTAATCGTAGGGGTTGCCGGAGTGATAGAAACCTGAACCCCCGTTAGAAAACCATTGCACAAGGGATGTCAGGGTCTTAGAGTGTAAAGCTGTGGTTAGGTTTCTACCTTAATTACTTTATTGTACTTGCGGATGCTTGCAAGGGGTATAATCACAAGTATGTATTAGTCCTAGGAAGGTCGGTACATTAGCACAGGTACACCCACACAACACTTATCAAACTAAAGAAGATTAATCAACTATATGAAGCGAAAGCACTTGACGATATTCCCGTGTGTCCTCAAGAAAGTTTGGTCATCTTAAGTAATACAACCGGCTTGTCCTTTGCTAAAGAAAGGATTGGGCCACTTGCTGCATTTATTCTTATTGTATTTTATTTACTCGTACTTTATTTACCTGCATTATCAAAACCCCCTAAAAATCTGTTTACGAAGTATTTACAGAGAATTCCTGCTCCTAGCCATTCGCCAGCACCTTCTGCTCCTCGTTGGGTTCGACACCCTTACTTATCGAAAATACTGTGATACACCCCCTATACTTGTGGGTCATCAATACTATTTTCTGGCACCGTTGCCGGGGAGTGAAGCGCTATTGGAGAGTGGAACTAGTAAAGGAAACTTCTACTGTGAGTATTGTTTACTTCTATTAGTTGCTTTATTTTCATTATGGATAATTCGCTGAGTTTCTTATTTCATAATGCTACTACCACTGCTAAGGTAGTAGATGAACCACCACCTGCTGAGAATGATACTTTTAAAATACCTACAAGAATTATTGATCGTGTTATGGATAACTATTATGTTGGAGATGGAACTGTCCATCTCGGTGATCATTTGCTCTTTATACACGAATTATGCGGGTTGTTCAAGTGTGCAGGTATTACTACAGATCAAGTTAAGAAGAAGTTATTCTCATTATCACTGATTGGTATAAGCTGCTAAAGAATGGTCAAGCTCTTGAATGGGAGGAAATTGTACCTCTCTTTTATTCAAAGTTTTATCCTTCTAGTGAGATTCATAAAGATCGGAATCAAATATACAACTTTTGGCCTCTTGATGGAGAGAGTACAGCTCAAGCTTGGGGGAGATTGAAGTTATTAATGCTCAAATGTCCTATTCATGAGCTCCCCAACAATATTGTTATCAATAACTTTTAGGCAAGGCTTTCTCTTCATGATAAGGATTTATTGGATGCCTCTTGTGCTGGATCATTCACTCGCATGGAAGAAGAAACTAAGTGGGATCTTCTAGACCGTATTCAAGACAATGTTGAAGCATGGGAGAATTATGAAGGAAGAAAGTCAGGTATAAATTATGATTATGAATGCATTGAATCTTTTATGGGAACCGATGACTTTCAAAATATTAAAAATGCTTATGGTCTAGACTCTCAAGCTATTGCATCTTATTTTAAGGCTTTTGCTTCCTATATTGAACTTCCTAAAAAGAAGTGGAATAAGTATCATGAACCATGTAAAGATGTTGCTAAGTGTGTTCCTGCAAGAAATACTGAAGTTTATACTTCTAATCATGTTTTACCAGAACCTTACATTGAGAAAATGCCTTTCCCAGTTAAGATAAAGAAACATTCTATGGTAGCTAGTATGGTTAATGAAAGTACAAATAAAACTATTGAACCTGATAAACAAATGGATGATGAACCTATAAGATCAAATGTGAAAGATTTTGTCGCTAAATATGTAGAATATGGACACACTATCCTTTGTAAGGATACCTCTAATATTGTTTCACAAAGTAGTGTTATGAGAGCTAGTGTTCCTGTGTTTTCTGTTAGGATAAGTGATCATTGCTACCATGGTTCTTGTGATAGTTATATCATTAAATTTATGCATGATAATGAAAGTTATTATGAGGGAGGGAAAAGTGTTCTAATGCATCTCAATAATATCAAGTTTCCTCGTTTTATGCTGAAAGTTTTTATGTTGCACTTCTTTTGCCTTCCTATGTTTGCAGTTTCTGGTTTCAATAACTTGTTTGTTTACAAAATCCCTTGCATAGGAAGTGAGTTAGACTTAAACATGTGTATTTTTGCTTCTTAGTGCTCTCTTTTACTTCAATTCATATTCTTATGTGAGCATCATTGAAATTATCATGCCCATCTTAATGGCTATAAAGAAAGAGCTTTTTGGGAGACAACCTAATATATTTTTGCTTTTAGTTTGTTTTTGTTTTTTTGAGTCTTGGAAGTAATTACTTCGGTAATAACCTCTCCTTATCCTTTTTGTTTGGTTTTTGTGTCAAGATCAACCTCTAATGAGAGAGAAGTAAGATTTGGGGAAGTTGCTGTCCCAAAACAGATTTTTGTGCTTTACCGTAAAAATTCGTGAGAGATCTCTGTATGTCAGATTAAGCTATAATTTTTAATGCTTATGCCCCAGGTTGTTATTTAACTTTCGTTAGTTTTGCACTTTTTTATTTGAGCAACAGAAGATTTTCGAAACAATTGATCTTTACCTGCTGGTCTGTTTTGACAGATTTTGCCACTCTTGCATTTGCTTCTTTAATCGATTTCCTTTTTGAATTCATTTTGGGTTTTAGGAAGGAGTTGCTACAGTAGATTATGTTTTGATAGATTTCAGTTGAAATTGGATTTAGAAGGTTTATTATCTCGCTTACGCTAATGTTGCTAATGAGAATTGTGTGAAGTTTTGTGTGAAAGAAATTTCCAGGTTATTGGAGAAAATGGTGTAAAGGAAGTGAAAGGTTTTCATGACTCGAGTAATATGAGTATGAAGATGAAGATATTGATGTTATTCAAGTGGTGACTCCGGAAGAATCTACTAAAAGCTAAATTCAGAGACATGTAGAGTCCGTTTTCAAATAGGTAACAGATCTGGTAAGAAAAGTTTCGCGAAAATTATATCCAGTTATATTTTTGCAATTTTTATCCAACAAGAAAAGCTACGAAGCGAAAGAGGGATGAAAATGGAGCCAGGGTGGCTCACACCACCCCCTGGCGCGGGTCCCCCTGGCCGCGCCAGCAGGTGGTGTGGCCACCTCGAACTCCGTCTTCGACCCTTTTCTCCCAGTACCTTCCTTTTGTTCTAAAACTTCGTAATATATAATCCCCCGAATTCCCCGAGGTTCATATATCGTGTTCTCGTCATGTTTTTGTTTCGATCTATTTTGTTCAAATGTCGTTCAAGGGTTCATCTTCAAAGGATTACGAGCTGCGACACCGTCACGAACTCCATCGCAATCTCGAGCAGGAGACTCTCGTGGGACGGGTGAAACACGGAAGGATCGCAACTAGGTGCGAAGACATGGACCGGAACATCAGGGAGGAAGTAAAGGACACGACAGCAGGCATGAAGGGGCTGATACCTCCCCCTCTAGATCTTGTTTCCCGCCATGCAGTGGTGGAAGCTCTACGAGTAACCGATGAGTTTTGCGACAAGTACCAAGTCTTGAGGAGGAAGGTGGATATGCTTCAAGAGGATAATAACAGGCTTCGCAAGATGCTGGAAGATTTCCTCGCGCCAACCGAGGGAATACCACCACCACCGAAGGAGTAATTCGTCATCAGGTTTTGGCATCCCCTTGGTTTGTTCCAAGCTTGGGGGAGTGCCGCGGTATCACATCACTATCTTGTCTCTTTTTACCTTTCTAGTAGAGTCATATCATGAATGGAGAAGTTATCATGTAGGATGGTTTGCATCATGGAAGTGTCCCCTCTCTCATTAGATATCTATGTATCTCTTGGTGTCATTTGCCGTTATGGAATATTAATGAGAATTTCTATCATTTACTCTTTTGCATATCTTATATTAGTTTTCAATTCATAATTATATGATTTATCTTGTCATTAGTATTGGTATCACTTTGGGATCATGGATTTAATTTAGTTGGTTTTGGAAAACCTGGCTCGGTCAGTAGCAACACTATTTTTGAGAGTTGAATCAAAAAGATAAAAAGTACTCTAAAGAAATATAATTTCATCAACTTTCTTTCTTGATTTGCTCATAAGTCTAGTATTCTCTAGTTAAGATCTTTTGTGCTTCCAAGTAAGATTGCATGTTTGTTTTTATCATTTGTATGTTTGTTTGTTTCCTTTAACTCTTATGCTTGCTACCCAGCTTTGCTATCCAAAAACCTGTACTGAGAGGGAATTCTTCTCGTGCATCCAATCCTTAAACCAAAATCTATGCCATTTGTTTCCACCATACCTACCTACTAGCACTATTGCTATTCCAAGTAAATTCATACTTTTATCTACCTTCCGAATTAAACTTGTTATGATAAAACTAGTGATTAAAGCTCTCACGAACTGGATGGCACACTTTACTTTCTTGCACTTAATAAACTTGAACCATTGTGTCCATCTTTGTTGCGTATATGCTTGCGCTTTATAAGTTGAAGTTAGCAGAACCATGTATCATGGGGAACGCTTTCAACATTGCACTTATATCCGTTGTATCATGATTATTTTGCTTATGGATCCCGGCGGTGTGAAATAAAAGGGGAACTTGTAATATCATGGAGTTTATATGTGTGTTAGAGAAACGCCTGGGCCGCTAGCTTAAGCCATGCCTAATCATGGTGGAAACTTACAGCATAACCATAATGAGCACTCTGTGAAGCATCCTCAATAAAAACCTATGCAAATAGCAAATAAAAGGATCGCTGAGATGCTCATTGACTGCTTGCCTTGTCATTTTGATTATGGGATAGCTCCTGTATCATGTGCAAGGGGTACCCTGTTGGCGGTTCTCTATGATACATATATATTTACAATGATAAGAGCTTACTTGTGACTGAAGTTGAGTAGCATGAGTACGGTACTCGTAAGTGAGGGGCATGAGATTTCAACTTATATCTTGTCAAGCATATCCTCTTAGTTGTGTCACTTTAACATTAAATCACCTAAATATGCCTATGATAGGGGCAATGAGAGCTGAAAGCTAATAAGTACCATAATTTTTGGAAGCTCTTTATGAAACTTGAAATCCCTGCTTCCTTCTGTGAAGGGCCTTTCTTTTACTTTTTAGTTGAGTCAGTAAACCTATTCTCTTCTACCTCAGCAAGTATTTTGAGTTGTTGTGTTTCATTCATTCATATGATGATTTATTCAATCATGTTTCTTATGTTCCTTGTTTTGCACATTGCTCTTATCCTGGTGATTACTACTTTGAAAGCTATCATTGAAAACCAGTTATGTGTGAACTCCAGAAAATTATCAACTATTCTTCGACCAAGAGCTAAGTTTGCCATTACCAATTGTTATTTACTTTATGTATCTTTATTGTGTTTCCTTTACTTATTGCAAAATAGGTTATATAATAGTGAGTTGTCTTCTATTATGATTTATGTATTAATGAATGTGATGCTTCTTGTCCGTATTCTTTTATCGACTCTTCACTCCATAAACCTGAGGTCATGTTTGTTGAGCTCAGTTTCGCTTGGGGACAAGCGAAGTCTAAGCTTGGGGGGTTGATACGTCCATTTTGCATCACTATTCTATATTACAATTTACTGTTATTCATTGATATATTTCATATTAAGAGATGACACTTATGTTATTTCATATGTTTTTGCATGGTTGATGACTTTTTGGAGGATGGACCGCTCAAGTCAGGATTCTGATGGAAAAGGCACTGTTTGGAGGCGAAATTCGCGAAGATCAAAAAATTCCAGAAAATACATGGAAAATTCTATTTTGCCAGAAGACGAAGGATGCCAGAAGGTGGAGTGGAGATGGGCCACAGGGGGCCCACACCACCCCCTGGCGCGGGCCACCCCAGGCCGCGCCACCAGGTGGTGTGGCTGCCCTGGTCCACTCCAGACTCTCCCCTCGGGCGTATATTATCCTCCCGAAACCCTAAGACTTGGAGAGTGACCACAGAAAGATTCCGCCACCTCTACGGGGCAGAAAACACCGAGAGAGAAAGATCTCTCCAGCAGACAGAATTCTGCTAGGGGAATTCCTTCACGGAGAGGGGAGATTGTCGCCATCAACACCACCATCAAGCTGGACTTTATCGGGATCATCATCATCATCACCACCATCATCTCCACCAGCACCATCATCATCAACTCCATACCGCTGTAACAATTGGGTTGAATCTTGCATAGTTCTTAGGGGAAACTTTCCCGGTGTTGATTACTCCTTGTAGTTGATGCTATTGAGTGAACCATTGAATTATCGTTTATGTTCAGATTGTTACACATCATTATTTCATCTCTGATCATGATCCATATGATGTCTTGTGAGTAGTTCGTTTTGTTCTTGAGGACATGGGAGAAGTCATGTTGCTAGTAGTGGAACTGTGTTGAGAAAGATTCAATAGTTTGATATTTAAGTTGTGGTGTACTTCTTCTAGTGGTGTCTGATACATTGCAAATGTATCTATAATTTTTGATGTTCCATGCTTGGTTTTATCTACTTTCTTGTGTTTTGTCCACACTTTGGAGTAATTTTCATATGATTTCTTGGACTAACCTATTAACAAGAGCCACAGTGCCAGCTGCCTGTTTTCTACTATTTTTGGTTCTAGGAAGTCAGAAATTGCATATTCTCGGAATTGGACAGGATAAAATCCAAAGTTATTATTTTACTAGGGGACACTTGGAGCCATAATACGAGATGGAGAAGAGCAAGAGGGCGGCCACACCACCTGGCCGCGCGGCCAGGCTTGGCCCGCGCCAAGGGGTGGTGTGGCCAGCCCAGGCACCCCCTCATCCTCTCCTTCCGCCTATATATTGCCTCTGATACAGAAACATTAAGTACCCGATCAAAAATCCACGAAAGAGTTTGTAGCCGCCGTCATCTCCATCCCTAGATCAGGAGGGATCTGAAGCTCTTCCCGGCACCCTGCCAGAGAGGGGAATTCACCCTAGAGGCCTTCTTCATCATCATGCAATCCTCCGGTGTGATGCGTGAGTAGTTCATCTCTAGACTACGGGTCCATGTAGTAGCTAGATGGCTGGTTCTCCTCCTTTGGGATTTCATGTCTAGATCTTGTGAGCTCCGTTCGTGATCAAGATCATCTATTTGTAATTCTGCATGTTGTGTTTGCGGGGATCCGATGGATATTGAGATGCTATTTCAGATTGATTATTGATTCTATCATGTCTTTGTTATTTGTGACCTTGCATGCTTTCCGTTGTTAGTAGCTATCTTGGCCAAGTAGATGCTAGCAACTCCAAGAGTTAGTATTTATGCTTGATAGTGGGTTCATGCCTGTAACTGGGAAGTGATGAAATCTCTAAGGTACTAGATGTGCTGTTGCTACTAGGGAGAAAACAACAATCCTTTGTTCATATAACAATCGTATTGTTTACTTTACATGCAATTCGTAATGCAATTATCCGTTGCTTGCAACTTAATACTGGAGGGGGTTTGGATGATAACCTGAAGGTGGATTATTAGTCATAGATGAAGTTGGATGGCGGTCTATGTATAATGTTGTAATGCCCAATCAAATATCATACGAGTCAAGATGATTAGTATATGCATGTATGCTTTCTCGATGTTTGTCAATTGCCCCGCTGTAATTTGTTCACCCAGCATGTTATCTATCTTAAGGAGAGCCACCTCTAGTGAACTATGGACCCCGGTCCTTTCTTTTACTTTCAATCTACAAACTGTTTACTGCTTTGTGTTTACTTTCTGCAAACTATTACTTCCTTCCATTCGATATGTTTAATCCTTTGTTTTTAGCAAAACCAGTGAGATTGATGTGGCGCCCCGCAAAAACCACTACTAGAAAATCGCGTTGTTTTTGTGCATTGCATCATCATGACCGCATGCTCATGTCATGATGCCACATTGCATTTGAGCATCGTCATCATCATGCATTTGTTTGTCTGAAACTATTTTCGAAAAACATATTTGGTTTTCTAAATACCCCGCCTTATTTCAAAATCCAAAACCCGGGTCTCCGGATTATTTTGTTTCGTCTACCAATGGATTTCAAAAGCCCCGTTTTAAATAATAAAATATTTTTTTTATTTTTTTTAGGGGCATCCGTACCGGGCCGATCCGACCCAGTCGGCCACCCCCAGTATAAAACCGGTCTGCCTAAACCCTTTTCCTACCGCAACCCAATCTACCCACCCTGCCTCCACCTCACTCCCACCACTCACGGCTCGCCACCTCATCTCTCCTTCCCCCTCCAGCCAACCACCACGCGCCACCTCACCCGCTGGCCCCACCCACACCACTCACATCCGCTTTGACCACCCGGGCGCATCCCCACCCCACCGCCTCGGGATCAATGCTCACTCCCCAACCCCAAACCTGGTCGCCACCAACCGCCCAGGCCCACCATCCTGGCCCCACTCCCCCGGTCCCACCACCCACCTGCCTCTCCCCACGTGGCCCACCGCCCCAGTCACGCCTTCCCCGACGCTCCTCTCCCCCACCTCGGCTCCCTCCCCGAGCCCCCCACACCACATCTCCCTCTCCCCTCCGCCGCTGCCTCCCGGTCCTCCTCACCGCCTGCCAACCTCGCCCAGATCGCCTTTCCCGTCCTCCGCTCCACCTCGCCGTCGCCGATAGTAGGCCGTCGCCGCTCACCACCACGGAACCTTGTTGCCGGCCGTCCCTGCTCCGCGAGCAGCGTCGTCGACCCCATCGGTGCGCGCCCATGCCCTGGCGCCCTGTCCCTGGCCTCGGTCTCCCTCACGCGACCTCGCCTGGCCAGGCCGCCACCGTCCGCCTCGCCGGGATCCCGTCTCCCCGGAGCGCCTCTGCACCGACTCCTTCCCGCCTCCGCGCTCCCTCCCGCGTCACGCGACACCGCCGCCGCGCCTCTCCTTCCGCGCCTCTCCTTCAGACCCCCTCCTGCGCGCTCCGCCAGGCGTCCTCCGCCCCCGTGGTCCTCCCCAAGCAGGCCGCCCTGGCCTCCTCCTCTCTCCGGCTTGGCTCCCTGGCCATGGCACAGCTGCCAGGGGCCTCTTCCCCTCTGTTCGTCGGCCTCCCCGGCGAGCCGTCGTCGGCTCGCCTCCTCCTCCTCGGCCAGGCCCCACCGCCGCGGTGCTGCTCTGTCCGCCTGCGTGCTGGCCGCCGGCGTCGCCTCGCCGAGTCTGCGTCGCCCTGCCGGCCCTAGCCTCCGGTGCAGTGCCTCCTCGTCACCCGCGCGTCGGTGCGTCCCCAGCGACCACCCTGTGCTTGTAAGGTCGCTGTCGACTCGTTCCCTGGAGCCAAGGGACATGAGGCCCTGCGCCGTGCCACGCTTTTCGTCTTTGGCAACCACCCCGTTTTTGGCTTTCACGCGTGAAACGTGTGTGCTTGTATGTGTGTATCACGTGGTCTACCGAGCATGCTTCGGGTATCATGACCATCCGAAGATCCGCGTTGCATATCTTCCTGATCGTGTTATGCTTTATCAAGAGCTTCTCGCCGACAAAACCCTCGCCAAGATCCTCATCGAAACCCGAGAACTCCGCCGCGGTACCCGGGGATCTCCTACATGGAACCATCGGGCCACGTAAGACCATCGACGCCATCAATCGAGCCGAAACCTCAAGATCTCCAACATGGATAAGATGACCGGACCCCGAAGACCGAACCCGACACGCCAAGTTCTTCTTCCCGAACGCCAAGACCGACCCGATACGAGGACCCGACAAGATCTTCGTGACGACAAGATCGGCACCGACCAGGGCGGATCCGATGTGCCCCCGACGCCAACCAAGTTCTTCTTCTCAGATGCGACAAGATCGACTTCCGTTGTCCGAGACCGATCCCTCGAGCCGTTTCTGCCCCCGTCGAACCTGTCGAACCCCGAACCCCTCGGAGCCCAAGTTCGCCGAACCCTAAATGTGATTACCTATCCGAGACCCCTATTTTTATAACATATGACATTCTACTTGTTGCATATCAACTTGTTGCATTAAATCATTCATGTCGCATACATGTGTGTGGTTTGGGGGCCTTATGCCGATTCACCTAAATTAAATATGGAGACCATATGCGGGCTAATCTAGTCTTAGTTCGTCTCCATTTAAATTTGTGTAGCGAACCGGTGCTATCCTTTGCCATGTTAAGACAACATTTAATTGCAGGGTAGCTAAACAACATGAACCACCTAAATATTTGTCGGGACCCCGGTTCCGCTTAATCTTGCCTAATTGCACCGCACCTTTGCCATGTCATACATCATACATGCATCATGCCTATCTTTTGCCATAGTAATAAATAGTGCATCCGGTGTTTCTTCTAGTGTTTTGGATCTTCGCGGATAAGGCCGTTGAGTTGATGCGAGTGTCGATCCGATCTTCGGATGAACCTTCGACAATGTTTTCAGGCGAGCATCTCCCCCTTTCTACCTATCTTACTTTTATAGTCTTTATTCCCTCCTGTTGATCTTTTGCTATCTGTGTTGCGATGCTCTAGTTTTCGTGTCCGTGATATCCCTTGCAGCCTTATATTGCCTTGGACACATCCTATTACCTGTTGTTTGGTAGTTAGTTGGACTTGCGTGTCGTAGTCGCTTGCTTAAGTGCTGTTGCGTGTCGTCCAGTACCACAGCTGTTGGAAGGCCGCCAAATGCTTTATGTTGGAGATGATCATGGCTTTAATTATTGTTTAATAACTAAAATTGAAGTAGGTAAATGCAGAGGCACAGGTGGGCAATAGATGTTATTTGGTTGTTAACCGTCCACTTGTGTCCCGTAGGACCCCGAGTTCTTGACACCTGTTCCGAGATCGAGCGCGCTAACCACAGGTGGGGTGTGTGGGCACCCCCATCGATTAGTACCTGATTTCAAAGTATTGTACTGGGGGCCACAAAGTAGTTTGGGGCTTTATTACTATTCTGTACTTATGCCATGCTTTACTGCTTTATTTAAAATTGTGCGAGGTACTGCACCTGTACTGTTTAGGGAAGCGGAGTGTTTTCGCGGTATCGACAAGCCCAGTCACATTTTCGGGTTCCCAGTCGTTTACAGCCACTGACGCAAACCCTGAGTCCGTCTCGGAGACCGGCCGACTTTGTTGCGGGTAGCTTAGTGGGGTGGCCCCCATGTACTTGCTTTGGGTCTGGGAAACGTCATGACTTAGGCCCCGCCGACATACCGATGGGTGTATGTTAACTGATCTGGCAAAAAGGGTCGAAGTGCGTGTGGATACTTTGGTGCACCCCTGCAGGGTTAAATCTTTTCGAAAAGCCGTGTCCGCGGTTATGGACGACTTGGAGCACAGTTCTCGATCATAGACAACTATAACTAAAGTTTACTGTTATAATTTGACTTGTATCCGATATGACTAGTAAACAGCTCCACTGCAACGGAATGGCTAAATAAAAGCACCAACAGCTGCTGGGTTTTGGGATATCTCATGTTAATTGTATCTGACTAGTAAGTGTTGCAACTACAACGGAATGGTTAACTAAAAGTGCCCACTGCTTATTATATCAGGATGACTATCTATACCTGACTAGTAATCGCTGCAACGATAACTGAATGAATAAAACTGCCAACTGTGTGAGTTCCTCGGTTGACTTCCTCCTGTGGTCTGGAGGGGGAAATACCAGGATGGGTATGATTGGTGGTAGCATCAGGTTGGTTCCGAATAGGTCTTTCTTATCCCTCTCTGATAGCCGACAGTTATATCGAGTCTCTATAGGTTGTTTAGTGCATGCTGCGCTGCCGCTTCAGTCCACCATACCTATGTAGGCGAGGACCGCCGAATTCTAGTCTCGCCGTGTCTTGGCCTCGATCTTGACCGCTCTCTTTTTCCTTTGCCCTTTGTCGGCACCTTTTGTTTAAGCAGGTTTTGAGATCGGCGTCGTTAAGGTGGTTACCCTTCCGGCTTGGCCTGGGCAGGGTTATGGACGCCATTGGTTCTTCTTCAGGGCTCTTAGCTCAATTTGCATCTTGTCCATACTCGGACGCTGTATCGTTTTCAAGGTGATTTGGATCTTGGCGTGTTATATCTGTATTCTTGACTCTTTGAGTCGCTGTTGTATATATCTGTTCTGCGGGTTCCATCATGGACTATTGTGTAATGGTATTACTTCGTTTTCCACCCGCACGAAAGTGCCTGGTGGGCACCTTTGAATCATTTCTATGCGGGTTTGGCGGAAATCGCTGAAACTTGCATAGGGTCGATTCTGAGGGTGTTACAGAGTGGTATCAGAGCTCAGCAGTTGCGATACCCCACAAGTCCAGCCTGTAGGATACCCTAGCTAACGGCCGAAGTAGAGTGTCAAAAACTATTTTTGCAAAATCGGTTGGATAGTTCTGATTAGGTCTGATTTTACTCCTTACCCTCTGCTGCTCTCCTCTCACCTCTGCGTGTTTTGAATCCGCTCTCTTCTCTCTCTTCGAGTCCAGGATTTCTCGTGGTTGGGTTCCATCGTACCTTCAGGGTTTCGCTTCCTCCTTTGGTAACGGTGTTGCTACATCTGGTCTTCATGCTAACCGAGGAATCCTTTGTCTGGTGGACTTCTCTTTGTTCCTTCTCGTGCCTTCCGGTGTTTTCCGACGCAACGACATCATCTACGCCAGATCTGATGCAGAGTCTGCATCACTCCTTTGATTCTGAACCTCGATTGTCGAGATCTTCAGTCTGATTCCGAGAATGGTTGCATGCTTTTCCACTGATTGTGCGGAGTAATAGTTTGGGTGCGTGATGGATTGGCCCCCATGCCGACTACCCCTTCTATTCGCTTTTGTACATTGAAGTGGATGAGGATGCATCGGTTCTCTCTTTCTATCGAAGCTAGAGGTGGCTTTATTTGTTGGTACCTCTACCTTCGACCTTTTGTTTCCCAGAGTGTTCTCTCGATGATCACGGTCAACGACCTCTTGTTAGTGGTGTCGCGAGGATCTACACGAAGCGAGAAGACGCAGATCGCCGACCTTCCTTCCGGTACCATGAGGCGGATCTCGAGGGCGAGATCCATTGTTAGTGGTGTCGAATTGTGGCGCCCCGCAAAAACCACTACTAGAAAATCGCGTTGTTTTTGTGCATTGCATCATCATGACCGCATGCTCATGTCATCATGCCACATTGCATTTGAGCATCGTCATCATCATGCATTTGTTTGTCTGAAACTATTTTCGAAAAACATATTTGGTTTTCTAAATACCCCGCCTTATTTCAAAATCCAAAACCCGGGTCTCCGGATTATTTTGTTTCGTCTACCAATGGATTTCAAAAGCCCCGTTTTAAATAATAAAATATTTTTTTATTTTTTTTAGGGGCAGCCGATCCGATCCGGCCACAAAGACAAAAACCGTGCGCCTAAACCCTTTTCCTACCCCAACCCAATCTACCCACCCTGCCTCCACCTCACTCCCACCACTCACGGCTCGCCACCTCATCTCTCCTTCCCCCTCCAGCCAACCACCACGCGCCACCTCACCCGCTGGCCCCACCCACACCACTCACATCCACACACACCGCCTCAGACATCCCACTCCCCACCTGGCGCCGCACCGCCTCGGGATCAACGCCCACTCCCCAACCCCAAACCTGGTCGCCACCAACCGCCCAGGCCCACCATCCTGGCCCCACTCCCCCCGGTCCCACCACCCACCTGCCTCTCCCCACGTGGCCCACCGCCCCAGTCACGCCTTCCCCGACGCTCCTCTCCCCCACCTCGGCTCCCTCCCCGAGCCCCCCACACCACATCTCCCTCTCCCCTCCCGTGCTTCCGCCGCCGCCTTCGGCGGTCCTCCTCGTCTGCCCTGGCCAACCTCACCCCAGGCTCGCCCTTCCCCGCCGTCCTCCGCTCCACCTCGCCGTCGCCGACAGTAGGCCATCGCCGCTCACCACCGCGGAACCTCGTTGCCGGCCGTCCCTGCTCCGCGAGCAGCGTCGTCGACCCCATCGGTGCGCGCCCATGCCCTGGCGCCCTGTCCCTGGCCTCGGTCTCCCTCACGCGACCTCGCCTGGCCAGGCCGCCACCGTCCGCCTCGCCGGGATCCCGTCTCCCCGGAGCGCCTCTGCACCGACTCCTTCCCGCCTCCGCGCTCGTCCCGCGTCACGCGACACCGCCGCCGCGCCTCTCCTTCCGCGACCCCCCCTCCTCTACAGCGCCGCCACCAGGCGTCCTCTGCCCCTGTGGTCCTCCCCAAGCAGGCCCCGCCGGTGCCTGCCTCCCCGGGCCTCTCTCCGGCTTGGCTCCCTGGCCATGGCGCAGCTGCCAGGGGCCTCTTCCCCTCTGTTCGTCGGCCTCCCCGGCGAGCCGTCGTCGGCTCGCCTCCTCCTCCTCAGCCAGGCCCCACCGCGGTGCTCTGTCTGTCACGTGCTGGCCGCGTCGCCTCGCGAGTCTGCACCTGCTGCCCTAGCCTCCGTGCAGTGCCTCGTCACCACCTGGCGTCTGGGCCCCAGCGACCACCCTGTGCTTGTAAGGTCGCTGTCGACTCGTTCCCTGGAGCCAAGGGACATGAGGCCCTGCGCCGTGCCACGCTTTTCGTCTTTGGCAACCACCCCATTTTTGGCTTTCACGCGTGAAACGTGTGTGCTTGTATGTGTGTATCACGTGGTCTCCCGAGCATGCTTCGGGTATCATGACCATCCGAAGATCCGTGTTGCATATCTTCCTGATCGTGTTATGCTTTATCAAGAGCTTCTCGCCGACAAAACCCTCGCCAAGATCTTCATCGAAACCCGAGAACTCCGCCGCGGTACCCGGGGATCTCCTACATGGAACCATCGGGCCACGTAAGACCATCGACGCCATCAATCGAGCTGAAACCTCAAGATCTCCAACATGGATAAGATGACCGGACCCCGAAGACCGAACCCGACACGCCAAGTTCTTCTTCCCGAACGCCAAGACCGACCCGATACGAGGACCCGACAAGATCTTCGTGACGACAAGATCGGCACCGACCAGGGCGGATCCGATGTGCCCCCGACGCCAACCAAGTTCTTCTTCTCAGATGCGACAAGATCGACTTCCGTTGTCCGAGACCGATCCCTCGAGCCGTTTCTGCCCCCGTCGAACCTGTCGAACCCCGAACCCCTCGGAGCCCAAGTTCGCCGAACCCTAAATGTGATTACCTATCCGAGACCCCTATTTTTATAACATATGACATTCTACTTGTTGCATATCAACTTGTTGCATTAAATCATTCATGTCGCATACATGTGTGTGGTTTGGGGGCCTTATGCCGATTCACCTAAATTAAATATGGAGACCATATGCGGGCTAATCTAGTCTTAGTTCGTCTCCATTTAAATTTGTGTAGCGAACCGGTGCTATCCTTTGCCATGTTAAGACAACATTTAATTGCAGGGTAGCTAAACAACATGAACCACCTAAATATTTGTCGGGACCCCGGTTCCGCTTAATCTTGCCTAATTGCACCGCACCTTTGCCATGTCATACATCATACATGCATCATGCCGATCTTTTGCCATAGTAATAAATAGTGCATCTGGTGTTTCTTCTAGTGTTTTGGATCTTCGCGGATAAGGCCGTTGAGTTGATGCGAGTGTCGATCCGATCTTCGGATGAACCTTCGACAATGTTTTCAGGCGAGCATCTCCCCCTTTCTACCTATCTTACTTTTATAGTCTTTATTCCCTCCTGTTGATCTTTTGCTATCTGTGTTGCGATGCTCTAGTTTTCGTGTCCGTGATATCCCTTGCAGCCTTATATTGCCTTGGACACATCCTATTACCTGTTGTTTGGTAGTTAGTTGGACTTATGCGTGAAGTCGCTAAGCTTGCTTAGTTTGCGTGTCGTCCAGTACCACAGCTGTTGGAAGGCCGCCAAATGCTTTATGTTGGAGATGATCATGGCTTTAATTATTGTTTAATAACTAAAATTGAAGTAGGTAAATGCAGAGGCACAGGTGGGCAATAGATGTTATTTGGTTGTTAACCGTCCACTTGTGTCCCGTAGGACCCCGAGTTCTTGACACTGTTAGAGATCGAGCGCGATAACCACAGGTGGGGTGTGTGGGCACCCCCATCGATTAGTACCTGATTTCAAAGTATTGTACTGGGGGCCACAAAGTAGTTTGGGGCTTTATTACTATTCTGTACTTATGCCATGCTTTACTGCTTTATTTAAAATTGTGCGAGGTACTGCACCTGTACTATTTAGGGAAGCGGAGTGTTTTCGCGGTATCGACAAGCCCAGTCACATTTTCGGTTCCTGTTTACAGCCACTAACGCAAACCCTGAGTCCGTCTCGGAGACCGGCCGACTTCGTTGCGGGTAGCTTAGTGGGGTGGCCCCCATGTACTTGCTTTGGGTCTGGGAAACGTCATGACTTAGGCCCCGCCGACATACCGATGGGTGTATGTTAACTGATCCGCAAAAGGGTCAAGTGCGTGTGGATACTTTGGTGCACCCTGCAGGTTAAATCTTTTCGAAAAGCCGTGTCCGCGGTTATGGACGACTTGGAGCACAGTTCTCGATCATAGACAACTATAACTAAAGTTTACTGTTATAATTTGACTTGTATCCGATATGACTAGTAAACAGCTCCACTACAACGGAATGGCTAAATAAAAGCACCAACAGCTGCTGGGTTTTGGGATATCTCATGTTAATTGTATCTGACTAGTAAGTGTTGCAACTACAACGGAATGGTTAACTAAAAGTGCCCACTGCTTATTATATCAGGATGACTATCTATACCTGACTAGTAATCGCTGCAACGATAACTGAATGAATAAAACTGCCAACTGTGTGAGTTCCTCGGTTGACTTCCTCGTGTGGTCTGGAGGGGGAAATACCAGGATGGGTATGATTGGTGGTAGCATCAGGTTGGTTCCGAATAGGTCTTTCTTATCCCTCTCTGATAGCCGACAGTTATATCGAGTCTCTATAGGTTGTTTAGTGCATGCATGCCGCTTCATCCACCATACCTATGTAGGCGAGGACCAATTCTAGTCTCGCTGCCTGTACGGCCTCGATGACCTCTCTTTTTCCTTTGCCCTTTGTCGGCACCCCTTTTGTTTAAGCAGGTTTTGAGATCGACGTCGTTAGCAGGGTTACCCTTCCGGCTTGGCCTGGGCAGGGTTATGGACGCCATTGGTTCTCCTTAAGGGCTCTTAGCTCAATTTGCATCTTGTCCGTACTCGGACGCTGTATCGTTTTAAAGGTGATTTGGATCTTGGTGTGTTATATCTGTATTCTTGACTCTTTGAGTCGCTGTTGTATATATCTGTTCTGCGGGTTCCATCGTGGACTATTGTGTAATGGTATTACTTCGTTTTCCACCAGCACGAAAGTGCCTGGTGGGCACCTTTGAATCGTTTCTATGCGGGTTTGGCGGAAATCGCTGAAACTTGCATAGGGTCGATTCTGAGGGTGTTACAATTGACAACCTCATCGCAAGTTGGGGGCAAAGTTCTGTGGTTGTGTTGTGCAGGTCTCCACGTTGCTACTAGCACCAGTAGTGCGCCCTGCCAAGGCTCAGCTAGCAACATCTTTGGGGTGTTTCCTTTCTCCTACTGGATTGATAACCTTGGTTTTGTACCGAGGGAAAACTTGCTGCGGTGCTCATCATACCTTCCTCTTGGGGTTCCCCAACGAGCTTGATATATTTTGGGCCATCAAGCTCTTTTTCTGGCGCCGTTGCAGGGGAGTCAAGGACATCTTCACAAGGGGAGTCCCTCATAACCAATCTCTTTACTTTGTTATTTTTGTTTTGCTTAGTTTACTTTTGTTTTGTTTGCTTATTTCTTTATCAAAAACACAAAAAAAATTAGTTTTACTAGTTTGCTTTCTTTATTAAAAACACAAAAAAATTAAGTCTCCTTTAGTGGTTACCTCTTCCTTAGCTCACCATGTTGATCCCTAAATTCACCCTGAAAGACCTTTCAATAGGTAGTGGTTCAATAATTGGGAAAGATAATATTGAAGAATTCTTTAATCATGTTAGTAAGCATGAGGACATTGAGGATAGATCCCTTGCGGAACTTGCTCCGAACTATGAGATCGCTGCAGCTTCTTTAGTTCACATGTTGGAAGCTAGGTTTGTTAACCTTAACCCCTTAATGCAAGTAATGTTTCTTAAACTTAAAAAAATTGATGACCCTGAAAAGAGAGATTTTATTCTTGAAAATTTGCTTAAGGAATTCTATGATGTTGCCAAGGAAGCTAGAAAAGACTTTGAACATTTTAATATGCTAGGCTGATGCATAGATGTTATTGGTACATGATAAAAGATGGACAAAACCGAACCTAATGGGGAGGAACCTAAGATACCGATACCTTTTAAACTCGTAGCAATGCATGAAGCCATAGAAAAGAATCTTAATTGGATTGTTCCTAAAAACCCTTTTGATGAAAATAGTGAACCCAAGAGCATTGAGAGAGGATCCTCTAGAACTTATTTGGATGATATACCTTGCCTTGTTGAAGATATTTCTGGTATTGATCTTAATGCTTCTTCATTGGAGAACACTTGATTCTTTTTCTTGCTTCTTATGCCTAACTTAAAGGCGTTAAAGAAAAGTACTTATTGGGAGATAACCCAAAAGGTTTAAATGATTCTTGGAAGTTATTACTTCAGTAATAACCGCTCCTTATACTTTTTATTTGCTTTTTGTGCCAAGAGTAACCTCTAATGAGAGAGAAGTAGTGATTGAGAAAGTTGCTGTCCCGAAACAGATTTATGTGCTTCACCGTAAAAATTCGTGTAAAATCTCTGTACGTCCTTTTGAGGCGTGATTTTTTGTGCTTCTGCCCCAGGTTGTTATCTAACTTTTGTTAGTTCAACACTTTTTGATTTGAGCAACAGAAGGTCTTCAAAAAAATTCGTCTTTACCTGCTGGTCTGTTTTGACAGATTTCTGCCATTTTCTGCATTTGCTTCTTGTTAGTTCCTTTTTGAGTTCTTTTGGGGAATTGAGCTTTTTGAGAGAAGTGATACAGTACCTTGTGTTTTAATGGAAGTTTATTGGTGTTATAACTGAACCTAAAGACCTATTATCTTGAGTGCACTAATGTTGCTAATAAAGATTGTGTGAAGTTTTGTATGAAGGAAAAAATTCAGGTGTATGGAAGGAATGAGTAATGAGATGAAGGATGGACTAAAGCTCAAGCTTGGGGATGCCACGCGTATCGCCCCAAGAAATATCCAAGAAGTAGAAGCATCAAAGCTTGGGGATGCCCAAGGCAACCCCTTCTTCATCAATAAAAATCCCAGGTTTCTTCCAAACGCTTCATTTTTATTGTTTCATGCACAGTTGTGTTGTTCTTGGAGCGTCTTCTTTTTCATTTTCATTTCAGTTTTTAGTTTTATTGGTTTGCTGAATAAATTGGTTGGACACCCTCTTTCATACATTGGTTTTCAAATAGTTTGGTTTGGATTGGAAAAATAGTAGGAAAGTTCATGCTTAAGTGGTAAAGAGAGCTTGTTTTTGACTGTGGCCTATCCTTTGTCATGCCATGCTTGATATTGTTTTGGCTTTATGCTTAGTATTCTTTGTTGTAGCATGAATTGTTATAAACAATTGAGATTGCTTAATGTGCCTTGGATGAATCATGCGTTGTTTTAGCATATTAAAGCATAGTATTGTGGTATTCTCCTTTGATGCTTTATTTGGGTTGACTTGGCGCATGCTCACACCATGTTATGACTATCTCAAGTCACCATAGCCTTTAAGATCCTTTAGTTTTCAACTTGTAGTATCACTTTATGCTTTGATCAATGATGTTTTGTCGCTCTGCATGATTATGGCTATTATTGCTCTCTTAGTTTGTCGCTCTGCATGATTATGGCTATTATTGCTCTCTTAGTTTGTCGCTCCTAGTCTTTTGCTAGCCTCCACAACCAAGTGTGAGTTCCACTCATGCATCCAACTCCTTAAACCAAGTTATTCCAAAGAGTCCACCATACCTACCTACTAGCATATGCTATTCTAAGTATATTCTTACTTTTGTTTATCTTCCAAATTAAACTTGTTATGAGAAAACTAGTGATTAAAGCTCTCACGAACTTGATGGCACACTTTAATTTTTTGCGTTTAATAAACTTGAACCACTGGGTCCTTCTTTGTTGCGTATATGCTTACGCTTTATAAGTTGAAATTAGTAGAACCATGTATCATGGGGAACGCTTTCAACATTGCACCTATACTTTGTACCCCGTTGATATCATGTTCTTTTGCTTATGGATCCCGGCGGTTTGAAATAAAAGTGGAACTTGTAAGATCATGGAGTTTGTATGTGTGTTAGAGAAACTCCTGGGCCGCTAGCCTAAGCCATGCCTAATCATGGTGGAAACTTGTAGCAGCACCATAATGAGCACTCTATGAATAATCCTCAATAAAAACCTATGCAAATAGCAAATAAAAAGATTGCTGAGATGCTCATTGTCTGCTTGCCTTGTCATTTTGATTATGGGATAGCTCCTGTATCATGTGCAAGGGGTACCCCGTTGGTGGTTCTTTATGATACATATGTACTTTCAATGACAAGAGCTTACTCGTGACTAAAGTTGAGTAGCATGAGGTTCGATCTTCGTAAGTAAGGGGCATGAGATTTCGGTTTATAACTTGTCAAGCATATCCTCTTAGTTGTGTCACTTTAACCTTAATCACCTTCAAGATGCTTATTATAGGGCCAATGAGAGCTGAAAGCTAATAAGTACCATAATTTTTGGAAGCTCTTTATGAGAGTTGAATCCCTACTTCCTTCTATGAAGGCCTTTCTTTTACTTTTATGTTGAGTCCCCACCTTCTATCTTTATGCACCTACTTTGAGAGCATAGTGGCCATTCTTAGTTCTATGTGCATTGTCCCGAGAATTGTTGGTTGATGCATAGCTTTGATATTGCTTGTTTTAAACTATTTGTATCTAGTCACTCTTATAAACTTTGAAGGTGTCCTATGCATTTATGTTTTTCTACTCTATGAGGGACAAGCTGAATGCTACTATGCTATGTTTTCTTTATGTGAAACAAACAAACGTCTTGCAAAGCATTGTTATTCATTAATATTTTGTTTGTGCCTTTTCATGTTGCAACATAGTTTCTTTGTCTTATTGCTAGAACTTTGTCTTTCATGTTATGATTGAAGTACTATGATCCCATCCTCGAATGTTTTACAAATACTTTGATCAAGTTTATGATGGTGCATGTCACCTCAAAATTTATTCTTTCTTTTTATCACTTACCTACTCGAGGACGAGCAGGAGTTAAGCTTGGGGATGTTGATACATTGCAAATGTATCTATAATTTTTGATGTTCCATGCTTTGTTTTATCTACTTTCTTGTGTTTTGTCCACACTTTAGAGTACTTTTCATATGATTTCTTGGACTAACCTATTAACAAGAGCCACAGTGCCAGCTGCCTGTTTTCTGCTGTTTTTGGTTCCAGGAAGTCAGAAAATGAATATTCTTGGAATTGGATGGGACAAAAGCCAAAGTTATTATTTTACTAGGGACACTTGGAGCCAGAATATGAGACGGAGAAGGGTTAGAGGGCGGCCACACCACCTGGCCACTCGGCCAGGCTTGACCCGCGCCAGGGGGTGGTGTGGCCAGTCCAGGCACCCCCTCGGCCTCTCCTTCCTCCTATATATTGCCTCTGATACGGAAACCCTAAGTACCTGATCAAAAATCCAGGAAAGAGTCTGTAGCTACTGTCATCTCCATCCCTAGATCGGGAGGGATCTGAAACTCTTCCCGGCACCCTGCCGGAGAGGGGAATTCACCCTAGAGGCCTTCTTCATCATCATGCAAGCCTCCGGTGTGATGCGTGAGTAGTTCATCTCTAGACTATGGGTCCATGTAGTAGCTAGATGGCTGGTTCTCCTCCTTTGTGCTTTCATGTCTAGATATTCTGAGCTCCGTTCATGATCAAGATCATCTATTTGTAATTCTGCATGTTGTGTTTGTGGGGATCCGATGGATATTGAGATGCTATTTCAGATTGATTATTGATTCTATCATGTCTTTGTTATTTGTGATCTTGCATGCTTTTCGTTGTTAGTAGCTATCTTGGCCAAGTAGATGCTAGCAACTCCAAGAGTTAGTATTTATGCTCGATAGTGGGTTCATGCCTCTAGTAATCTGGGGAAGTGACAGAAATCTCTAAGGTACTAGATGTGTTGTTGCTACTAGGGAGAAAACAACAATCCTTTGTTCATAGAACAATCGTATTGTTTACTTTACACGCAATTCGTAATGCAATTATCCGTTCCTTACAACTTAATACTGGAGGGGGCTCGGATGATAACCTGAAGGTGGATTATTAGTCATAGGTGCAGTTGGATGGCGGTCTATGTATAATGTTGTAATGCCCAATCAAATCTCATAGGAGTCAAGATGATTAGTATATGCATGTATGCTTTCTCGATGTTTGTCAATTGCCCCGCTGTAATTTGTTCACCCAGCATGTTATCTATCTTAAGGAGAGCCACCTCTAGTCAACTATGGACCCCAGTCCTTTATTTTACTTTTAATCTACAAACTGTTTACTGCTTTGTGTTTACTTTCTGCAAACTATTACTTCCTTCCATTCGATACGTTTAATCCTTTGTTTTCAGCAAAACCGGTGAGATTGATAACCTCATCGCAAGTTGGGGGCAAAGTTCTGTGGTTGTGTTGTGCAGGTCTCCATGTTGCTACTAGCACCGGTAGTGTGTCAGGGGGATGATCCCCGGGTACCCCATCCGGATAAGAAACAGGACAGTCGGATCGCGTCCGGCTGACCAGATGCAGCCGGACAGGGCAAGACGGGCCGGCTATCACCCGGTAACCGGATCAGCAAGAGACAGCTGGATACGGCGACGTAGCCGGACCTAATCAGTGAGACAGGACGACGTGCATATCAGTGCACGGTACGCCCTGTACGATGACAAGACGGGCAACCACCCACCCATACCGAAGACTTTGCGTGGGTGACGCTGGAACAGTGGACTGTGATGACGACGGGCTCGCACGGCGTCCACTATGCCTACGACAGCCATACCGCTCATACTCCGATAAGACAATCCATACTGGATACTGCAGATGACTAGTCGGCTGGGACCCACTTGTGGGGCCCGCCAGTCGGACTAGCCAGTGAGACCTTTGCCTCTCTGCCTATATAAGGAGAGGCAAGGCCTCAGTAGAAAGGCAGCAGCTAGCACATACAGCTCGAGGAGCATTTGTAGTTCGTGTATTCTACATAGCCAGATCCGGCAGGAGTAGGGGCTTTACCTCACCACGAGGGCCCCGAACCTGGGTACTTCTTGCGTCCCGCTACGCTCGCTTGTACCCAATCTCGCCTGCGGACGCCGTCGATAGCTTCCCTGCTAGACCCCATACCTCTATCTAACCTCCTCAGGTACTGCCGTTCCCAATACAACGACAGTTGGCGCCCACCGTGGGGCTCGATGGCTTCGTCCGGAGTCACGTTCCGCACGGGACCCTGCACTTCAGCCGGTGAGCGCGTGGCCTCCGGCCTGGTGCTCACGGTTGGCAAGTTCGACTGCGTCATCGACAATGCCTCCTGCTTCGCTGGAACCTCCTTCCCAGCGAACGGCACCGTCCTGCTATTTGGCGATCTCCCCGTCTACGTCGCCACCGTCCCGGAGCGTTTCCCTAGGGAAATCGTCTCTGTCGCGGAGATGCATCGCTCAGACGGCAGCGCCCCCGCCGCACCCCGCGGCCTGGAGGTCATGATGGACGGCTCCAGTTCCCATCCCCGCCAGCCACGGGAGCGAGGCACGGACAAGGTTGGAACTGCCGCTCCCCCGCAGCCTCGGAACCTGGTGGAGGATGCCATTGATCAGCTCCTGACGCCGGTTAATCTCAGGGACAACCCGGAGGAGGCGGAGGCCAACTTCACCATGGAGAGACAGATCCTCCTCCAGGAGGCCATGGAGCTGACAGCAGCCCGCAAGCAACTCGAGACCACCTGGCACGAGTACGACCGCGTGCATGGCCTTACTCCGGCTACCGCGGAGCCGAGCCGGCGTGGCCAGGTACGGCGCCGGGCGGTGAGCTGGGTGGTAGGATGGAAAAGGATGGGGAATCGGATCCCGTGCCTGCCCTCACACGGCCAACCTACAGCACGCCCAACAAGAACCTGCGCACGGCGCGAGCCGCAACAGAGGAGCTACCCAGCCTGGAGGGCGAGGAGCGAGCCCGCCAGCACGCTCGTGTGCAGGAGCTCCTCCGCGTCGCGGACGAGCAGGATGGTGCTAACCGGCAGATGCAGGAAGACCTTAGCTACTCCAGAGGGAGCAAGCTACCTGCCAAGAGCAGGGGCGCGCCGCGCGACACCCAGCAGGCGTCCTCCCCTCAGCCGCCCAAGGCCCGTAGCAGGCGTCGTAGCTCCGGCAACAGGGGCCAGCCGCGCCAGGAGCAGATGGTGAACAGCAACCTGCCACCTCCCCCTCCGCCAGCCGGAGCGCACAGACCAGCTGGTTCCCGTCTCTCGGGTCGGGTGGGAGCGCCCAACCGGGATTGCCCGGATGCCCGTGACCGCATCGAGCTCCTCGCTCAAGCGCGTGTCACGGAGGAGGAAGATTCCACCGGCCCGGTTTGTTTTGGACCCCGCATCCGGAACGAACCATTTCCGGATAAATTCTCCCTACCAGGACACCCCAAATCTGAATGACAGAAGCGGAAGGCGGGCGACCGACTACGCTACGGTAGTCGGCATCGCCCACGGGAACAAGCGCACAGCTGTGCGCTACGTCCCCCTCATGCTAACCGGGTCGGCACGGACATGGCTCAATAGCCTTGCACCCAACAGCATAAATGTCTGGCCTGACTTCGAGAAGGTGTTCGTCCGCAACTTCAACGGCACGTACAAACGACCAGGGCGCCCGCGCGACCTGGCCCTGTGCGTCCAGGGCGACTGCGAGACCGACCGCGAGTACCTCGCCAAGTGGACGGAGCTGCGCAATACTTGCGAGGGCATCCTGGAGAGCCAAGCCATCGGCTTCTTCATCAAAGGTTGCCGAGAGGGCACCATGCTTTGCCACCGGCTACTGTGTGACAAGCCGAAAACCATGGTGGAGCTCATGACGGTTGCGAACCAGTATGCCATGGCGGATGCCGCCATGAAGAAGCCCCTCCGAGTAAACGCGGACGGACGTCTGACTCCCACGGAGCCGGCTCGCGACCGTCCGAGCAATCCGGCTGGTGAATCTGGATCCTCCAGACGCCACGACAACGACAATCGGTTCCATGGGGACCGCCAGGCCGGGCAACAGAAGCCTCGCTACCACGCGCGGCAGGTCAATGTTGTGGAGGGTGCGCCCGACGCACCGGCTAATGAGGTAAGAAGGCAGAAGCCCTGGCTCACCTTCAACCAGATGATTGATGGCCCGTGCATGTGGCATAGCGGTCCCTTCAAGCCGGCTACGCACACCACTCGGAACTGCAGCTGGACCAGCCAGCTAAAGGACCAGGGCAACCAGCCTCGTCTTCCCCCTCCCCCTCCGGGCGGACCTCCACCACCGGCTAGGGGAGCCGGCAATGATGGTAACGGCGGCAACGGCGGCAACAACAACAACGGCTACCCCCAGCCGCACGCCGCCTACCACATCTTCAAGACGGAGCAGGACGATAAGCACAGCCGCAGGCGACGCTCCAAGGAGGTCAACACCGTTGTCTCCCCGGTCCCCGAGACGAACTGGTGAAACCCCATCACAGGCAGCAGACCAGCCTGAGCATCTACCGACTCCCGGGGGCTACGCCATGGTGCTCGACCCCCTCCTCGTCTCCAACGCGTGCACCTGCCGATTCTTGCGCGTCCTCATCGACGGAGGCAGCAGCCTCAACCTCCTCTACCAGTCCTCGCCAGAGAAGCTGGGAATTCGCGAAAGCGAGCTGCGCCCGACTACCACGACGTTCCATGGCGTACTGCCAGGGCCAGCCTGCACCCCACTGGGGAAATCCAGCTGGACGTCATCTTCGAGACCGAGGAGAACTTCCGCCGTGAACCAATCTGGTTTGAGGTGGTAAATCTGACGAGCTCCTACCATGCTCTCCTCAGGCGCCCCGCCCTCCCCAAGTTCATGGCCATCCCCCACTACGCATACCTCAAGACAAAGATGCCGGGACCACATGACGTGATCATCGTCGCTGGCTGCTTCAGACGGTTGATGGAGTGTGCCTCAGCCGGTTCTAAACTGGAAGAGGCCCTCATCATAGCCGAGGAGAAGCGCGTGATCATGCACAATGTGGCCATGGCCTAGAAGGACATTCCGGCTAGCAGCAAACCGGCTGGAGAAGGAGCTTTCCAGCCGGCGAAGGAGACGAAGAGGATCCTGCTCGACCCCTCCGACCCGACTAAGTTCGTCACCATTGGCGCCGTCTTGGACAACAAATAGGAAGGCGCGCTCGTCGACTTCCTCCGTGAGAATCGGGACATCTTCGCATGGTCCCCCAAGGACATGCCGGGTGTGCCGAGGGAGTTCGCCGAGCACTCACTTCATGTACGTCCGGATGCCAAGCCGATCATGCAACCTCTGCGCCGGTTCGCAGAGGAGAAGAGAAAGATAATCGATGACGAGATCACCCGGCTCCTTGTAACCGGGTTCATCATGGAAGTGTACCACCCGGACTGGTTGGCGAACCCAGTCCTGGTGCTGAAGAAGAACAAGACCTGGCGCATGTGTATCGACTACACCAGCCTGAACAAGGCGTGCCCGAAAGACCCCTTCGCCTTGCCTCGTATCGATAAAGTCATCGATTCCACGGCCGGCTGTGATTTGTTGTCTTTTCTAGATTGTTATTTCGGGTACAATCAGATCCGGCTAAACCCGGCTGATCAAATTAAGACATCATTTATCACCCCCTACGGGGCTTTCTGCTATGTAACCATGCCTTTCGGCCTAAAGAACGCATGCGCCACCTATCAGCGATGTATGCAAAAATGCTTGCACTCGCAGATAGGCCGAAACGTGCACGCTTACGTGGATGATGTGGTCATCAAGACCAAGGAAAAGTGCACCCTCCTCGAGGATCTGGGAGAAACATTTGGCAACCTCCACCAGTACCAGATGAAGCTAAACCCAGAGAAGTGCGTCTTTGGAGTACCATCCGGTCAGCTACTCGGTTTCCTCGTATCACAACGAGGTATAGAGGCGAACCTGGAGAAGATCGCGGCCATCGAGTGGATGCAGCCGCCCAAGAACCTGCTTGGAGTCCAGAAGTTCACCGGATGCCTGGCTTCCTCGATCATTTAAATCAGCCATTAGGGAGAAGGCACTCCCGTTATACCAGCTGATGAAGAAGACAAACAAGTTCTCCTGGACTTCGCAAGCCGACACCGCGTTTCAAGACCTCAAGCGCATGTTATCCACAACACCGGTTCTAGCCATGCCGGCTAGCAAGGAGCCGATGTTGCTCTATATAGCAGCCATCAGCCGGGTCGTCAGCGTCGTCCTAGTGGTGGAGCGCCCCGAGGAAGGCAAGGCTCAGCCGGTTCAGAGACCCGTCTACTACCTCAACGAGGTTCTCTCCCTCTCCAAGAAGAACTACCCCCACTACCAGAAGATGTGCTACGGTGTGTACCTGGCATGCAAGAAGCTCAAGCACTACTTCCAGGAGCACCCGATCAAGGTCGTGTGCACTGCACCCCTTTCAGAAATCATCGGCAACAAGGATGCCACCGGACGAGTCGCCAAGTGGGCCATCGAGCTCGCCGCCTACTCCATCCAGTACGAGCCCCGGCTCACGATCAAGTCGCAGGCGTTGGCGGACTTCCTCGTCGACTGGGTCGAGACCCAGTACCTCCCACCGGTTCCGGATTCGGACCACTAGCAGATGCACTTCGACGGGTCGAAGATGCTCGGGGGCTTGGGAGCCAGCATCATGCTCACCTCTCCCAAAGGAGACCGGCTGGAGTACGTGCTACAGATCCAGTTCAAGGCCTCCAACAACGTAGCCGAATACGAGGCACTAGCGCACGGGCTCCGGCTAGCCAAGGAGATCGGTGTCAACCAGATCCTATGCTTCGGCGATTCGTACTTGGTGGTGCAATAGGTGTCCGGGGAATGGGACACCAGAGATGCAAACATGGCTCTCTAACGGTTCCACATCCAGAAGCTCAGCGCCTCCTTCGACGGATGCGAATTTCACCATGTCCCCCGCACCAACAACGAGGCAGCCGATGCGCTCTCCAAGATAGGATCCACCAGGCAGGCCATCCCACCAGGGGTCTCCTTGGAGCATCTGTGCAAGCCATCCATCAACCCGTCGCCGGAATCAGACTCCATCGTCTGGGTGGGAAGCGTTTCGGCTGGCGGAACAGCAGAAGCGGAGCCGGCAGAACCACCAAAGAAGAAAACCCGCACCAATTCCGGCCAGGCAGTGCCTTTTGGCTCGCAAGACCCGGGGGCTGCCGACTCGCCTAATGGCTCGGGGGCTGCCAGCCCGGGTACTCCACCCGGACGACCCCCCGACATCCGTCAGCCGGAGGACATGAGCGTCCTCGTCATCCGGGAAGTGCCATCTGGGCACAGCCCTTCATGAGCTACATCGCCAACGGAAAACTCCCGGACGAAGAGGTGGAGGCCAGGCAAATCCGGCACCGCGCGCATACATACACCATCATAAACGGCGAGCTGTACAAGCGCAGTGTATCCGGTATCTTCCAAAGATGTGTTGATGTGGACACGGGATACCGGCTACTCAAGGATATTCACCAGGGTGAGTGCGGGCACCATGCTTCGTCAAGGGCGATAGTCGCCAAGGCATTCCGCCATGGTTTCTATTGGCCCACCGCCCTCGAGGATGCCGAGCAGCTGGTCCGTGCGTGCAATGGGTGCTAGCGCTTCGGGCAGCTCAGGCACATGCCAACCTCGGTACTCAAGACCATACCGATCACCTGGCCCTTCGCAGTTTGGGGCCTCGACATGGTCGGTACCTTCAAGCGAGCACGCGCGAGCATGACCCACCTGCTGGTAGCGGTGGACAAGTTCACAAAGTGGATCGAGGCCCAACCTATCCGGAAGATGGATGTCGCGACGGTTGTTACTTTCTTCACCGACATCATCAACCGCTTCGGCTACCCCAACAGCATCATCACCGACAATGGCATGAACTTCGCCAAGGGGGCCTTCGCCCGGTTCTGCGGCAACAAGGGCATCCGGCTGGACCTCGCCTCCATTGCACACCCGCAGTACAACGGGCAAGTCGAACAAGCAAACGGCTTGGTGCTAGCCGGCATCAAGCCACGTCTCATCGAGCCGTTGGAGAAATCACCCGGATGTTGGATCGAAGAGCTTCCAGCTATGCTGTGGAGCCTCCGCACCACACCGAATAGGTCAACCGGCTACACGCCATTCTTCCTGGTCTACGGATCGGAAGCCGTCCTCTCCGCCGACATCGAGTTCGACTCCCCTCGCAAGCTCCTGTACGACGAAAAAGCCAACAAGGAGGCGCGGGAGGACGGGGTGGACCTCCTGGAGGAGGCCCGCGAGCTGGCCCTGTCTAGATCTGCCCTGTACCAGCAGCGACTACGTTGCTACCATTCAAGCCGGATTCGCCCAGTCGCATTCCGCGAGGGCGACCTGGTTCTCCGGCTGGTGCAAGACACGAAGGGCATGCACAAGCTATCACCACCCTGGGAGGGCCCCTTCATCATCAGCCGGGCGTTGCCCAACGACTCCTATTACCTCATCGACGAACAGCAGCCGTGCAAGAACAAGATGGACAAATCAGACGAGGAGACCTAGCGTCCTTGGAACGTGGCCCTGCTGCGCCCGTTTTACACCTAGTCGCGGGGCAGTGTATGTATCCCCAAAACCCCATGAATAAAAATGCGGACCCCCACGAGAATCTCGGGGGCTCCTTCTAGAAATGTGTGTGCACCTGTTTTCCGGTTCAAATTTTTCGGCTCCGGCAACCCCTACCTAGGGGCTCGCCGGCTGGCCCGGCCTGCCAAGTCAACAAACCGGCTGAGTAGTGTGTGACGATGTCAGAGGCCCACTCTTCGTCTCAGCTACAGACCGCAACCCGGCTGTCCGGCTAGCAAGAGCAAAAGCCCGAGGCATCCCACACAAAAAACGGGGAGGAGACGCGACAGATCGGGCGTCCCGGCCCTGCAACTAGCTCGAACCAATCCAGCTACTAAGCTGTTAGTACCGTGCGTAATGTACTGTCACTCCCTTCGATTCCGGCTGTAGACCGCAACCCGGCTGCCCGGCAAGGACGCAGCGAAAACAGCAGAGCACACGGGAAGGCGACTAAGTGTCTAGAAAGGAGCAAGCCAGTTTTCAAAAAAAACAAGCCATTTTCCAGCTACAATTTGATAGACTAACCTACTAATCTATGTGGATGTGTGTGTATGCGTATGTACATTCTTGTCCGGCTACCTCGAGTCGGAATTCAGGAGAAGGAAAGAAGATTCGAAGTCCTTGCCTTCATCAAGCGCTCCGAATCTCGGGGGCTACACCCACTGGGTGCTCTCGCGCGCCCCCAGTGGAATCTTGTAGTTCCTGACCGGCTAAGGGCGTTTAGTCGGCCGTTCGGAGCCCAGGTGAGGGAAAGGGCGGGAGCAAGAAAAGACAAGAAAGATTGAAGCACACAGCCACGACTACTCGAATCTCGGGGCTACACCAGGTGGGTGCCATGCCCACTGGAATGTTAATTCCCATTTGAAGGCGTTCAGCCGACGAAAAGCGCTGATCGACGAGGACAGTCGGATAAAGTTAGAAGACTTGGGAGAAATAAGAAAGATTCGAAGCACCTGGCTACGCCAGCTACTCCGAATCTCGGGGGCTACACCCAGTGGGTGCACTAGCACGCCCCCACTGGAGGTGTGGGTCGCCCGGCTAAAGGTGGGTAGCCGGACGAAGTTAGCCAGACAAAATACAAAAAAGGAAAACTCAACACACAAGGGAGATTCAAGAATTTCAACAATAACAAACAAAAGAGAGACGAAGCTCCCATAAGTTACCCGGCGTCAAAGACAGCCGGTACAAGCAGAAAAGGTTCGTGAACATATAACATAAGACAAATACACCCGGCATCCCGGGGCAATAACTAGACGGTAGGACCCTTGCCGTGTGGGGGATCTTGGCTGGCAGAAGCTTCAGGCGGCGGAGGAGGCGTGAAGCTTGATCCGATTCCGGCGCCTGCAGGCGGTGGCATCGAGCCCTCCGCATTAGGAGTACCGACGGACTCCGAGACGGTGAGCGCCTCGTCGGGATCCACGTAATCGGCGATCTTGATGGCGGATCCGTGGAGCTCCGGATGGGCTTGGCGGATGGTGGCAAGATCGGCTCCGGCACGGAAGCCACCGTCGATATTCTCGACGCGGGCGTCCTTGTACCAGGAAAGCATGAGGGCCAGAGCCATCTCTGCTCTGGACCGCACCGCCAAGTCCCGCAGCCGGTCCACCGCAGCCGGCACCTCTCCCACCTTCGCCGCCAGCTGCGCCATCGTCTCTAGAACCGGAGCCTCTGGCCACATGAAGGAGAAGACGTCCCGCACCACCTGACGAAGCTTCACAGCTTCCTTGTCAAGGATGACGAGCTCCTGGGCCGTCGGCTGCGCTCCTGGCCAGTTCTCCTGCAGCCGGTTGTAGGCCAGCAGGTCTATGCTGGGGTAAAAGGCTATCAGAAAAAAGGGTCAGATCCAGCTACCGGATCCGGAAAGAAAGGAAGACGGGAAAGGAACTTACCCTTGGCAGTGTGGTCGACCTGCATCAGCTCCTCCACCAGCGCCTTCTCCTTGATCGCTAGCCATTTGATCTCCTTCTCTTGGTCCTTGTTCTGGGCCTCAAGAAGGGTGAAGGCTTCGGCCCGGCTAGCGAGCGAGGCGTCGTGCTCCTTGACGGTGGCCTCCAAACTGTCTACCCGCGCATGCCAATCCTTGTTCTGCAGCCGCAGAGTGGAGTTGGACCTGCTCAGCCGGTCGTTCGCTTTCTTCAAGCGATTGATCTCGCGCTGAGCGCACACGAGAATGGCTGCAACAAAACCGGCTATCAGTAAAAAAAAGAGCGAGCTGGGTGAAGCGAACTTACTCTGGGAAGTACCGTTGGCGGTAGCAAGCTTCTGCTCCAACGTCCGGTTCCCGCCGGCTGCGGCCTCCAACAGCCGGATCTCCTTCACTGCCAGCTCGAGCGTGGCGGCAAGGTCCGACAGCGAAGTGACAGAGGAAGCGTCGTCGTCCACGGTGTTGACGGCCAAGGACTCCTTCGCTGCAACCACCGCCGTTCGCCATTCCTCCCCGAGCTCCTCGTCGGAGTTGTCATCACCAACAATGACGAGCTCCTTGCCGGCAGCCCCCCGCGCGCCCGCGGAAGAGCCTTCCGGCTGGGAGGGCTCCGCTTCCGGCTGGGGACCCTCCGGCTGGGCGGAGGCAGCCGGCTCAGCTCGAGGGGGAGGCGGAGGCTGCGCCTCAGAAGAAGGAGAGGCGCCGGTTGGCGCAGTTGGGGCACGGGGCGGCGACCCGGTCGGCACCCGTGCCGGGCTCGCATCTCCAAAAGAAACCAACGCGCTAAAAAGAAGGAGGAGAAGGCAAAAGCAAAATAAACCAAAGTCAGAAAAACAAGAAAGAGGGCAAGCAGACAGAAAGCACCAAAAGAAAAAGGGAAGAGGGAGAAGGAGCGTACCCCGGCACAACTGGGGGCGGCCCCTTCTTCCGGCCAAGACGGCTTGGCGGCAAGGCGCCGGACCGGCTCCTCCGTCGCGGGCTGGCGGGGCAAGCGTCGGAGCCACTCCGCCTTGAGCCCTTTGCCTGGCCGTGACCGTGGCCTCCTCCTCGTGCACCTCCGCGTGCGGGTCGGCGGCCGGCTCATCATTCCGGCTGGGGAAGGCGTCGCCGTCCCCATCCGATTCCTCGCCGGACCGCCGAGCGCGCGGCTCGGGCAAGTCGGGTGTGAATGCCTCAAGAGGAGCCTTGCCGTCCTCGCGAATGATGCAGGCGAAGATCTGCCGAATGCAAGAAGTCAATCAGATAGAACAAGAAATAACACAGAAAGAGCAAACAAAATTTCTGGCTACAAGAACTTACCTGGGGCGCATGGTTCTTCCGGCTGTACGGCGCCAGACTGAACGTCCAGTTCTCCGGCAGCCGCTCCTTGCTGATCGTCCACAACCACTCCTTCAGGTTGTGGTATTGGGGATCACGGCGCGACAGCCGGATCGGGTCCAGCCGACCGGAGTAGTAGCACATCTTGTGCGCCTGCTGCTGCATCGGCATCATCAGCCGGGACATCCAGCTAAGGGTGATGTCCCGACTGGTTAGCTGGCAGGTGACGAGGGAGCGCATGCGCGCCAGTATCGCGTCCGTCTCCGCCTTGTCGCCGTGGAACTTCAAGTCCCAGTTCTGCCGGCTGGATTCGACGTCCTAGAAGGCCGGAAGATTTATCCGATCGACGTTGGTGACGTTCTTGACGTAGAAGTACGACTGCTGCCACAGCCGTACCGTGTCCTGGAGCAAGAACTTGGGGTAGCCGGATTGGGAGCGGGAGTAGATGGAGGCGCCGCCGCAGACGACTAGCGGCCCCTTCGTGTACTGCACCTGTGGCCGGACTCGGAAGAGCCGACAGAAGAGACCGAGATCCGGCTGGATTCCGAGATAGCTCTCGCAGAAAGCCATGAAGTGCGCTAGCATCCCGATGGCGTTGGCGCCGAGGTGGTGAAGACGGAGGTCGAAGAAGGTGAGGAACGTCAGAACGAAGGGGTTCACCAGAAGGGCGAACCCGCGCACCAAGTGGGAGAGGAAGATGACGCGCTCCCCCTCCGCCGGATGCGGCGACACCTCCCCCGTTGGCGCCAACTGCATCGCCACCTCCTCCGCCGGCGGGAATACGCGGGTGGCGCGGTACTTCGCAATTTGGTCTTCGGTGACGGAGGAGCCGCACCAAGCCCCGCGGTCGGTGGCCATTTCCGGCTGGTGGAGAGGAGCGGCGACGGAAGAGTGGCGGTGGCCCGTAGCGTCGACGACGGCGAGCGGGCGGCGCAGAGGGCAAGAGCGCAGAAGCAGGAGCACGTGAGGGAGAAGGAAACTGCAGCGGGGGAGTGAAGGAAAGGAACTGCCTCCCCGCGGCGTCCCTTTAAAGGACCGAAAGGGCAACCGTCGACAGGGCCACGTGGCGCGCATCCGGGCAACCCACACCCCAACCGCCGCCTAGATCCCGTGTGCCAGGGCAGGATGCGCAGAAGATCCTGGAGCGAGAACCGGCACGGACGGATTTCTGAGGCGGCGTCGGCGGGGCGTTACGCTGCCCGCCGTGAGCAATGATGGCGATGCGCAGCGTGGCGGCGTCGGCACCAGCGTCACGGGTAGCGCAACCGCCAGGCTCAGCCGGACAAAAATTCAAAAAGCAAGAAGGAGCGCGCGCACATTTCGCCTAAGGGCGGAATCCACACGCGCTCGGGGGCTAGTGTCAGGGGGATGATCCCTGGGTACCCTATCCGGATAAGAAACAGGACAGTCGGATCGCGTCCGGCTGACCAGATGCAGCCGGACAGGGCAAGACGGGCCGGCTATCACCCGGTAGCCGGATCATCAAACGGCCGGATCGGCGACGTAGCTGACCCAATCGGTGAGACAGACGACGTGCGTATCGATTGCGATGCGCCTGTCACGATGACAAGACGGGCAACCACCCACCCATACGAAGAATTTGCGTGGTGACGCTGGGCGATGGCTTTGTCCACTTTGACGATGGTGCCTATGACAGCCATACGCTCATACTCCGATAAGACAAGCCATACTTGGATCATAGATGACTAGTCGGCTGGGACCCGCCTGTGGGGCCCGCCAGTCAGACTAGCCAGTGAGACCTTTGCCTCTCTGCCTATATAAGGAGAGGCAAGGCCTCAGTAGAAAGGGTTGGTCATACAGCATTTAAGGTAACAGCTAGCACATACAGCTCGAGGAGCATTTGTAGTTCGTGTATTCTACATAGTCAGATCCGACAGGAGTAGGGGCTTTACCTCACCACGAGGGCCCCGAACCTGGGTACTTCTTGTGTCCCGCTACGCTCGCTTGTACCCAATCTCGCCTGCAGACGCCGTCGATAGCTTCCCTGCTAGACCCCACACCTCTATCTAACCTCCTCAGGTACTGCCATTCCCAATACAACGACATAGTGTGCCCTGCCAAGGCTCAGCTAGCAACACCTTTGGGGTTTTTCCTTGATCCTACTGGATTGATAACCTTGGTTTCGTATTGAGGGAAAACTTGTTGCTGTGCTCATCATACCTTCCTCTTGGGGTTCCCCAACGAGCTCGATATATTTTGAGCCATCAGTGTCATGTGAACATCGACTACATGACACTTCACCTACATGGGCCTAGGGGAATGCATTGTGTATTTGGCTACTAATCGTAGGGGTTGCTGGAGTGACAGAAACCTGAACCCCCGTTAGGAAACCATTGCACAAGGGATGTCAGGCTCTTAGAGTTTAAAGTTGTGGTTAGGTTTCTACCTTAATTACTTTCTTGTACTTGCGGATGCTTGCAAGGGGTATAATCACAAGTATGTATTAGTCCTAGGAAGGTTGGTACATTAGCACAGGTTCACCCACATAACACTTAGCAAACTAAAGAAGATTAATCAACTATATGAAGCGAAAGCACTTGACGATATTCCTATGTGTCCTCGAGAACGTTTGGTCATCTTAAGTAATACAACCGGCTTGTCCTTTGCTAAAGAAAGGATTGGGCCACTTGCTGCATTTATTCTTATTGTCTTTTATTTACTTGCACTTTATTTACCTGCATTATCAAAACCCCCTAAAAATCTGTTTACTAAGTATTTACAGAGAATTGCTGCTCCTAGCCATTCGCCAGCACCTTTTGCTCCTCGTTTGGTTCGACACTCTTACTTATTAAAAATACTGCGATACACCCCCTATACTTGTGGGTCATTAGTCTACGACCTCGTCACCAAGGCTTGCAAGCAATAGGTCAAATCCACTCTGCAGAGGCTGGAGTCCAACCCGGAGCTTTGTCAGTCAAGCATCAACAACCGCTGAAGGCCAAGATCACCTCGTGATGAAGGATCCCACACGGGCTCCACTGAGCGAAGGAGGAGGGATGCACACGACAAGACTGATGCTATCCTAGTATCCTCCGGCAACGGAGACAAGGCTCATCCTCGTCGTTCCCTGTCACCCCCGCGCTCCAGGCATTGCGAGGAGACAGATCCGTGCCACCGTACAAGCATGCCGCCTCCCAGGCGTCCCCAGGCCGACATCGTCATACGCGACTAGGGGAGCATCCTTGGCATGACGGAGAGTGCAGCGGCATTGAAGGACAAAGGAGCAGGTCCCATAAGGAAGCCCCGTGTGTGACAACCAATCGTGATAGGCTTGAGGAGTCGCATGGATGGAGCAGTAAGAAGGCTAACCCACCACCGCCACCGCTACCATCGCCACCCAGCATCCACCATGGCAGAGGATCACGAAGGTCCCGCGGCTCACGACGAGACTCCCCTCTTCATGGCGGAGCACATGCCAAACAAGAACCAGAGCCATATGATGCATGTTCGCGGCTTGAAAAGAGCCAAGAGGCCAAGGAAGAGCCATACTTGGGGCGACATTGTTTTGGACCAGTAATAAGGGCCACAACTTACCCCAAGGGCCTCTGGGTTCACAAGTCTATCAAGTCCTATAACGACACTACCAGGCCAGTAACATGGTTGCAGGACTACCACGAAGCGATCCAGATCGCCGGGGGAAACCCCAATGTCGCCTTCAAGTACCTCCCACTTATGCTCACCGACACCGCCCGACAGTGGATCGAAGACTTGCCGGAGAAATTAATCCGCAATTGGTTGGACATGCATGAAGAGTTCACCAAGAACTTCGAGGGTACGTACAAGTGTCCCTGCACTGTTGGTGACCTACAGTGGTGCGTGCAAGAAAAGGACAAGTCTTCTCGTACCTACCTCTCCCGTTTGCTTGACATGAAAAATTCATGAGAGGGGGTACACGATCAGACCGTTATGGTCGCCTTCATCAACGGCATGGAAAAAGGAACATTGCTCCAACATACGCTGAAGCGCCATCAGGACAACGGCAAGCTCGACCTCAACTCGATGATTTCCATGACTAGCGAATTGGCTGCCGCTGATGATGATGCTCGCTAGTTGTTGCCGGCATTAGCCATCCCTACCCAGGCCAAGAAGAACAATAACAATAAGCGGAAGAATCCGCCAGAAGAGAAGCAAGCAGCCGACATGGTCGCCACAACATTCGCTCGCAGAGGCGAAGGCGGGCAACATGGTCGTGGCCGAGGAGCTAGCCATGGGCAGCAGCGGTGTGATTCAACACCCTCAGCACCCTGCATTCCCCAAATGTACAAGGAGTACCATGATATGTCGTGTTTTGTCCACCTGGACACAAACGGCAAGGCCACCCACACCAACCACAAATGCAAGTTCACCAACGACCTCAAGGAAGACCCTGAGTCCGGCTACAAGCGAAGTTGGAAGAACATACCCCATGGAAAAGGCAAAGGGAGGAAGGAGGAGGAAGAGTCCAAGGATTCTGACGATATGGATGAAGACGTGGATCCTAAACCCGCTGATAAAGGCGATGGTAAGGGAAATAACCCCATTGAAAAGAAGGTTCTAGTCTACCACACCTCCCTTGGCACTCCCACCGTCTGTGCCCAGAAAACCTCACTAAGGATACTAATGGCTACCCTTCCCCCAGTTCCCTAGTACGTCAGGTGGTCAGAGATTCCAATCACTTGGGACAGAGAAGATCACCCATACCTCATCCCAATAGAGAACCAGTATGCCATGGTCATTAACCCTTTGAGTGACGGCAATGAGTTCACCATGTGCCTCGTGGACAGTGGAAGCGGCATCAACATCATGTACCTAGATAAACTGCACAAGATGAACTTGACGGGAACACAACTAAGGAAGAGAAACACCGTGTTCCATGGCATCGTTCCTGGCCGGCAAGCTAATTCCCTTGGATGCATCATCCTTCTGGTCGCCTTTGGTGATGTCAATAATTATCGCCAAGAGCGTATGACCTTTGAAGTGGTGCCCTTCAAGAGCGTGTACCACGTCATATTTGGATGCGATATCTTCCACTCCTTCATCGTTAGGCCATGCTTCGTCTACAACAAGCTCAAGATATCTGGACCAAAAGGCATCATCACTGTTGCCGGAAGCTTCTCAAAGGCAAGGGAGTGTGAGCTGAGCGAAGCTGCCTTCACCGAAGCGGTCCTCTATGGGGAAGAATTCCAGGAGATCCAGTGCCAGGTCGATGCCTCGGAGATGCCAGCTTCGAAGAAGAAGATTTCTGACTTCAAACCCGCATTCAAGGCCGCCATCAAGACCAAGAAGGTGGAGCTTGTTGAGGGATATTCCTCCAAGATCACCTCCATTGGCACGGACCTAGATCCCAAATAGGAAAGTGCGCTCATCGAGTTTCTCCGTGAGAATAGGAACATCTTCGCTTGGCAACCTACCAACATGAAGGGTGTACCTAGGGAACTTGACGAGCATAGCTGATGTCTACGCACTTCTATTCTTGTAGACAGTTGTTGGGCCTCCAAGTGTAGAGGTTTGTAGAACAGCAACATGTTTTCCCTTAAGTGGATCACCCAAGGTTTATCGAACTCAGGGAGGAAGTGGTCAAAGGTATCCTCTCTCAAGAAACCCTGCAATCAAGATACAAGAAGTCTCTTGTGTCCCCAACACACCCAATACACTTTTCAGGTGTATAGGTGCACTAGTTCGGCGAAGAGATAGTGAAATACAAGTGGTATAGATAATTATAAGTGGTAATGGTGATAGAAAATACTTCGATGGCGTGGAAAAGACTAAAGGCAAACTGAAATAAAGAAGGAAGCAAGAAAACATGTAACAGATCTAATTGCGAATGGTGTATCAATGCTTAGAAACAAGGCCTAGGGATCATACTTTCACTAGTGAACACTCTCATATAAATATATTCTTCTTTATGATACTACGCTAAACTACTCTCCGGTTGGACACTCTAATAGATGGTAGGGCTATAACAGCACACCTCAAAGTAAGCCTTTCCCATCTAGAAAACCCCACACTGTCACCTTGAGCACTAGATGAGTCCAACAAACACCATAATTTCATAGAGACATCCAACTCCAAATATAAGTCATAACAAGTATTTGTAATCTCTAGCCTAAGTGCTACCATCGTATGCACGCTGTCACTTTCACACACATGGGGAGAGCAGAGATCTATTAAAGCACTTGAGTAGCAAGGTAGATCTATAGATTACAAGCTCATGATCTCAATAAGGTCATGCATAGAGAGAGAGATGAACACATAGCTACCGGTAGAACCCTTAGCCTCGAGAGAGACCTACTCCCTCCTCATCATGGGAATCAGCAATGGTGATGGAGATGGCGGTGGAGATCGATGGAGATGGCTCCGGGGGCACTTCCTCGTCCCGGCAGGGTGCCGAAACAGAGACTTTCTGTCCCCTGAATCTCCCCTTCGGTGGTGGCGGCGCTGCGGAACTTTTCGTGGCTGGAGGCTTGAAGATTTAGGGTTTTCGTATCAGAGGCTTCTTATAGGCGAAAGGGCAAGGTCGGTGGAGTGCTACGGGGCCCACACCATGCCCTGGCGCGGCCTAGGTGGACCCGCGCCATGGGGTGGTGTGGCCACCCTGTGGCCCCTCTCCGACTCTCCTTCTGGCTCCATGAGTCTTCTGGGAAAATAGTAACTTTGGCTTTTGTCCCGTCCAATTCCGAGAATATTCATTTTCTGACTTCCTGGAACCAAAAACAGCAGAAAACAGGCAACTAACACTGTGGCATCTTGTTAATAGGTTAGTCCAAGAAATCATATGAAAAGTACTCCAAAGTGTGGACAAAACATAAGAAAGTAGATAAAACCAAGCATGGACGATCAAAAATTATAGATACATTTGCAATGTATCAACATCCCCAAGCTTAACTCATGCTCGTCCTCGAGTAGGTAAGTGATAAAAAGAAAGAATAATTTTTGAGGTGACATGCACCATCATAAACTTGATCAAAGTATTTGTAAAACATTCAAAGCTGGGATCATAGTACTTTAATCATAACATGAAAGACAAAGTTCTAGCAATAAGACCAAGAAACTATGATGCAACATGAAAAGGCACAAACAAAAGATTCATCAATAACAATGCTTTGCAAGACGTTTGTTTGTTTCACATAAAGAAAACATAGCATAATAGTATTCAACTTGTCCCTCAATAGAGTAGCAAATATAAATGCATAGGACACCTTCAAAGTTCATAAGAGTGACTAGATACAAATAGTTTAAAACAAGCAATATCAAGTTATGCATCAATAAACTAGTCTTGGGACAATGCACATAGAACTAAGAATGTCCACTATGCTCTCAAAGTAGGTGCATAAAGGTAGAAGGTGGAGACATAATATAATGGTGGAAGAAAGGCCTTTTTATAAAAGGAAGTAGGGATTCAAGTCTCATAAAGAGCTTCCAAAGATTATGGTACTTGTAGCTTTCAACTCTCATTGCGCCTATCATAAGCATCTTGAAGTGATTAAGGTTAAAGTGAACAAACTATGGTGTACATGCTTGACGAAGTATAAGTCAAAAATCTCATGTCGCTTGTATACGAGGGCCGCTCCTCATGCTACTCAAGTTTAGTCACCGGTAAGTTCTTGTCATTGTAAGTACATGTGTATCATAGAGAACCGCCAACGGGGTACCCCTTGCCCGATGATACGGAAGAATCCACATATCAAAATGACAAGGCAAGCAGACAACGAGCATCTCAGCAATCTTCTTATTTACCATGGGAATATGGTGCTTTTTTCTCTCTTTCCTCTTTTCATTATCTTTTTTTTTCTTTTCTCTTTTTTCTCAATGTAGGACTCTTTTTTTATAAGAAGAATGCTTCATAGACAGCTCATTATGGTTACGCTGCAGCTTTCCACCATGTCAGCATGGATTAGACCAGCGGCCCAAGCGTTTCTCTAACACATATACATAACTCCATGGACTTACAAGCTCCCCTTTCATTTCACACCGACGACATCCATAGACAAAAGAGCATGATATCAACTAGGTACAAAGTACCCGTGCAATGTTGAAAGCGTTCCCCATGACAACATGGTTCTGCTAATCCCCAACAAATAAGTGCAAGCATATACAACACAGACGACACAATGGTTCAAGTTTATTAAGGGCAAGAAAAGTAAAGTGTGCCATCAAGTTTGTGAGAGCTTTAATCACTAGTTTTCTTATAACAAGTTTAATTCGAAAGGTAAACAAAAGCATGAATGTACTTGGAATAGCATAAGCTAGTAGGTACGTATGGTGGACTCTTTGGAATGACTTGGTTTAGGGAGTCGGATGCATGAGTGAAACTCATACTTGGTTGTGGAGGCTAGCAAAAGACTGGGATCGACAAACTAAGAGAGCAGTAATGGCCATAATCATGCAGAGCGACAAAACATCATTGATCAAAGCATAAAGTGATACTACAAGTGGAAAAATAAAGGATTATAAATGCTATGGTGACTTGAGATAGTCATAACATGGTGTGAGTATGCGCCAAGTCAACCCAAATAAAGCATCAAAGGAGAATACCACAATACTATGCTTTAATATGCTAAAACAATGCATGATTCATCCAAGGCACATTAAGCAATCTCAATTGTCTATAACAAGTCATGCTACAACAAAGAATACTAAGCATAAAGCCAAAACAATATCAAGCATGGCATGACAAAGCATAGGCCACGGTCAAAAACGAGCTCTTTTTACCACATAAGCATGAACTTTCCTACTCTTTTCCAAACCAAACCAAACTATTTGCAAACCAATGTATGAAAGAGGGGATCCAACCAATTTATTCAGAAAACTAAGAAAACCAAGCAAACTAAAAACCAAAACGAAAACGAAAAATAAGACGCTCCAAGAACAACACAACCGTGCATGAAACAATAAAAATGAAGCGTTTGGAAGAAACCTAGGATTTTTATTGATAAAGAAGGGGATGCCTTGGGCATCCCCAAGCTTTTACGCTTGTACTTCTTGGATATTTCTTGGGGTGACACGCATGGCATCCCCAAGCTTGAGCTTTAGTCCATCCTTCATCTCATTACTCATTCCTTCCATACACCTGAATTTTTCCTTCATACAAAACTTCACACAATCTTTATTAGCAACATTAGTGCACTCAAGATAAATAAGTCTTTAGGTTCAGTTCTAACACCAATAAAACTTCCATTAGAACACTGGCTACTGTAGCACTTCCCTCAAAAAGCTCAATTCCCCAAAATAACTCAAAAAGGAACCAACAAGAAGCAAATGCAGAAAATGGCAGAAATCTGTCAAAACAGACCAGTAGGTAAAGACGAATTTTCTCGAATACCTTATGTTGCTCAAATCAAAAAGTGTTGAACTAACGAAAGTTAGATAACAACCTGGGTCGGAAGCAAAAAAATTCACGCCTCCAAAAGACGTTTAGAGATTTTACACGAATTTTTACGGTGAAGCACAGAAATCTGTTTCGGGACAGCAACTTTCCCAATCATTACTTCTCTCTCATTAAAGGTTACTCTTGGCACAAAAAGCAAATAAAAAGGATAAGGAGCAGTTATTACTGAATTAATAAATTCCAATACTCATCTATAACTCTTGGGTTATCTCCCAACAAGTACTTTTCTTTAACGCCTTTAAGTTAGGCATGATAGTTTGAGAAGATGCTCACATAAGAAATATGAATTGAGAGTAAAAGAGAGCATCAAGAAGCAAACTCAAAGCACATTTAAGTCTAACCCACTTCCTATGCATAAGAATCTTGTAAAGAAACAAGTCATGAAAGCACAAAGCAACAAGCATAGGAAAACAAAACAAGTGCAACTTCAAAAATTTCAACATAAAGAGGGGAAACTTAATATTGTTGAGACACATAAAACCATGTTTCCCTCTCTCATAATAACTTTCAGTAGCATCATAAATAAAAGTAACAATATAACTATCACAAGAAATATTCTTATCATGAGCCACATGCATATAATAATTATTACTCTCCACATAAGCATAGTCATTCTTATTATTGTAGTGGGAGCAAATTCAACAAAATAGCTATCATTATTATTCTCATCACCATAATCATCAAATATAGGAGGCATATTGTAGTCATAATTAATTTCCTTCTCAATAGTAGGTGGACTGAGAATCTCATATTCATCATTGTAATCATCATATATTGGAGGCATAGTATCATCAAAGTAAATTTTCTCCTCCGTGCTTGGAGGACTAAAAATATCATGCTCATCAAAACCAGCTTCCCCAAGCTTAGAATTTTCCATAGCATTAGCAATAATGGTGTCCAAAGAATTCATACTAACAACATTTCTATTAGCATGCAAATAAAGTTCCATAGGTTTTTTAATTTTCTCTTCAAACACTTCATGTCCTAACTCAAGATAAATACTATAAAGCTCTCTAATTTTGTTGTTGTTTTCCATAAGCCTAACTAGTGAAAACAATAAACAAAAAGACAAAATTGCAGAATCTAAAGGAAATAACTTCGAGCACTCACACTGGAGGATGTGAGTACCTTTTACCTTACCTCCCCGGCAACAGCGCCAGAAAATAGCTTGATGTCTACGCACTTCTTATTCTTGTAGACAGTTGTTGAGCCTCCAAGTGTAGAGGTTTGTAGAACAGCAGCACGTTTTCCCTTAAGTGGATCACCCAAGGTTTATCAAACTCAGGTAGGAAGTGGTCAAAGGTATCCCCTCTCAAGAAATCCTGCAATCAAGATACAAGAAGTCTCTTGTGTCCCCAACACACCCAATACACTTGTCAGGTGTATAGGTGCACTAGTTCGGCGAAGAGATAGTGAAATACAAGTGGTATAGATAATTATAAGTGGTAACAGTGATAGAAAATACTTTGATGGCGTGGAAAAGACTAAAGGCAAACTGAAATAAAGAAGGAAGCAAGCAAACATGTAACAGATCTAATTGTGAACGGTGTATCAATGCTTAGAAACAAGGCCTAGGGATCATACTTTCACTAGTGAACACTCTCATATAAATATATTCTTCTTTATGATACTACGCTAAACTACTCTCCGGTTGGACACTCTAATCCATGGTAGGGCTATAACAACACACCTCAAAGTAAGCCTTTCCCATCTAGAAAACCCCACACTGTCACCTTGAGCACTAGATGAGTCCAACAAACACCACAATTTCACAGAGACATCCAACTCCAAATATAACTCATAACAAGTATTTGTAATCTCTAGCCTAAGTGCCACCATGGTATGCACGCTGTCACTTTCACACACATGGGGAGAGTAGAGATCTATTGAAGCACTTGAGTAGCAAGGTAGATCTATATATTACAAGCTCATGATCTTAATAAGATCATGCATAGAGAGAGAGATGAACACATAGCTACCGGTAGAACCCTTAGCCTCGAGAGAGACCTACTCCCTCCTCATCATGGGAATCAGCAATGGTGATGGAGATGGCGGTGGAGATCGATGGAGATGGCTCCGCGGGCACTTCCCCGTCCCGACAGGGTGCCGGAACAGAGACTTTCTGTCCCCCGAATCTCCCCTTCGGTGGTGGCGGCGCTGCGGAACTTTTCGTGGCTGGAGGCTTGACGATTTAGGGTTTTCGTATCGGAGGCTTCTTATAGGCGAAAGGGCAAGGTCGGTGGAGTGCTACGGGGCCCACACCATGCCCTGGCGCGGCCTAGGTGGACCCGTGCCATGGGGTGGTGTGGCCACCCTGTAGCCCCTCTCCGACTCTCCTTCTGGCTCCATGAGTCTTCTGGGAAATAGTAACTTTGGCTTTTGTCCCGTCCAATTCCGAGAATATTCATTTTCTGACTTCCTGGAACCAAAAACAGCAGAAAACAAGCAACTAACACTGTGGCATCTTGTTAATAGGTTAGTCCAAGAAATCATATGAAAAGTACTCCAAAGTGTGGACAAAACATAAGAAAGTAGATAAAACCAAGCATGGAAGATCAAAAATTATAGATACATTTGCAATGTATCAACATCCCCAAGCTTAACTCCTGCTCGTCCTCAAGTAGGTAAGTGATAAAAAGAAAGAATAATTTTTGAGGTGACATGCACCATCATAAACTTGATCAAAGTATTTGTAAAACATTCAAAGCTGGGATCATAGTACTTTAATCATAACATGAAAGACAAAGTTCTAGCAATAAGACAAAGAAACTATGATGCAACATGAAAAGGCACAAACAAAAGATTCATGAATAACAATGCATTGCAAGACGTTTGTTTGTTTCACATAAAGAAAACATAGCATAATAGTATTCAACTTGTCCCTCAATATAGTAGCAAATATAAATGCATAGGACACCTTCAAAGTTCATAAGAGTGACTAGATACAAATAGTTTAAAACAAGCAATATCAAGTTATGCATCAATCAACTAGTCTTGGGACAATGCACATAGAACTAAGAATGGCCACTATGCTCTCAAAGTAGGTGCATAAAGGTAGAAGATGGAGGCATAATATAATGGTGGAAGAAAGGCCTTTTTATAAAAGGAAGTAGGGATTCAAGTCTCATAAAGAGCTTCCAAAGATTATGGTACTTGTAGCTTTCAACTCTCATTGCCCCTATCATAAGCATCTTGAAGTGATTAAGGTTAAAGTGAACAAACTATGGTGTACATGCTTGACGAAGTATAAGTCAAAAATCTCATGTCCCTTGTATACGAGGGCCGCTCCTCATGCTACTCAAGTTTAGTCACCGGTAAGTTCTTGTCATTGTAAGTACATGTGTATCATAGAGAACCGCCAACGGGGTACCCCTTGCCCGATGATACGGAAGAATCCCCATATCAAAATGACAAGGCAAGCAGACAACGAGCATCTCAGCAATCTTCTTATTTATGATGGGAATATAGTGCTTTTTTCTCTCTTTCCTCTTTGCATTATCTCTTTTTTTTCTTTTTCTCTTTTTTCTCAATATAGGACTCTTGCAGATCCACTTCAACGCTACCAACAACATGACGGAGTATGAGGCCCTCATTCACGGACTTCGTGTAGCCAAGGATATTAGCATCAAGCGCATAGTTTGCTATGGAGATTCCAACTTGGTTGCCTAGCAGCTAGCTGGCACCTGGAACGCGTGGAACCCTATGATGGTGGCATATCAAGATGAAGTAGACAAGATAGCCAAGTGATTCGACGGCTATGAAGTCAAGTACAGCAAAAGGGAGGACAATAAGGCGGCGGATCTGCTATCTAAGCTTGGATCTGCTTGCTGACCAATTGTGCCATGCATTTTCCTGGAGCATCTACGGACCCCATCCGTGAAAGGAGCGGACCCTGATAATCCGGCTAGAGTAGACTCATTTTTTAATGCAGTCACAGTGACCTCTCCGGCTTGGACGAAACCGTCCATGGATTACCTTCAAGACGGGACACTACCCACCGACGAAGTCGAAAGCCAACAGCTAGTACGCAGAGCAAAGGGCTACATCATCATTGATGGCCAGTTATATAAAAGAAGTACCACAAGCGTATTCGTACGTTGCGTCTCCTAGCAGCAAGGTATGTATATCCTTAGTGAAAGGGCATGTATGCCCCATGTGTAGTTTTGGTAATTAATGACAATCTCTATGGACTAACGTGTAAATTGAGTTTCACTTGTAGGTTTCTCCATTGGCATCGCTTGGACCATGTGTTAGTTTCAAGGTTGGTTTCACGGTTGAAAAATAAGAAGCAATATCTAAGGGTTGTGTGCCTATTGGAATCAAGTAGTAGAAGAAGAAGATCAAGTATGTCTTGAAGAAGAACAAGAAGATGGAGTTCCTTATGGTTATCTTCAAGACATCATCAAGAAATGAAGGGCAAGCTCAAGGTGCGCCATCTCTAGAAGATCTCATGCTTTAATCTTGCCATCCTTGGTGATCATGGAGTGATGAAGACAAGTTCAAAGAAGAGGTTTCCCCATGGAGTTTGGGGGAGCATTTCACAAGTATTCATCAAGCAAGAGCAAGCAAGGCAATCCGGAAAGGTGTTCCATCTTGAGAAGGACAAGACGATCTACATAAAGCTCAAGTGGAATTCTCAAGGAAAATGTATGATATTGATAGGCTTTCTATTTTACCGGTCTCTTGTATTGTTGGGAGACCGAGTTTAGGGATAGATAGCCGTACTATTAAGAGGGGCACTCGAGCAAGTGCTTGGTCGTATCTTTAAAAGAGAGCTCAAACCTTTGCATACATAGCATCGTCTTTCTTGGTTGTTGTTTGGTTCTTGTCCATGTGAGGATCTAGAGCTTGTGGTTATCTTCATAACAAGCTCGAGTTCGTCAAAAACAGATTTCCCTTGCATATCTTTCTGCGTTTTTGATCTTGCAGTTTTTTCGGCTCCACACCATGGGAGATATCTCACATATATATTTATGGTATTTTCTCACTTGTTGGATTCTACACATCGTTATCTTTCCAAAAAAATTGGTTTCATCTTGTTTGGAGTTCGGATGCAAAAGTTGTGGCAGTTTTGGTTCTGGAGTTTTTGCCTGATCGGTAGTTCCGGTGAGCCACCAGTAGTACCGCTAGGGCATTTTTGCCACCGGTAGTACCGTGTAAATTCCAACCCAACTTCTGATAACCCCAATTTCGGTTCAGTACCCTCTCTGTTTTGGAGTGCGCTATTTGTCGGAACTTCGACTGGAATTTCCGGCGGTAGTTCCGGCCATATTTTTCTCTCTTTTTGCACCTCGTTTTTGGACCATTGGCTAGGTGCCACCAGTAGTACTGGCCACCCATCGGTACTACCGGCCGTGCACGAAAATGTGCACAACGGCCAGATTGGGGAGCCCTTTAAAAGTAGCTCCCCTTCCCCTTCATGGGGTCACTTGCTTTTTCTTGGTTTTGCCCTTCTCTCTCTCCTCCATTGTTGATCTTGAAGAGCTTGCCCTCTCCCCTTCCACCTCCTATGATTCTTGCATCTTTTTGAGGGATTTGAGAGAGGAGATCTAGATCTACAACCCCCTCCAAACCAAATCCCTTCTTTGTGAAGGAATCCTTGGGATCTAGATGTTGGAGAGTTTTGTGTTCTCCTCTTGTGTTCTTCCTCTCTTATTCCCCCAATAGCTTTTGTACCTTTGGTGGAATTTGAGAGTGAAGGACTTGCCTCTTGCATTTGGTGCATATGTTTGAGTTCTCCTTAGAGATTCAGCAAGTTCAAGCTCTTGGTCTTGTTTCTCTTGGGTTCTTAGAACCCTATACGGTTGTGTGGAGTTGTGGTGTGTTCTTGGGGGATCAAATTGAGTTGTGGAGATTCCCTAAGCTTGTTGGCCTATTGTGGCATTGTGGAACCTTTGTGGCATTTCTTGGGAGCCCTCCAATTGATTTGTGGAGATTGCCCCAAGCCTTGTACGGGTTCGGTGACTACCCTCAAGTGTCCCATAGTGGAATGTGAGTAGGCCTTTGTGGCGAGCTCACGGGAGAATAGGGTGAGCCTTTTGTGGCATCGGTGAGTTGCGTGTCTTTGCATCTTGGGGTGAGGCCTTGTGTGGCATTGGGTGAGCACTGAGCCACCACACCTCGAGGTGAGCCATTTGTGGCGTTCGAAGTACATTGCGCCACCGCACCTCTCCAACAGAGACATAGCTTATTTGGAAGTGAATTTCGGTAAAAAAATCATCATCTCCGCGTCCATCGGTTATATCTCAACCAATCCCTTTACTAATGCAATTTACATTGTGATATCCACCGTGCTTGAAGTATTATATCTTGCTATCACCTTGTTGTTCGTCTTGCTTAGCATAGGTTGTTGGTGCACTTAGTTGAACCTAGTTGATATAGGTTTTGGCTTGATAAATTAAACATTAAGTTTCATTCTGCATTTATTAGAGCCTAAACCGTAATAATTTTAAATAGCCTATTCACCCCCCTCTAGGCGACATCTGTTTCCTTTTCACTTAGACAAATACATCTCGGAGATTGCAGGCATCACACCGCTCCCCGATCACTGGTGGCAAAAGCCTTCCGACAAGGATTCTATTGGTTAATCGCCAAGGAGGACGCCAACAAGCTGGTATGGACCTGTATTGGGTGCCAGTTTTATGCACGAAAACCACATTTTCCAGCTAAAGAATTACGAACAATACCAATTACTTGGCCGTTTGCAGTTTGGAGGCTTGACATGGTTGGGCCTTTGCAAACAACACCTTTGTGGATTTACACATCTTCTAGTAGTAGTTAATAAGTTCACAAAATGGATTGAAGCTAAATCCATTAGAAAGCTCGATGGGGCAACAACCCTAAAATTTGTCCGGGATTTAGTGGTGAGATTTGGTCTCTCGCATATCATCATCGCCGACAATGGCAGAAACTTGTCTCTTAGAGAAGTTGAGGAATATTGTTATGAAAAGGGCATCCTCCTTGACCTAGCATCTGTGGCACATCGACAGTCAGATGGGCAAATTGAGCAGGCCAATGGACTTATTCTCCAAGGAATCAAGCCACGCTTAGAGGCACTGCTACATAGAGCAGTTGGAGCCTGGCGGAGGAGTTGCCATCTGTGTTGTGGAGTTTAAGAACAACACCCAAATAGATCTAGTAGCTTAACCCCTTTCTTCATGGTTTATGGAGTAGAAGCAGTCTTGCCATCCGACATCCTCCACGATGCACCAAGAGTTGCCGCCTATGACGAAGATGACGTTGAAGAATCCAGACGCTTATATGTGGACCTACTCGAGGAAGAACATGTGCTGGCATGCCAAAGATCTGCCATCTACCAGCAGAAAGCAGAAGCTGTGTGGCTACCATAGTCGCTGAGTTATGCATTGCTCGTTTAAAGAGGGGGATCTGGTGCTTCGACTTAGGCAGGAAAAACTATCCCCACCTTGGGAAGGACCATTTGTCATAAGCAAAGCATTGCTCAATGGTTCCTGTTACCTTGTCGATATCCGCGAGTTGAAAGATAGGCCAAAAAATCACAAGTGCAAGCAACGTGACTCCGATGATGATTTCCCGGAGATAGATCGGCCATGGAACATAGCACAGCTACGTCCCTTTTACACTTTGCATATTCTATATTATGTAATAAGTACTTTATATGATCGATGAAATGAAGCATTTGGTTCACTCATATTTCCTGAGTCTTTTACCTCCTTTAGTGTTCATTTTTGGATCATACAAACCCTTCTATGCGCAAGTTTTGCATTTGCACTTACGAAAATTCTGCCTACGAGCGTTAGCTTAAGTTTTCTGGTCTACACGTTTTCTGATATTTTTATGTGGATTCCGGAGTAGTGACTTTTTCGGCACTCAAAGCCGGCAATTTTTCTCTTAGGTTCTTGACCGTGCTATTTAGCATCATCACCTGAAAGGATGGTTCTATGTTGCAAGTTTTCTGTCTCACGAAAGGTCAAGCATACGAAGCAGAATACTGGATAAGCCAGCACTTACTTAAAATATATATGCATGTTGGATCTAGTTAAGTAGCAGGAGGCTTGCAGCCAAGTTTTCCGCCTTACACATATATAAAGTTTTCTGCATAAAACACTACAGAGATACACTTAAGACATCAATGTTTTTATGGCTCTATTGTCGGGGACTTTGAGGCTGCATCATCAGTAGAAGGAGAGCCAAGCCTAGATAACTCATCAAACTCGGAGGGTCCAGGGCTAGATTCTGAAGATGCTCGCTCGTCGCCCATCTCCTCGGCAGGCACATAGACATCCACTTCGACCAACTTGGAAACCTTGGTGTCATAGCTGGCAAGGGAGTTCCATATAGCATGGCTATCGATCTCATTTCCTTCCTCGTCAATTTTTGGCATGTCGGTGGTTATCAGGTTCATGTCAGCATCGTCGTAGTGCGCTTTGACCAAGGACAATGCCATCCTTGCACCAACCCGGACGCAAGAGGCTTTCCAGCTCTTGACCTTCTCAGGGGCTTGGCATAGGATTTTCGAGTACTTGGCCGCAGATTCTGCCACCTTGATGGTGATGTCCAGGGGCTTGGCTATCTCCTTGGCTTGGGTGATGCCAGTGTTGATGAAGTTGCTGGCAAGAATCATGCATTCCTTTTGATCCGGAGCACCTTCACCCATGTTGGATAAACCAATGGGGGATGTGTTTTCATCAGAGAGAAGGATTATGAGTATAACAACACATGTGTTTGACTTACAGAATGGACAAAAGAACGAAAGAAAGTTACCAAAGATGCTCGTCTCAGCTTGTTTGCAGGTCTCTGCCAAGACATCATGCTCCTTCTGAAGCTTCTTGTACACCTCAAGGTTCCGAGTATTCCGCGCTTTGGCAGCCTTGTTTTGAACCATGAGATGTTCAATTTTGCTCTTCAGGCGCTGGATCTCTGTGTCGGAAGATTCTTGAATCACCTTAATTTCCTCTTCATGGCCCTTAACGGCATCATCTAGGTCTTCCTTCAAAATTTTGTTTTCATCATCGAGCTCCTGGATATACTTCGATTGCTCGACAATGCTCTTAGACTTGGCGATGGCCTCTGTAAGATGGGACATCGACACCATTGTGAGAATTCGAACAAAATGGTTCCATGAGGAAAGTAAGGATCCGTTGGAGGAAAACAGCCGCTTGCTATTTTTGATCTGTTCCTTCAGGAAGGTTGTTTTACCCTTTTCAATTTCCAGCGTATCTTGCAGCTTGGCATATTTCTCATTGGCAGCTTTCCTCTGGGCATTCCCATTTTGCAAAGAAGACATGAGTGGTTAGTTTCTCTAGAGCATCAAGTTGGAACTTCTCAGTTTCAACTAAATGCTCGGGAACTACAGTACACGATTTTAATTCAGATGTGTTCTCTCTTAGAGTATCTAGTCGGAATTATTTGTCCTAACTAGAGACTCGGGGGGCTACACTATCAAGTTCCACGCTTAGTTCTGTGGAGCACCCAGGCTAAAAACTATTGGTTTTCTGTCTAAGAGCTCGGGGGCTACAGTGGGATATATCATAAAGCATAAAGGTAAAGTTCAAAAGACTTACAATGGCAATAACTTTTAGATTGTTGGCCTAGTGAGCATATGCATTGTGGAAGGTCCAGGCATTGTTATAAACAACATCTGCCTGCTTAATGAGATCATCCAGGCTCAAAGTCGAAGGAGTTGAGGCCAAAGGAGTTGTCGAAGCTGGAGGCATGGATGAAGCCCTGGCCGCCTGCTGTGTAACAATGGAAGTTGATGGCATAGAGGCTCCCACCTCATTCGTTGCTATGACTACCTCCGCATCTGCTCCTTCCACCGACTGTTTCCCTTTCTCGGTGGCATCCTTAGCCGGAGCTTCATTCATTCTAGAGGAAGTACTTTATTGTGTCGCTTGGCCACTAGGATCAATGTTTATGCCGACAGAGCCTGAGACGTCCAGTATCAAATTGACATCTATCTCTATGGTGGAGGTCTCAGGAATGATAGGGGATAAAGGTCCAGTGGAGCCTGTTGCAGGCTTGGCAGCAAGAGTTGAGGGAGCAACGACGGGAGAGGACTTGGCCACTGATACCTTCGATCCGGATTACGGATGTAGTATAGCTCTTTTTCCCTAGTAGACCTAGGTTATCGAATCCTCGGGAAGCAGATGTGTAGTGAAGTTACTTTAATGGACCTTCGGGAGTTTTAGAGTTCCTTTTGTGTTTTTAGCGGACCAAGAGTTTGCGTCTTTTTGTTGTTGTCGATGATGGAGAGAGAGGGCCTAGGGCGTTCGGTTTCACCTGTGGCTGTGAAAAACATCTGATGGGAATAAAAGATAAAGATAAAGTATGCATGTAATTGTTAGAGCAAGATAAATTATATGTGGGCAGTGCATCCATAACTGCTATTGTCTCTGCAACCGCTTATAGCAATAACCTACTAGTCTCATCCATAGAAGAAAGAGAACTAATGATATGCATAGTGACATCACCGTTAATCCCAAGTAAATCCCTCACATACAGCCATACTACCCCTTCTGTCACTAGGGTTCCCAACCTACAAATTAGTCATTACGCATACTCCCTATACCTGGCTCAATCCTCGTGGTCTTGGGTACCTGACAAGTCCTTAGATTGAGGCAAGAGAGGATACAATAATCATCATGTCATACAAACTAATACATGATCCCATCTATTATAGATAACATGCACAAAAAGCTACATGGCTAGGCCGAAGCCCTCAACCCAAGGAGAATTACTCACACATAGAGATGAGGTCAACAATCACAAACATTGTAATGGAAATCATGAGATTGATAGCAAATAGTCTTCCAATGTCGCAAATCGAAAAAGAGATCTACTATTACAAGTGGTGGAATATGGTATGGTGGTGGAGAAGGATTTGGAGATTAGATCTAAGTATATTCCTCTAGCGGCTGATGATCTAGGACAGGGACTCGAGAGACGGCCTTTTTCTCGTCGCCTGAGGCTTCTTTATATAGGGGCCCCTTTATGAAAGTTGTTCTATTTGACCTAGCAGCGTCGATGGCAACTATACAACCGATACTATATGGCCGGAATTTTGTTCTGGTTGTATAATTGGTCGTTAAAGCTTCTGGCTCCGATTCACGAATCCTGGTTTCTTCTGGTTGTTGGAAATCTTGTATCTTTGACTTTAATGTAGTAATTCCCATCATAAAACATCATTATCTGCCCAGGAAAAAATAGAAAGAAAGGATTGCATACCCCTTTGATTATTAGGCATTAGTGGCAGGGTTTAGAGAGATATTTCATCAAAAATTTGAATAATATCTAGTTTAGATGTGGACATGGATGGCTATATTTTAGAAGCTTGACCTCAATGTTGCTCACTTAGGCCAGATGAGTGGAACACCCACTCCAAAATAGTTGGCCTTCAAAGTGATGGCCTCCTTTTCATCATGCTTGGCTTTCTTCTTCCTGGGGAAATGAATAAGAAAAGGACCCCGCGAAGGCAATTGAAGCTTCACGTTCCCTTCATTTAGATTAACCAAAGCCTTAATAGTTCTTAAGAAAGGACGACCTAATATAATAGGAGCAGTAGCATCTTCGAGCATGTCAACAGTAACAAAATCAATAAGAGCAGGACAACCTTTAATGTATACTAAAGTATTCTCCTTAATTCCTACAACTTGTTTGTAGGTAGAATCTGCTAGATGCAATTTTAACTCGGTGATCTCAAAAGAGCAAAGATTTAACTTATTAAAAAGACTTTTTGGAATCGTTGAGACGCTTGCACCTAGATTACAAAGTGCAGCTATCTCATTGGTCCCAGTCTTAATCTTAATAGTAGGATCAAATATATCATCAAGCTTCACATGTAATTTTTTTAGCAATTTAATTATATTATTCCTCAAGCTCATGTACCTTTATTGCTACCTGATTAACAAAGTGTTGGTACATATCTTCATCATTTCCTTCACTTGTCGGAATCTTAACGTTGATCCTTTTCACAAGATCTTCAACGGTGTAACTTGGTGAAGGAGCATTACTATAATCAAGTTCTTCATACTCCTCTCTTTGGATTCTCATCATCTTGAGGTCTTCAATAGGATTGGGCTCAGCTTTACCTGCAAATTTAGCTAGAATGAGAGTTTGAATCTTGGTATCTTACCTAGCTGGGCCTCAACAATCCTTGTTCTTTCTTGGAGGGCCTGTAAATGATTCCTCAAACTTATAGCTTGGTTAGATAATTTACCAAGAATAGCATCATGGTTTTCTGTTATTTTAACAAGAATATTGTTTTGTTCATTTTGTGAGTCTATAAAAGACTTAAGTATTTCTTCGAGACTACCATTACTAGTTCCCATATTATTATTAGAGTTACCTGCAGGATTAGAATAGTGTTTCTGAAAGTTAGGATTATAATTCTTCTTCCAGGCAGGGTTATAATCATTACGAGCTATGAAGTCTATTTCTTCAATATTTGTTTCTGGGATAGCTCTTACCTGGGTTTCCTTACCTTTTACGACTAATATGAGATCATCCAACTTAGCATTGAGTTCTTTATTTTCTTGTGGTGAGATGGAGTTCACCGTCTTCGTGTTTGATATATCCACATGCCATTGGGCATGGTTGTCTTGCCTATTGTCTAGCACCTGCTTTGCTTCGGTAATATGATTACCCATAAATGTTCCTACAGCTACAATATCAAGAATAGACTTAGACATAGGGTTAAGAGCATTATAAAATAGATGTAGAATTAACCAGTCTTCCATCCCATGACTAGGACGGTTTCTCATGCATTCTTTCATCCTCACCCATGCAAGCGCTAGTGGCTCACGCTCTTTCTGTCTAAAACCAGTAATATTAGATCTTAGTTGCATAGTCTTTAAGGGGGAAAATTTAGTCATAAATAGAGAAGTGCATTCCACCCATGATGCAATAGTATTTCTAGGCAAAGATAGCAACCATTCTTTTGCTCTTCATCTAAGAGAGAAAGGAAATAAACGCAATTTGATCACATCAGGGTCAACATCTTTTAAGCGCATCATATCACATATTTTAGTGAAAGTATTAAAGTCCATACAAGCGTCTTCAAAAGCAGATCCTCCAAATTGATTATTTTGAACCAAACTTAAATAATGGGGCTTAATTTCATAGTCATCAGCAGCAATTGCTGGCTGAGTAATAGGAGTACGCAAATAATCATTGTTGGGAGTAGCAAACTCCCCAAGCTTCTTTTCAGCCATATTTCCTATATTTTTGGGTTTTCTTAAACAGAGACTTATAATAGTAAAATCAAGAATTTAAATACCAACTAATTTTTTTGGTTTTTCAAATAAAGACTGAAAATAAACTAACAAAATTAAAAACAAGAATTAAAACTAGCAAGGTTCCTACTAACCTCACCAGGGTAGCTATTGCTTCCCAGCAACGGCGCCAAAAAAAGGGTTGATACCTTCGATCCGGATTATGGATGTAGTACAACTTTTTTTTCCTAGTAGACCTAGGTTATTGAATCCTCGGAAAGCATATGCGTAGTTAAGTTACTTTAACAAACCTTCGGGAGTTTTAGAATTCCTTTTGTATTTTTACTGGACCAAGAGTTTGCGTCTTTTTGTTGTTGTCGATGATGGAGAGAGAGAGGGCCTAGGGCGTTCGGTTTCACCTATAGCTATGCAAAACATCTGATGGGAATCAAAGATAACGATAAAGTATGCATGTAATTGTTAGAGCAAGATAAATTATATGTGGGCAGTGCATCCATAACTGCTATTGTCTCTGCAACCGCTTATAGCAATAACCTACTAGTCTCATCCATAGAAGAAAGAGAACTAATGATATGCATAGTGACATCACCGTTAATCCCAAGTAAATCCCTCACATACAGCCATACTACCCCTTATGTCACTAGGATTCCCAACCTGCAAATTAGTCATTACGCATACTCCCTATACCTAGCTCAATCCTCGTGGTCTTGGGTACCTGACAAGTCCTTAGATTGAGACAAGAGAGGATACAATAATCATCATATCATACAAACTAATACATGATCCCATCTATAATAAATAACATGCACAAAAAGCTACATGGCTAGGCCGAAGCCCTCAGCCCAAGGAGAATTACTCACACATAGAGATGAGGTCAACAATCACAAACATTGTAATGGAAATCATGAGATTGATAGCAAATAGTCTTACAATGTCGCTAATCGAAGAAGAGATCTACTATTACAAGTGGTGGAATATGGCTATGGTGGTGGAGAAGGATTTGGAGATTAGATCTAAGTCTATTCCTCTGGTGGCTGATGATCTAGGACAGGGACTCGAGAGGCGGACTTTTTCTCGTCGCCCGAGGCTTCTTTATATGGGGGTCCCTTCACGAAAGTTGTTCTGTTTGACCTAGCGGCATCGATGGCAACTGTACGACCAGAATTTTGTTTCGGTCGTATAGTTGGTCGTTAAAGCTTCTTCCTCCGACTCACGACTCCTAGCTTCTTCTGGTTGTTGGAAATCTCGTATCTTTGACTTTAATGTAGTGATTCCCATCATCAAACGTCATTATCTGCACAAAGAAAATAGAAAGAAAGGATTGCATGCCCCTCTGATTATTAGGCATTAGTGGCAGGGTTTAGAGAGATATTTCATCAAAAAGATGAATAATATCCAGTTTAAATATGGATGTGGATGGCTATATTTCAGAGCCATCAGCCACCATGTCCCTGGTCAGCATATCGCGAATATTCTAGGAACCCCCAACATCTTTGGAGGTTCGCCTCAAACCAACACTAGATTTTTTCCTGAAACGTATATGGTATAAGTATAGGAATTGAATAGGTGCAACGAAAAGTAAAACCGGAGAATGAATGTACTTACACTACATCAGGGGCCTTGGCTAAAGTGATGCTAGTGGATTTCTTCTTCTTCTCCGCCTCTAAGGTGGTAGTGTATTTCTTGGAGATTTCACTCTCTGTTTTCTTCTTCCTTCCCTCGGCAACAATGTCAGAGGTGGAGCTCTTCCGCTTTCGTGCTGCCAGAGCTGGATGATCCTTGGGTGCATCGTCATCAGACACAACGTGTATATCTTTAAGCTTTGGATCATAGACCTGGGAGGCCATCTGATTGCCACCAAGGTCGCTAGATAATAGATCAAGCAATGAGTCTAATGAGTAAACACATTCAAGACAGAAAAACCTAAGAGCATATAACAAGCAAACAAAGGAAATACATTTACCTCTGGGCAGTTGCCGCATTCGAACATGTCAAAGATGATCTTGAAGCCATGCTTCCTATCCTTCACTTTGATGATGTCTTTTAGCCAGAGCTTGATGGAGTCGTTGGAGAAGTTGCCCACGAATATCCGCATGGGATCTTTTCTATCCTTGGAGTACTTATGCATCAGCCTGGCACGATGCTGCAGGGGTTGGATCCGCCTCGTGAACCAGCACATGGATAGGTCCAAGCCGGTTAGACCTCCATCTACTAGCCACTAGGTCCACCTTACGGCGCGAGAGTTCTCGTCATCGGACGGGAGGGGACCTTGGGATCTCCATGTGGGGGCCTCGGCGGCGGCTCCGTCGACGAAGTTGGGATATGAGTCTTGGTGGCCGTCCAGAGGGATATCTGGTCCATAAAAATACGATCGTTGCTAGTTCTTGCAGGACTCACGGCCGATAATGTCAGGGAATCGCTGGTGAGGATGGTTCTTAAAACTAATCATTCCGCAAATCCGCAATTCTTCCTTGGATTCTACGGAAACTCTCTTCATGGTGAAAAAGTAAACAAACAAATCTAATCTAGGCTTGATTCCTAGGTATCCTTCGCACAAAGCTATGAAATTGCTAAGTACGAAGATGTTGTTAGGAGAGAGGTTGTGGGAAAGTACCCGGAAGTGGCGAACGATCGCGAGAAGAAGTCGGCAACTGGTAGGCTAATGCCACGTACCAGCTAGGACTTGAGGTAGACCTTCTCTCCAGCTTGGGAGGAAAGGACCACCTCGCCGGCCGACGCTAGCCGCCAGACCAAGCCCTCTGTCATGGGGAGATACCCCTCTCTACGACGAATTCTTGGAGCTGCTCGACGGAGAGGTCTGAACCCCTCCACACTCCCTTGTGGGAGTCAAAGTCCTCCTCCGCAGCATCGGGCGCCACCTGTTTCTGGTCACCGCCGGTGGATTCCACCATGGCGGAGACGGGGACAACCACTCCCTCCGGTGGGACGGTAAATCCCTGCGATGGCTCGGTTGTAGCCTCGGGAACCGCCGCCGTTGAAGGAGCGCTGCTGCTGGCCATTGTGCTAGTGGAGGAAGGTTCGGTGAGAGGGAAGAATCTGGATAGGGTTTTCTGCTGAGGAGTTCAAACGGTCGCGTGGTAGGAGGAAAAAGAAGACGCAAGGGAGAATGCTGTAAAGAAAAAAATGTCTAGCCACAGTCAATATTTATAACCCCAGGCGTCAATATTCGAGCATGAAAGATCTAACGGCCAATTCGTCGACAACGTGTGGAAGAACGTGTGTGATAATTTCGCCATGTCCCCCGGTTTGCCGCTTTAACATTTAAGATTTTGCATGCGGTGAAATAGCTAATGATTAAACCTCCTGCCATATGTGAGTTTCGAGGTAGTGTAGGTTGTATCCTATGTCATCTTCCTGACCGTTGCAGTGGAGCAGTCACATCCAAAGATTCAAACAAAGGCGAAACTTATCCGACTCTCGAAACGAAGAGTTGAAGAATCTCCGTCTTACACCATGAAGACGGAGAGGATTGCAGGGTTCTTTGGGAGACCTTGGAGATATTGCTTGACGAATTGCCAGCATCACCTAGATGGGAGAATTCAAGATTGAAAGGCAAGACGGAGCAAGATATCGAAGTCCTCCGGGGGCTACCGTTAGGGATATGCTAAATGGGTATTACCATTGCATGTCTCTAATCTGGCTAACCTAGGTGGCCCATAGGTGATAGCAATGCCCATGGCCTGCTGGGTGGCCCAGTTAGACGGATCTAGAAGGGAGGCTTGTGCCAGATAAAGGAAGGCTATGTGGAATTCACTGACATACGCAGAGCCTTGGAGTACAAGACACGAACACTAGTTAGTATTTGTGTAGGACTATGTAACTTGTCCGGCAAAGACCTTTTCCTATAACCCTAGGTTCTGGCGCCTTTATAAGCTAAACCTGTGGGAGCCTTTAGGGCAGAACACAACGTACAACACCTCGCACAGCGAACCGATCCATGTAACTAGGTGTATTACCATTATAGTGATTTATAGCAGGAGTAGAGTTTCGCCACCGTTGCGGGACTTGAACCTGGGTAAGCTGTGTTACCTTTTACCCGTCAACTCACCGCCTTACCCCACCTCTCTAAACACGCTCTATGAGGACCCCTCCATGGCGTACTCGTCGGCAATACCACGATAGTAAGACTCCACCATGCTTATTAACTTCAGAGGAAAATAACACATTTATGAATCAGTGTTCAAGCACCGTTGAGTTCCGTCATCAAATAGAACATCTTCATGAAGGGATCAAAGGCAAGACATAGCCGCATGTCACCTCGAAACCCTATTCCATCTGGATGGAGATCTATGTAAGGTGGAGAGGAGAGACCATGAAATAATTTGAAAATTTCACTATTTGCTCACTCCACCATAGTTTGCATCCATCTTCGTCACCACCATAGTCACCCTATTTTGGATTGAAATCTTGTACTTCTCTATTCAAGTTTCCATCGGCAAGACAGTAAAATGATTTATAATCATTCATCTGCTTGAATGCCTGATCTGTTGTATTTATTTGTTGCAAAATTTTCTCTCGTCTCGCACCAATGTTAGAAGCTAATGACATCTGATGTACAAACCTTAGTAGAAGGAAGGGGCAATGGACAAAGATGCGCGGAATAATAGTCCATGATGAAGCCACTAACAGGAAGGAAAATGAGGATGCCCAATGCTACTCCTGAGGAGATCACGGCATAGTCAGGGAAAGCTAAGACGTTGGCCCACTACACCTTAATAGCCTAGGCAACCACACCAGACTTATGATGCTGAGTTGGGAAATGCATCCTACTATCCTAGGTGCATGGTTGTTGGATTAAGTGTTCTATGAACATGCTGTGCACATACTATTACAAAAATACTACTCCATACCATACAGAGGTAGTACTAGTACAATTAAGATTATGGATAGGGTCCCAAAGAGCTTGTGAAATCATGACATCCATCTACTTAAGATGCAATGATTATTTTCAACTTGGGAGACACTCGTGGTGATACTAAGATGCATCTTCATAGAATGAAATACTACTCAGTACCGATGTGATACAATCAACATGTACTCCCTCCGTTTTAAAATATAAGATGTTTTAATTTTGTGAAAGAGTGTACCTAAACTCCTTTTAGTGTGTGATACAATCAACATGTACTCCCTCCGTCTCAAAATATAAGATGTTTTAGCTTTGTGAAAGAGTGTATTTAGACTCCTTTTAGCACAATTGCATTCTATCATATGTAAATATTTACGGAGGGATTATATCTTACAAACTCGCATGTATTTACCCAATTTCATTCTATCATATGTAAATCATTCGTTGCTCAGTAAGTTACTGGTAGAATAGTTCTACCAACCAACTATCTTAAAAGACCGATCTAGTCAAAATTAGTGCGAAGATAGAGAAAGATGCGGGGCTAAGACTTGAACTCAAGACCTCAACCTCTGATACCATATTAAAATAGTTCTGCCAACCAACTATCTAAAAAACCAACTATCTAAAAGACCGATCTATTAGAAAGTGGTGATATAGTATACATAACATTCACCAGTTCGTGCGGGGTGTTCAAGTGGAGATGAGAGCAGCGGTGACCAGCTAGAGACGTTATATTCTCACCAGCTCGCAATTTTCGAACACTTCTGCCACTTCTTTCGTCTACTGGAATGATGAATCATAGTAGTAGCGGATCCTTGTGAAGACTCAGCGGCGCAGGAAGCACACTGCGAGCCAATCTAATTTTGAAGACACACTAAGAGCATCTCTAACCCGTCTCCTTTCCTTTAGAGGAAAAAATGGCTCCCTTTTCTCTAGAGAAGCAAATTTAGGCCACAAAACCGATTCCCAAAAAGTTTAGAGGAGTAAAATTTTGTTTTTTGCAAATCAAAACTTTTGAACAAAACTATTACTATTACAAACAGAAATAAGTGCAATAAATAAAATTATTCATTATTACAAACCCAAATAAATATAATAAATCCAATAGTTGACTATTACAAACCGAATTGAATGTAATAAATCGAGTCGTTTGCAAGCAAATCAATAAAAATAAACACAACTAATTGCCGTGGAGACGCTAGAGATGCTCAACAAAATTAGCCTATAGCTGATTATGTGTCTCCTTATTCTCGATGCTTCGTTCAAATCATAATCATTGCCATTTCCAAATCCTCGTCTTCATCTTCTTCCTCCTCGGACAAAGAATTGTCGAAAATCATCTCTCGCAACCTCTTCATCTACAGCCGAATGCTATCGGTCATGAACAAAGCCGAAAAACAAACCCAAATATCATAGGGGAATTTAGTCGAGTACCTTGTGTGCAGCGGAAGGGCAGATCGCGGCCGGAGCAGTTGCGCCGGCCAAAAGGGGACTCACGATCGGGCGGCTAGAGGATAGACAGACGACAAAGTCTTTGCCGACAAACGCTCTCCTGGCGGTTGCGTGACGACCGGACAGCCATGAACCAGCATCTCCGCTGCCGTGAGAAGTTCGTCGGAATTCAGCCACGGACCTCGGCCACGGCCACCAACTCGATGCCCGTGGTCGCTCTACACCGCCTCCTTCCCCTCCCAAGGCTTTTCCCGACTGAAATCGACCTCGCCGTGGCCGGAGACGAGCTTTCTTTCGATTCCGACCGGAGACGGGATCCACCTTGATGCGTCGGCTCTAGGGGGCGATTTCGGCGACGGCGAGCAGCCGCGACAAGGACGGATGGGGGGAAATGGGGTTGCGGTGCTTCGGGAAGATGGCGGAGGGAAAACGGTGGCCGGCAGGGGCAACGCCAGCGAGAATGGTGCGGCGGGGCAGTGGGGTTGTGGCGACAGGGTGGAGGAGAAAAAAATATACGAATCGTGGCCTCCGATGCGTATATTTGCGAGTCGCCGAGGCCGATTTTTAAAAATTATTCTCCTCTAAAACCGTTTGGAGATGGATTAGAGTCGGTTCCGGCCGTTAGAGGGAAAATATACTCCTCTAATGGCCGAAAGAGGATGGGTTAGAGATGCTCTGACCAACAAGCTCGAGAGGGACCAGAACAGTTCATCGCTTCACTACCCAGCACTCCCAGGTACCAACATCATTCCAGTATTCCAGCATTCACCCATACGAAATAATCTGAGTTGTCGTACACACTTACACAAAAACTAATCTTGCAGACTGAACATGCATACTGCAACAGATCTTCTAGGTCCATTATTACAAACGGAACTGATACAAAGGTCCTCAATGTAGGACATAACACCGTCCCAACTGGGAAAATACGCTGTATGTCTCGGACGGTCACACCGACGCTACATAAATGAATACCCAAACCTTATTTCTCCAACGGATCTCCACAGCCCCGCCAGCATGTCCAAACATCTCCACAGCCCCAAATAACTGGAAGCTGCACAAAGATAAATGGGAAGTTTCAATGACTTGATAATACTAGTATGTGATTGAAGTGCAAAGATTATGGTGCTTACTATGACCCAAGTTTTCATTGCAAAGTAAAAAAATTCTACAGGTTCATACGTTCATTTGGATTGAAGCCCGTACATACAAACTTAAAACCTGCAAAAAATAGAAAACATTATTCAATCAGGGAGGACCTTTCAGAGGTAAACAGAAATATTCATTGACTTGGTAAGCAATCCTAAGGTCAGGGAATTTATTTCAATGATGAATAAGAAGTTAAGAGCATCTCTTTAACTAACATGCAGTTTTATCAGAACATCACAATGTTAGATGAATTTTACTAGTATGTGATGATAAAATAATTTCATCACCTGTTTGGAAAATAACGTTTTGAAAGGAGTGCACCAATAAACAAACATAAGGGGAAAGCAGTATGACTTTCAAAAATGATATATAAATATATGGGAGCATGCAGACTAGTTGTAATTAATCAAAGAGTGGGACATAAAGAATATTCAACAGACATGAGGCTTCACCGAAGAAACATATATTCACATGTTAGTTTGCATGAGCTGGATATGAATGATTAAAAAGTTGATTAAAAATGGGTAGCATCAAGGAGAAAGTTTTATTGGGTGAGTAAAAACCGGAGATCATTCACAAAAGTTTTCACAGATGTAGTTAAATAGCATACACCCTTGTAGAAACAAAATTACTCTGTGAATAATGTGATTACGCAAAAATTGTGACTTAGTTGAAATAAAAATATCCAAAATACTTATTTGTAATGCTTGCCTTTTTAACATACATATGTAGAAACTGTAGAAATAGAAGCATGGCGAGCGTCAAAAGTTAACTCACAGCCAAAAGATGAGTACTTGTGGATCTGAATTTTCTCGAGTGGTATGCGAGAGTCATTTAAAATCTTCAAGATTGCCACAACCATCTGATCAATCTCTCGACATTTAATTTCCACTAACTCAATATGATCAGAAGCAACTAATTGTTCAACTGGACCGTATCTTCCTGCTGAAATTTTGTGAACCTATATAGCAAACATATACTTCACCAAGTGTATCAACTACAGATCAGACTTTGACTACGCGTGTAGAAAAATATATTGTTACCTCTGAAGTTTGAAGAGTAAGCTTCTCTAGAACTGGCGAGTGTTGGAGAAACCAAATTAATGCACCAAGGTCATCAGTCACAAACCATTTGCTGAGTACCAGAGTCCTTAACTTGCTAAATGTAGAGCACCACTTTAAGTCCCTCTTGAAAACTAACTAAGCAAAGTTCAAAGGAGCAGATCAGATAGGATATATACATGCTAATCATGAGTAAATTAATATGTGATTATATTATAACGAATATATATTCCGTAGAGATTTAGTAGGCAAGAATGATCAGATGTATAATAGAAATCTCTAAAAGGAGAGGGTGTGTGGGTGTCATGGTGTTCAATCATTACGTTCGCTTCTCTATACGTACATCTCCTGTATGAAAAACATATCCTTATTCTTTTCCGTTAGATGAAAGATAATTGTTTAAGCGGACAAATTCGATGCAATGCACATAAGGATACAACTCATGTGTGAAGTCATATGTTCAATAAAACTGTAAGGATAGAAAAGTTGGACATAAACATCATTTAAAATAAGAGAAAAGTAGTGGCAAGCATACCATATCAGAATCAGCTGATAGCTCCAAAGATGTAGCTTGCGACAAACTTGCGAGGAACACACCGCCGTGTCTACGGTCATTTTGAGAGCCATAATAGTATCGGCAGCCGTCACACGCATCATCACCACAATCACCAGACCCACCCTTGTTACAACGATCAGCTGGTTCATAAGCAATTCTGACGGTTGCCGTTGCCAAAGACGGCATGCTTTCAAGCAATGGAACCCTACCCAAAATATCGTTCAGCTCCAGTGAGACAAGATTAGGTAGAGAGATTCGAGTCCGGTGTTTCTCGCGAAAAGTGCCGCCAATCATTTTCAGATGCTTCAAGGATGATGATGAAATTGTGGCAGAATTCATAAAGCAGAACGACATGACAAGATCAGCTAGCGCTGGACAGCCTGAAAAATCAAGAACTCTTCCGTTGGCATCAACGCAATGAAGCTCTAACGTTGTGAGGTGCTGGGAGACGAGAGGCATGTTAGGTAGAGAAATTGGATCGACGAAACCGAATCGGAGCACCCTGACTTTGCGGCGCAAAGCACGCCAGATCCAGCGGCTCAAACGCCGCTCGTTGGCGGCCAGGAATTGAGCAGAGTAGAGCTCGGTCTCGGCGAGATGAAGCTCGCACGACTCTAGAGGCGCGCCGTGGCGACGAAGCCGGAGCAGACGGTCCACGAACTGGTTGAACCTGACGGCGCTCCCGAACCAGTCCTCGTTGGTGAAGCGGATGGCCGGGGCAGACCTCCAGAGGTGGCGCCAGCGCTGGGCGAGCACGCACGTCCGCACCGCGTCATGCGCCGGCATGAGCGACAGCAAGTGCTGGAGGACGCCCTCGGGGAGGTCGCTGATGCGATCCGCCTCGCCCTCCGCAGGTGTCTCTTTCTCGTTCTTGGGCCGCTTGCGAGGGGGCATTCCGTCGAGCTGGTGACTTGCGTCCATGCTGTAGGGCACCAAAAGTAGAGCCAACTAGATTAGAGAGAGTGAGAGAGATCGCCGCGAGTGGAACGGAAGAGAACCCTCACCTGCGTCACCGTCTGGTCTCCGCCGGTCCGCTGGCCGCAACGCCGCGGAGGTCGAACAAGGCTCACTGCTCGATCCGAATGGGGGCAGGACAACGGTAAATAGTTGTTGGCTTCCATGTTTGAATCGGCACTAATTGCGGTATTTCTAATAGGAGTAATTAAAAAACTAATTACGGATTTTCAGGAAACAAAATTATCATATTGAAAATAACTAATTACAGTAGGAAACCAATCCCGATTTTAAAAGGCTACTGATTAATCTAGAAAGACTAGTTGAATACTCATGCGAGTTGCTACAGATCATCAAATGTTTTTGTCACACATGTTACACATGAAATTCACACATATATAAGTAGAAATGGCCATATAGTATTCACAAACAACGATCTTCTATTACTCTTAAAATATATTTTGTTAAAGATCGAAGAACCTAATTAGCACTTGCTCATTTTCCTTTTATAAGACATTTTGCCAAGCCAATTAAATTTGTCAAAACGTCTTATAAAAGGAAATAGAGGAAGTATCTTTTTTTCTGAAAAATGAAATAGAGGAATTATCTCTTCTGGTTGTGTGTACTCCCTCCGTTTCAAAATATAAGATGGTTTATCTTTGTAAATGGAATGTATCTAGATCCCTTTTAGTGTGTAGAGTGGACCTACTTACTAAAAGTGGTCTAGATACACTCCTTTCACAAAGCTAAAATATTTTATATTTTAAAACAGAGGGAGTATCATTTTAATGCGGAAAAAATCTCCTATTATTTAGGCATGTGAAGTTCCGAACACCCCTTGACGAGGGGTTATCGTTGATGGACTTAGGTTCATGGAAGTGGGGAGCGCTGGAAGCATCGATCAGCTAGCAAACAAGCACATAGGTGATACAAGGTTTTACCTAGGTTCAGGCCTTCTAGAGGACCCTACTCCTGCTTGTCTGCTCTTGATTATGAATAAGTCGAAAATTACAATTGTGCACTGATACCTTCGATCCGGATTCACGCATGTAGTATACTAGCTTTTCCCTAGAAGACCTAGGTTTAATCGAACCTCGGAAATCACTGCTAAAAGGTAATAAAAAAGACACATCTATAAGACTTTGTTTGTTCGTTTTACCTTAGTTGACCGGACCAATCTAGTTTACTTTATAACGAGTTTGAATCAATGGATGGAGATATGCTAGGGTTGAAGATCCACCTGCAACTGCACATCAAATGGGATGAAAGATAATAATAAACATAGTCATGTATAGTGTTTGTATTGAGATAATCTTTTGTGGGCAACACATCCTAATATTCTAGAGCTTTCGCGATGCAGCGGGCATAACAATAGACTTTTAATCCAACCGAGTGTACACCAAAGCCACGGGTTACAAACGATTATTAAGTGTAAACACAGATTAAAGCTTTAAGTGGTGATGTTATTGTTGATCCCGAATGGAGCGCTAAGCAAAGACATTACTTCCCTTTCTGTCACTGAGTTTTCTATGAGATCACCGCTAGCCAAGTATCTCACCTCAAGCCTTTATCAATCTATGGGATCTTGGGTACCTACAAGTCCACAGATCGAGACGAGAGACGAAGAAATAAAATATACAAATCAAGAATCCAAACAAAATACAATTCCCCTGTGATCTAGATGCACATAATAGCTACGAGGTTTCTCTCCAACCCGCAGCCTGTGAGGACTACTCACTCATAACAAATAGACCGGAGATAGAAAACATCATGCAAATACTTAGATTAAAATCAAATATTCTTACAATGGTTGCCAAATCACAAGGAGATCTAAAAGTACAAAGCAATGACTATGGCTAGTGGAGGGATGGATGGTGGAAGCGATGAACAATAGATGAAATATGGATGAACAATGATGTGGATCTCCTTTGGGCATGTTGTGATGCATTCTGAGAATGGCGGCTCTCTGGCCGGCGGCTGGAGCCTCGAAATATATAGGTGTCTTAATGAAAATTGTAGGGTTTGACGAGATGAAGCCGTCGCCACCTGGTACGGGCGGGCGGTACGGGCGGACCGCGCCCGTACTAGTGGTCGTTAAGCATGCTGACCTGGTTGGCTTCTCCAATTACTTGGCCATGTGTACTTTCTCAAAATCCTTCATTATGACTCCTTATTTCGCCTTGAAAGTAGTGATTTCCTGCACAACATAAATCAAAGAAGGGATTTGCATATATTTGCAATTATTAGTCATTAGTGGCAAAATTTGAGAGTTTCTTTGGCAACTGCTTGACCAAAAATAACGTTTAAACGCAGTGGAAGATGGCAAAAATTGGAGCCATCATGCGCAGATGCAATCTGACGAGGTGTATGCGGGGGTATGTATATTGGTCCTCCTCGCCGCCCCCTCCTGGCCTTTATATAGACAGGCTAGGTCTCGGGGTAACAGGTCGAGTCGGTTACAAGTTAGGGTTTCCCCTTTAAGTTTCTATCTACACTTTGCCATGTCCTCCAAGAAGTCGAACTCCAATGGGCCACCCGAATCTTTGCTGGGCTTCGATTGCACCATGGGCTCCTTCTTGGGATGAACCATATAGGCCAATCCTGGGTACCTGTAAGGTATGTGAAATAGATCTTATGGGCACCTAGAGGGGGTGAATAGGTGCTACTTCAAATTTTAATATTTTTTCAATTTTAGGCTGAACATAAAGGGTAAATTCTCTAGATAAACTATTAGGAGGAATTTCCCTATATGCAAACCAATCTACTCGCGAGTAAAAGGCGAGTGGAAGAGGAACGAGTGAATCGTAGTGAAGCACGCGGAGACACAGGATTTGTTTTACCGCAGTTCCTTTATTGTTAAGGGAAGTACGTCTGTGTTGGAGGGTGATGGCTCTGTGTATGGCGCTAGAAAAATGCTGGAGCTGTGTTAATGTAGAGCTCGTTGGGAACCCCAAGAGGAAGGTATGATGAGCACAGCAGCAAGTTTCCCTCAGTATGAAACCAAGGTTTAATCAAACCAGTAGGAGCAAGGAAACACCCCAAAGGTGTTACTAGCTGAGCTTGGTAGGCGCTACCGGTGCTAGTAGCAACGTGGAGATCTGCACAACACAACCATAGAACTTTGTCCCCAACTTGCGATGAGGTTGTCAATCTCACCGTGTGTTGTGGAAAACAAAGGATTAAACGTATCGAATGGAAAGAAGTAATAGTTTGCAAAAAGTAAACACAAAGCAGTAACCGTTTATAGATTGTATGTAAAGAAAAGGACCGGGATCCATAGTTCACTAGAGGTGGCTCTCCTTAAGATAGATAAGATGCTGGGTGAACAAATTACAGCGGGGCAATTGACAAACATCGAGAAATCAATACATGCATATGCTAATCATCTTGACTCCTTTGAGACTTTATTGGGCATTACAACACTATACATAGACCACCATCCAACTGCATCTATGACTAATAATCCACCTTCAGGTTATCATCCGAACCCCCTCCAGTTTTAAGTTGCAAGCAACAGATTATTGCTTTATGAACTACGTGTAAAGTAAACAATACGATTGTTCTATGAACAAAGGATTGTTGTTTTCTCCCTAGTAGCAACAACACATCTAGTACCTTAGAGATTTCTGTCACTTCCCAGATTACCAGAGGCATGAACCCACTATCGAGCATAAATACTAACTCTTGGAGTTGCTAGCATCTACTTGGCCAAGATAGCTACTAACAACGGAAAGCATGCTAGATCACAAATAACAAAGACATGATAGAATCAATAATCAATCTAAAATAGCATCTCAATATCCATCGGATCCCCGTAAACACAACATGCAGAATTACAAATAGATGATCTTGATCATGAACGGAGCTCACAAGATCTAACATGAAAGCACAAAGGAGGAGAACCAGCCATCTAGCTACTACATGGATCCGCAGTCCAAGGATGAACTACTCACGCATCACACTGGAGGCTTGCATGGTGATGAAGAAGGCCTCCAGGGTGAATTCCCCTCTCCAGGTTCGGAAGAGCTTCAGATCCCTCCCGATCTAGGGATGGAGATGACGGCGGCTACAGACTCTTTCGTGGATTTTTGATCAGGCCCTTAGGGTTTTCGTCCCGAGGGCATCTTATAGGCGGAAGGGGAGGCCGAGGGGGTGCCAGGGGCCACCACACCACCCCGTGGCGCGGGCCAAGCCTGGCCGCGTGGCCAGGTGGTGTGGCCGGCCTCTGGCCCCTCTCCGTCTCGTATTCTAGCATCTGATGACTTCCGTAAAAATAGGCACTTTGGCTTTTGTCCCGTCCAATTCCGAGAATATTCATTTTCTGACTTTCCTGGAACCAAAAACAGCAGAAAATAGGCAGCTGGCACTGTGGCTCTTGTTAATAGGTTAGTCCAAGAAATCATATGAAAAGTACTCCAAAGTTGGAATAAAACACAAGAAAGTGGATAAAACCAAGCATGGAAGATCAAAAATTATAGATACATTTGCAATGTATCAGAGGGGTGGGCGGTACTAAGACCACCACGCCACAATAGGCCCCACCCTGTTCTCCGATGGATCCCGCCACCAAAGGCCCGATCCACCTTTCCACTATAGGAACCCTTCGAGGCGGGTACCGGTGCCTTTACACAACTAGCGGAGCACAACTCCACAATCAACTTGGAGGCTCTTGTGATGACAACAAGCTGCCAAGAACAAGTTTATCAATAACAAAGAACAAGATCGAGATATTGACAAGAATACTAGATCAGGGATTTCTCCAAATGAATGGAGAGGAGTTGATGTGCTTGATTCGTGATGATGATGACGATTTTCTACTCCTTCAATTCCCCCAAAGGTCGAAGCCTTCGGGTGGTTGAAGTGGGAGATCTAGAGAGGGAGCTCTTGCAAAGGGTCTGATTTTTTCGAATGAATCAAGAGTTCTGCTTGTTGGGGAAGAAGGGATATTTATACCCCCTTCCAAATCCAAGCCGTTGGAGCCTTTGGGGGCTGGATTATCCAGCCCAAGTGAGGGCCGGATTATCCGGCCTGGGGAAAACTCCGCCCCAGACTCGGATTATCCGGCAGAAAACCGGCTATGGACAGAAGCTCACGCAGACTTGCCCTTGACACCTTCTCCTGGAGACTGGATTATCCGGCCCTAGGGAAGAGCCGGATTATCCGGCTGGGGAAAAAAACCGCCCCAGCCACGGAATATCCGGGGGAAATTCCGCCCCCCAGATAGAAGCTTGCGCAGGTGTCCACTTGGGTGATTCCCGTGGGGCCGGATTATCCGCCCCAACATGAGGGCCAAATTATCTGGTCCAGAGAGAACATCCGCCCCAGAGCCGGAGTTTCCGGGGAAAGATCCGCCCCTAGACAGAGACTCGCGCAGAGCCAGCCCTGGCCAAGGTAGTCTGGCCGGATTATCTGGCCCATGATAGGGGCGGATAATCCGCCCCCCAAACTCTCAAAATTTTCCTGCAACACTTAGTGCACATTAGAGATTCCATGGAATTGTTATCTAACACACAAAACATGGGAAATCATGAAATGTTCTTTCAATCTCCCCATTTTTGGTGTTAGATGACAATACTAGGATTTGCAAGAAAGGATTACAAGACCACCAACAAAAACATGGAAGAGACCCCCCCTCAATGTGTGCATATTAGAAATTTGCATTTGAATACAAATGCACACAAATAGGAGCGAGTCTATTCCATTGAAATATAAACAACATAATCATACCACCGAGATAGGGAGAGGCGTCCTTGAGATAGCCACAATTATCAACGTGATAACCAATATAAGCGCCTTCCTCGAGATAGAACCCAACATAATAGGATATGAATAGATGAATCCATAGGCATAATCCATGAGATAAATCTAGAAGTCCACCGACACAGAGTCTCATACAAACCACAAACCACAAATTAAAGTTCAACGCTAAATGGGCACAAGCAAGAAAAGAGACGAATGAAAAAGTGCAAATGCTTGTGCCCGACCCATGAAAATCCTCGGAGACCTAATAGAACCGCTTCTCCCACTTTGGCATCGAAACGCCAAAAAGGAAGAAGAGCGATGCTAACGCCCCAAGGTATCACTCGTAGTCGTCATCCTCGTCCTTGTTCCCATCATCATCCTCATCCTCAAGCTTCTCGGTGTCATCGTACTCATTATCAGAAGTGGCCGTAGAAGGGAACAAGTGACGCTCCAGCTCTCCATAGTTAAGCCCAGAAGAAGAGTTCCACCGAGCATATGGTGTGGGAGGAGTAGGTGTCGAGGGATCACCAGAAGCATCGGACACATGGTGAAGGATGAGCAGCTGAGAGTGGGCCAACTCATGGCGCTGCTTGTACGCCTCGTACTGGCCCTTCTGTGTGTCCACGCCCATGCAAAGGATGTTCCGCTGGAACCAGTTTAGCTTCTTGATCTCATGAGCAACGGGAGGCACTGGAGGCCTGAGAGCATCCCTCATGAGACCCTCAGGAGCAGAAGAGGGGTGAGAGGTCTTCCGAACCTTGTTGTAGATCTTCTTTGCCTTATGCACAACATCAATGTTGAAATCTTCAGAGGGAAGCAGGTGCCTGATGAGCATCATAATGTAGGGAGCATAAGGAATGGATAGCCGGTTGAACATAGTCAGTTCATGGTAGATGAGGTCCATCACATCCAGCTTGTACTGCACAGACTCATCCTCGCACGAGGCAACCTCATGAGAGAAGGCTAGGAGCTAGACAAGGTGACCACGAATGCTGTCATTGTTGCCTCCACTCAGAGTGATGGAATCACGGAAGAGGCCCACCAAGGCAGCATAGATTGGAGCAAGACCAGCAAGAGTGCCCACAATGCCATTGTCCATCGTGCAAGGAGAGAGAACGACATCTTTATGGGGCTTCAGTTGGGTTATGATGCGGTGGCCACTGGCCCTATCCCTGCCGCGGAAAGAGTATCCAAGCACCTCAGCAAACACACGGAAATCAGCAGTCATAGGCTTGTGACGAGTCATCCACTTCATAGTGCGATGCTCATCTCCACAAATAACCAAAGTGGAAAAGAACTGCTTCACCACCTCAGAATCATATGAGCACTGGAGATCCATGAGATGGTGCAGCCCCATCCGCTCAGCCACATACATGGCATCAACAAGGTGGGGCTTCTCCAAAGCCTCAGCAAGAATCAGCGGGTGCATAGGCCTAATGTTCAGCCTGGCATACACATTTTCATAAATTCCTTTCTGTTCAGCACACCAAAAGCGACAATCCCTAGCTCAGAATCACGTGGCAACTCAGCAAACAGATCACGGTGACAGATAGAGGAATAAGTGACTGGATCCAAAGCCTTGTAGTTGATCTTGGGCTCTTTGCCCTTCCTTTTGGACACACCCCTCTTGGATCTCTCCCGCTTCTCTTGCTTAGCCATGCGGTCAGCCTCTTTCTTTCTTCTCCTCAGCTCAGCTTTGTCCACAATATTACCCTCACTGTCTACCCCGAAATAGGTAGTACGAGAACGACGCTTGTAAGTCTTGGGAGCACTAGAACCACCTGTGAAGAGAACAAGGTCGATAGCATGGGGATAAGCATACACACAAGTCCAAGAGAGATCGTGGAAAAGGTAGGTAAATAGTTCATAGGACAATTCTACTCAATGCACACAACATGGCGAAACTGAACCAGATTTGATTCTGTCAGGCCGGATTATCTGGCCTGGCCAGGGGCGGATAATCCGGCCCTAGCAGAAATTTTTCAACTTCGCCTAGATTGAACGCAAAGAGTAGATCGGGCCTAGAAACTACAAGACTACGATTTCTACGTGAAACAACATCCTTCTAGACAATGTTCCACCCAAAAAACAACACATCTAGCCAAAGATGGGGACAAAGGGAGTTACCCTCACTCGTTGGAGGAAAAACACGGAGGAGAAGGTACCCGGAGGCGTGGAGAAGAAGATCCGGGGAGGCCCGGAAAATCCGGTGGCCGGAGAGGCTCCAGGGAGGGTAGGGGACGGTAGGCGACGACTGAGGAGAGGAAGAGGGTTGGGGGAGAAGTGCTGCTTGTTATGAGCCCTTCCCCCGATCGCTGCCCTTAAAGACGAAATCCGCCAGAGCCGGATTATCCGGCCTATACTTGGTCCGGATTATCCGGCCTATACTTGGGCCGGATTATCCGGCCTAAAATCTGAATTTTTGTTGTACACAGATTCAGGCCCACACGTCCCCCAAACAACACCCCCACAAGGTGTACAAGGGACTTGTGTGCAAGCATAGATGGCTTAGGGGTAGGGAAAGGCTTAGGATTAAGAGAGCCAAACTGAGATGGTACTACACACTCAATAGTGCAAGAACCAAATCAACTAAAAGTCAAAATTGAGTGTGATTCCCATAAGAACATGAGATGAGCAAAAACAACCAAAAGATCCACAAAAATCCAACTCTCCTCATGGAAGAGGGTGGTGGCTGAAGCCACCTTGTTGGAGTGTATGGTATGACACCGCGAAGATATGTCTTGGGTTCATGACCAATACTCATCAATAAGCTCACATATCACAAAATGATATAAAAAAATGATTTATCTTGCTTTCGGCTTTATGGGGGAGGGTTAGCCCAATTAATTAGGACCACACTCCCCCTATTTCTATGCCCACATCTAGACCAAATAAGACTGAGATGTACGAGTGAGTGCATGGGTAATCAAGACAAGCTCCTTGAATCAATGATATTTAGCTCATTCCTCAAGTAGCAGAACCTTGCTTCATCAAGTGGCTTCGTGAAAATATCAGAAAGTTGGTTCTTCGTGCTCACAAAAGATAGATCAATATCGCCTCGGGCAACATGGTCTCGAATAAAATGATTCCGAATCTCAATATGCTTTGTCCTTGTGTACTGTACCGGATTGTACACAATTTTGATTGCACTTTCATTATCGCATAAAAGAGGCACTTTGTCACAATTGACACCGTATTCCTTTAAAGTTTGCCTCATCCATGATAACTGAGTGTAGGCACTAGCAGCGACAACATATTCAGCTTCGGCGGTGGAGAGAGAGAGAGATACAATTCTGCTTTTTAGATGACCAACACATTAGAGATGTTCCCAAGAATTGACAAGCTCCAGAAGTGGATTTCCGATCATCCTTATCACCAGCCCAATCTGAATCAGTATAACCACATAGAGATAAATTGGAGCCCTTGGGATACCATAGACCAAAGTTAGGGGAATGAAACAAATACCGAAAGATCCTCTTGACCGCCACTAAGTGACTTTCTTTAGGAGCTGCTTGATACCTTGCACACACCCCTACACTCAACACAATATCGCGTCTAGATGCGCAGAGGTAAAGAAGAGAGCCGATCATGGACCGATATACCTTTTGGTCCACATCTTTACCATGGGGATTAAGTTCAAGATGACATTTTGTTTGCATCGGAGTGGCGACACCATTAAGATCCGTCATCTTGAATCTCTTAAGCATGTCTTGGATGTACTTAGCTTGATTGATGAAGGTTCCTTCTCTAAGTTGCTTGATCTCGAATCCAAGAAAGAACCGTAATTCCCCTATCATAGACATCTCAAACCTGTCAGTCATAAGCTTTGAAAGTTCATCATTAAAAGCTTTATTAGTAGAACCAAAGATGATGTCGTCTACATATAGTTGGCATACGAAGAGCTCCCCCTTCACCTTCTTAGTAAAAAGAGTGGGATCAATTTTCCCAACTTTGAAGCCACGGTCTAGCAAAAGCTCTTTAAGGTGCTCATACCACGCACATGGGGCTTGTTTAAGGCCATAGAGTGCCTTATCGAGTTTGTAGACATGGTTCGGGAAGTGAGGATCCTCAAATCCCGGGGGTTGCTTTACATATACCAACTCATGTAGAAGACCATTAAGAAAAGCACTCTTGACGTCCATTTCCTGTAATTTAAAGTTGTTATGGGCAGCATAAGCAAGAAGGATATGGATGGACTCAAGCCGAGCCACAGGAGCATAGGTCTTGCCGAAGTCAATGCCCTCAACTTGGGAATAGCCTTGTTCCACAAGTCTCGCCTTGTTCCTCACAACAATGCCATTCTCATCTTGCTTGTTTTTAAATATCCATTTAGTGCCGATAACATTGCGGAAATCCTTGGGCTTCTCCACGAGTTTCTAGACCTTGTTGCGCTCGAAATTATTCAATTCTTCTTGCATGGCAACAACCCAGTCCGGATCTTCAAGGGCTTCAAATACTTTCTTGGGTTCCACCATTGAGATGTGAGCTTGATGCTCACCAAAACTTGCCAATTCCCTTCTTGTGGAAACCCTTCGTCGAAGATCACCTACGACCTTATCGAGAGTATGACCCCTTAACTCAAGGTTCTGATCAGCACGAGCCTTGCGACGAAGTTCAATAAGTTTGTTGTCTCTTGGTGGAATAGTTTCATCACTTGAGTCTTCGTTGGAATCATTTGCTTGACCTTGATTAGAATTCTGAGTATCAGTAGAAGGAGATGATGAAGCATGCCCTTGAGGTGGGTCAGCAGCCGTAACAGGAGGCTGCTGATCATCAGGAGTTTCAGGGCCGGATAATCCGGCCAAAGGTGGGGCCGGATAATCCGGCTTGGGAGAACTAGTTGCAACTTCATCAGGATGCCTGGGGCTTGCTTGAATTGGCGAGGGGCCGGATAATCCAGGGTCAGCCGGAAAATCCGGCCTGGAGCTTGCAGCGATTTCTTCAGTACGAGGAGGAGTTTGGTCGTCAGGGCCAGATAATCTGGTGTCGACCGGATAATCCGGCCTGGAGCTTTCTAGAGCAGTTGCTCGATCTTCAGCAATTGATGGAGATGGTGTAGAAGTTACTCCCGTGGTTGGAGCATGTTGAGTATGTGTAGATGAGGGCTCTTCATGAGTAGAGCATTGTCCTTCCCGATCCGCCACAAGGGGTTTCTCAATGGGGCAGAAAAATCCCATGCCCATTCTTATTATGGCATCTTGGGGTATTTCAACATTTGCATCACAAACATCAACTTGCCCTGCACGGGAGCCGTCATTTTCTTCGAACACCACACTACAAGATTCTACAATAGTTCTAGAGAGCTTATTGTAGACTCTATAAGTATGGGATTCGGCACCATAACCAACAAAAATACCTTCTAAAGCCTTAGACTCATATTTATATAAACAAACTCCCTTTATGAGAAAGAAACACTTACACCCAAATACCCGAAAGTATGAGATGTTTGGCTTGTTACCGGTAAGTATTTCATACGGAGTCTTGTCCAAGATTTTATGGAGGTATAACCGGTTGGATGAATGACAAGCAGTAGAGATTGCTTCAGCCCAGAAGTTATATGGAGACTTGAATTCGGCTAGCATAGACCTTGCCATATCCATTAGAGTCCGGTTCTTCCTCTCGGCAACACCATTTTGTTGAGGGGTGTACGCAGCGGAATATTGATGTCTTATCCCCTCTTCACTTAGGAACTCATTTAAGGTGTAGTTCTTGAACTCGGAGCCGTTATCACTTCTTATTGCCATAATAGGGATGTTGTGTTGATGTTGAACCTCGTTGGCAAAGTCGATGACCGTTTGTTGAGTCTCGCTCTTCAATTTGAAGAAATAGACCCAAGTGTATCTTGAGTAGTCATCAACAATCACAAGGCAGTACTTCTTCCCACCGAGGCTTGCATGAGATGGAGGTCCAAAGAGGTCCACATGAAGGAGCTCTAAGATCCTTTTTGACGAAATAATAGTCTTCCTTCGATGAGGAGAGTCATGCATTTTCCCTTCAACACAAGCACTGCAGACACGATCTTTGGCAAAGGAGACATTTTCTTTTAGTCCAAGGATGTGGCCACCCTTGTGGAGACTTTGCAAAGTTCTCATATTGACGTGGGCTAGTCGGTGATGCCATAACCAACCCGCTTCAGCCTTTCCGAAAAGACACATCGGGCCTGTAGTGGTTTTCCCTGAAAAGTCCACCACGTACAAGTCATTTTCGACATATCCCACGAAAGCGACTTTTAGAGACTTGCTCCACAAGAGTACCACCAAATCAGCATCAATAAAAACTGCAAAGCCCATCTTACCAAGGGCGCGAAATGAAAGTAAATTGTACCCGAGGGTCTCAACAAGCATGACGTCCACGAGAGAGATATCGTGAGCCATCACAACTTTTCCAAGACCCAATACCTCAGATTTAGACTTGTCACCATAGGAGACGGTTATATGATCATGATTTGGCTGCATCTCCATGATGATCTCCTTGCTTCCGGTCATGTGACTTGTGCATCCGCTATCGAGTACCCATTTAGACCCACCGGAAGTATAGCCCTGCAAGAGAGTTACTTCTTGGTTTTAGGTACCCATTTTTCAGTGGGTCCTCTCATGTTAGTGACAAGGGTCTTGGGGACCCAAATAGACCAAGGAATGTAACAACCATAAGGACCTACATAACTAGCATAAACATCACCATAATGATCGCAATATAACTCAAAGTTAGGATTGTTAACCCCTGCAAAACAATCATAATTAGACTTGTCATTGGTGGTGGTGCTAGTCTTTGGTTGAGTAGTCTTGCTCTTCTTCTTCTTGTTGTTGTTGTTTTTCTTGTTCTTTGTCTTGGGAATATAACCAAGACCTTCTTTTCCACTATATGTCCTTTTCTTGCTTAGTATATCATCAAAAACTTCTTTACCTTTGTGTTGAGACCCTCTTGCAAGTTCTTCTTTTCCATAAGATGATGTGGAGGTGCTTGGCACATCATACATCTTCAATTGAGTTTGGAGCTGGTAACGAGACTCATTTAGAGAAGAGTGTTCACTCTCCAATGCCTTGTGAGCAATGTCAAGTTTATCAAACTTCTCCGAGAGTCTAGCATGAGCAGCCCCAAATTCAATCTTTTCTTTCTTTAGTTTCTTTACCTTGCCAAGAGCATTGTCACGTTCTTTGATGAGCTGAGCCACAACTTCTTCATGTGACTCCTCAATGGATTCGAGTCTCTCTTCCAAAGATACTCGAGCTTCCTCTTCTTCTTCCAAGGCATTCTTCAAAGAAGCTATTTCCAAGGCATCTTCTCGTTCAATTCTGCCCTTTTCTTCAAGGAGATTTTCGGCTTGTGCAAGTTGACTTATAAGAGCATCAAAATGAAGTTTGTGCTCACCTTGCAGGTTAGTGAAAAAGTTGTCCAAAGAAATAAATTCTTCTTTCATTTTAAGACTAGTATGTTCATCCATATCCAAATTTATGTTAGTCTTAGGAAATGAAGAGCTAGAAGTTGATACCTCGGACCCTCTTGCCATAAGGCAAGTGACGTTGTTGTTGATGACATTCTCGTTTGGCGAGTCGAAGAGAGATGATGGAGTCGATGTGGTGGCTATAGCAGCCACCTCGTGAGAACTATCTTCATCCTCTTCATCTTCACTTGTAGATGAGTATTCTTCTTGTGCCACCAATACAATCTTGGGTTGCTTCTTGTAAGGGCCATTCTTTTTGATAAATGGCTTCTTCTTAGGTGCCTTGGATTTTTCTTTAAGGATGATCCTGCCACCATTCTCTTCTCTATTTTGATATGGACACTCAGCCAAAAAGTGCAGCCTATCTCCACAATTGTAGCATGTTCTCAGTTTTGGGCCACTTTCTCTTCTTCCACTTAACCCATTATTGCACTCGAGTTCCGACTTGGCCTTGGCAGGATCTTTCCAAAAGTTCCTTGCGTAAAACGCCATGTATTCACCATGAGCACGTTTGACTTCATCGGGGCAGTCCATGGAGGCACCCTCGAAAGCTCTTTCGTCCTCATCTTGCTCAACAACATTAGCCTTTAGAGCAACATTGACCCCTTTTTGCATTCCAATGGCACGGGCATCTTCAGCGTTCTTTGCAGCAACTTTGAATGACGCCATTTCTTGCATGACTTCATTGGATGTTATTTGATGGTAGTTGTGTCTACCTTGCAAGCTCTTCAAGTCTGTTGGCTCAAAAGGCATTAAAGCACTCACATATTTCCTTTTTATCCAAGCATCATCAATGTGAGTGGCTCCATGCTTTCTAAATGATGTTGCAATGCCCTTGAGTCTTCTATACATGTCTTCATGGTTTTCACCATCCAACATGTAAAATCCTTCAGCTTCATTACTAATGGCATCATACCTATTCCTTCTCATGCTTTCATTCCTAATGAAGAGATCGGTGAGAGCATCCCAAGCTTCTTTAGTTGTGTTGAGATGTTCAATGTGGGGCATGTCCTTGGGACCCACTCCGAGCTGTATCATGTGGAGAGCCATAGCATTCAATTGTCTATCCACAACTTCTCTTCTTGTCAGGTTGGTATGATCTCCAATATGAAGACCCTCTTCGATAATCCTCCAAAGTTCAATAGAGGAGCTGCAAACATGAGACTTCATTAAGAATTGCCATTGATTAAAAGAAGATGAAGTAAGCTTGGGTGGATCACCCTATTGTTTATATGAGGATGAGGGATAGGTGGGTCGGGGGAATATAAGTGATGAACCTCACTATATTCCTCCTTACCACTTCCCTTCTTGGAGGTGGAACCATTATGTTTTTCACCTACCACTTCATCTTCCTTGGATGCGGTGTTAGCCTTATCCTTGGATGAGGGAGTGGCGGCCTCAGAGGAGGATGGAGATGGGGCTACGGATGATGTGAGGCGAGCAATCATTTGATTCATCTCCTCCATCTTAGTCTCAAAGGATTTCAAAAAGGTTGTTTCCAACGTCTTGAGGTCATCCATTGTGACCTTATCCACAACCTCATTCCCATTCTCCTTGGTACCCATACTTCTCTTAGGCGGTTAAGCCCGAATAAAGAGTCGGAGCTCTGATACCAATTGAAATGGATCGTATGGGCACCTAGAGGGGGGAGTGGTGAATAGGTGCTACTTCAAATTTTAATGCTTTTTCAATTTTAGGCTGAACATAAAGGGTAAATTCTCTAGATAAACTATTAGGAGGAATTTCCCTATATGCAAACCTATCTACTAGCGAGTAAAAGGCGAGTGGAAGAGGAACGAGTGAACCGTAGTGAAGCACGTGGAGACACATGATTTGTTTTACTGCAGTTCCTTCCTTGTTAAGGGAAGTACATCTACGTTGGAGGGGTGGGCGGTACTAAGACCACCACGCCACAACAGGCCTCACCCTGTTCTCCGATGGATCCCGCCACCAAAGTCCTGATCCACCTTTCCACTATAGGAACCCTTCGAGGTGGGTACCGGTGCCTTTACACAACTAGCGGGGCACAACTCCACAATCAACTTGGAGGCTCCCGTGATGAAAACAAGCTGCCAAGAACAAGTTTATCAATAACAAAGAACAAGATCTAGATATTGACAAGAATATTAGATCAGGGATTTTTCCAAATGAATGGAGAGGAGTTGATGTGCTTGATTCGTGATGACGATGACGATTTTCTCCTCCTTCAATTCCCCCAAAGGTCGAAGCCTTCGGGTGGTTGAAGTGGGAGATCTAGAGAGGGAGCTCTTGCAAAGGGTCTGATGTTTTTCGAATGAATCAAGAGTTCTTCTCATTGGGGAAGAAGGATATTTATACCCCCTTCCAAATCTAAGCCGTTGGATCCTTTGGGGGCCGGATTATCCGGCCCAAGTGAGGGCCGGATTAGCTGGCCTGGGGAAAACTCTGCCCAGACTCGGATTATTCGGCAGAAAAACCGGCTATGGACATAAGCTCACGCAGACTTGCCCTTGACACCTTCTCCTAGGGACCGGATTAGCCGGCCCTAGGGAAATGCCAGATTATCTGGCTGGGGAACAAAAACTGCCCCAGCCACGGAATATCTAGGGGAAATTCTGCCCCTAGACAGAAGCTTGCGCAGGTGCTCACTTGGGCGATTCCCCTGGGGCTGGATTATCCGCCCCAACATGAGGGCCGGATTATCCGGTCCAGAGAGAACATTCGCCCTAGAGCTGGACTTTCTAGGGAAAGATCCGCCCCCAGACAGAGACTCGCGCAGAGCCAGCCCTGGCCAAGGTGGTCTGGCCGGATTATCCGACCCATGATGGGAGCGGATAATCCGGCCCCCAACTCTCAAAACTTTCCTGCAACACTTAGTGCACATCAGAGATTCCATGGTATTGTTATCTAACACACAAAACATGGGAAATCATGAAATGTTCTTTCAGTATGCCCATGTCAGTAGCCCCTGGGTTTCTAGCCGAATCGTAGATTCAGGTGGAGACTATAAGTCTTTCGAGTGCGTGGGATACAATCTCATCCAAAGTTATTTTGGGTACCGCAGTTTATGTCATAGGGATTATCGATATGCGTGCTTGATTCATCCGATGGATTGGGATCAGTTAACTGCCTTAGGAAAAACAATGCTATCTACTCAAATTCGAGTCCCCGGACTCGAATTCGGAATAATGCTAGTGTAATTCGACTCTTGCCGCGGAGGTCTTACAGAGTTCGAATTCCAGTATTTTAGGTGTGGGCACTTGACGCGTCCGTCAAGGCTTATTTCATCGTGCCTGTAGGCACGACTTATATCTGGTAGAGCACAACAGATGCACTGTTAGGCCTTTTTTAGGTCTTATCTTCACGTTGTAAACGCGACATCCAAATTTTTAGTCACCGCGGAGGTGATTCGGGTGACCCAGGAGACGCAGTCTCTTTGCAGGGAGAATATGAGGTGGAGTCGCCGTTTCAAGTGTGGACGTAGTCGACACACTTTTAGTGACTAAGATTTTTCATAGGGTGCGTGATCAACGCTCCCTATGGGAGTATCCCCCAAGTGCCTATTCGAGTCGTAGACTCGGGTGGGGACTTTGAATTTTTTTGACTGGCGTCATTTTTTGGTTTTTAGCCGAATATGCTTTCAGCGCTCCCTATAGGAGTATCCCCCGAGTCTATAATCAAATTGTTGATTCGAAGAGGGGCATTAACTAGTGAAGGCAATTATGTGCCTATGAAGTATTCGGGTGCGCGGTCAGCGCTCCTGTTAGGAGTAGCCCCCGAGTGCTTGGTTGACTCGTAGAGTCAAGCAAGGACTTTAAAGTAATCGCAGAGGTTTCCTGCTAGAGTAGATGACGTCAGTGCTAACGACTGGATGATCTCATTTGCCCGCCTAAGCGGCATTGACGGTATATGATGAAGGTGGGGCCCCATTTCTGACTAGGATTTGACCAGGTGATGTCTACGCACTTCTATTCTTGTAGACAGTTGTTGGGCCTCCAAGTGCAGAGGTTTGTAGAACAACAGCAAGTTTTCCCTTAAGTGGATCACCCAAGGTTTATCGAACTCAGGGAGGAAGTGGTCAAAGGTATCCCCTCTCAAGCAACCCTGCAATCAAGATACAAGAAGTCTCTTGTGTCCCCAACACACCCAATACACTTGTCAGGTGTATAGGTGCACTAGTTCGGCGAAGAGATAGTGAAATACAAGTGGTATAGATATAAGACAATGGTGCTAGAAAATAGCTTGATGGTGTGGAAAAGACTAAAGTAAAACTGAAATAAAGAAGGAAGCAAGAAAACATGTAACAGATCTAATTGCAAATGGTGTATCAATGCTTAGAAACAAGGCCTAGGGATCATACTTTCACTAGTGAACACTCTCATATAAATATATTCTTCTTTATGATACTACGCTGAACTACTCTCCGGTTGGACACTCTAATCCATGGTAGGGCTATAACAGCACACCTCAAAGTAATCCTTTCCCATCTAGATAACCCCACACTGTCACCTTGAGCTCTAGATGGTTCCAACAAACACCACAATTTCATCAAAAGATTCAACTCCAAATATAACTCATAACAAGTATTTGTAATCTCTAGCCTAAGTGCCACCATGGTGTGCACGCTGTCACTTTCACACACATGGGGAGAGCAGAGATCTATTAAAGCACTTGAGTAGCAAGGTAGATCTATAGATTACAAGCTCATGATCACAATATGATCATGTATAGAGAGAGAGATGAACACATAGCTACCGGTAGAACCCTTAGCCTCGAGAGAGAACTACTCCCTCCTCATCATGGGAATCAGCAATGGTGATGGAGATGGTGGTGGAGATCGATGGAGATGGAGATGGCTCCGGGGGCACTTCTCCGTCCCGGCAGGGTGCCGGAACAGAGACTTTCTATCCCTTGAATCTCCCCTTCGGTGGTGGCGGCGCTGCGGAACTTTTCGTGGATTTCTGATTGACGATTTAGGGTTTTGGTATCGGGAGGCTCTTATAGGCGAGAAGGGAGACCGAGGGGGTGCTAGAGGGGCCCACACCACCCCCTGGCATGACCTGGCCTAGCCCGCGCCACCAGGTTGTGTGGCCACCCTCTGGCCCTTTTCCGTCTCGTATTCTGGCTCCAAGTGTCCCCGGGTAAAATAATAACTTTGGCTTTTGTCCCGTCCAATTCCGAGAATATTCATTTTCTGACTTCCTGGAACCAAAAACAGCAGAAAACAAGCATCGCAATCGTGGCTCTTGTTAATAGGTTAGTCCAAGAAATCATATGAAAAGTACTCCAAAGTTGGAACAAAACACAAGAAAGTAGATAAAACCAAGCATGGAGCATCAAAAATTATAGATACATTTGCAATGTATCACCAGGCATGCGTAATCTTCATTTTAACTGCGCCTCCTCGATTCTCGTGTGTAGTGGGGAAAGTGCGGCCATGGTTCACTATTTTCCGTCGCCACTCGTCTTCTCGTATTTACGCCACGTGTCTGGTTGAGGCTTTTCTGGCCGTTAGATTGCATCTGCCCTGTGGTTAAGCAAGGGCTCCTCTGAGGTAAATTTCCCCACAATTCATCTTCTTCCTCCTTGCGCACTGCTTCCATTGCTACTCGTTGCTGTTCCCTCGCTCTTGCCCCCGCTGCTGCGCTGGATGGTCTCAAGACCTTCCGAAGCTACTTCCTGCGATCCCATCACCACCGAAGGATGGGGAAGAAGAAAGGTGTGACCATTGCTGGATCTGCTATCGCTGCTGCTGTGGTCAAGAAGAAGGGCGCCACCGCCACCAAATCCAGTACTACTGCTGCAGCCGGGAAGAAGAAGGGCACGGGAATGCACATCACAAATGGTTCGTGGCGGCGCACCGCCATTAAGGAGCATGAGCTCCAACCGCATCGCCAAGATGGTCTGCTTCCTGTCAGTGAAGCAGACTGCAAGATGCCAGACCTGGAGGTAATCCCCGATCCCCCTATTGGATTTCGGGTGTTGTTCCTTGCGTTTGTCCTTCGGGGCCTTTCTCTCCCCCTCCATAAGTTTGTGCGAGGGTTGCTCTGCCTCTACGGGCTCCAGCTCCATCAGCTGACCCCAAACTCTACTTTGCACATTGCATGCTATATCGCTCTTTGCGAGGGCTGGATCGGAACCGAGCCGCACTTCGGCCTTTTCAAACAAATCTTCAAGCTGAAGTGACAATCGGGTTCTGGATCTGTGGTCTACGACATTGGAGGCTGCGGTATCCATGTGGACCCGAACATCCAATACTTCTCCCTCAAGAGCTCCGAGTCCATCTAGGGATGGAGGGAGAAGTGGTTTTATATTCGTGATCAGAAGGCTGAAGGTGAACTGTATGGCCTTGCTCCTTCTGATCCAAAAGCTGAATTGAAGAGGAGAAGGTCTTGGAAGAATGTGGTGGTGCCTGGCGAGGCCGAGGAAGTCGATGTTTTGTATAAGCGTGTCTGCGATCTCCAGCTCATTCGAGGGAAGGATATTGATGGCCCAGACCTCATCCGAACTTGGATGCATCGTCGGGTTCAGCCACTATAGGCTAGGGCGCACCTGATGTATCTTTGGACTAGCGCCGATGACGTCACTCGCGTCTCTCAGGAGAACTTGTCCTCGAGCGAGGTGGACAAAAGGTTCAGGAGACTGACCAAGTTCACCCACAAGGAGAAACTCCCTCGGGATTTAGTCGTGCTGCCCTTTCACGCGAGTCACCCCCTCCTATGGTAACTTTGTCATTTCTTCTTCTGCTATGCTTTGTTTGCCCACAGGGCATTTTGCGTATGTAACCTTGTGCTTTTGCAGGAATGGAAGGTGAACACCGTTCTTCCTCCGCAACCTGAATGGATAATTCCCTCTAAGGCTATGGAGGAGGATGAATCTAGGTCTACTTTGCCCATTGTTGAGGAGCAAGAAGCCCTCGAGTGCAGCGAGGGCGCCACTCGCAAGCACTCCCGAAGCAAGTACTCGGATGCTTCTTCTCCTGAGATGGCAGATGACCCTTCGATTGAGGGGGGTGCCGTGAATCCAATTCTAGCGATCCATGTGCACGCTGTTGCTCCTCTATCGCGAAAGAAACCGAGTAAGCAAAAGGAGGCATTTGCGGATACCTTTGACCTTGATGACTTTGATGGGTGAGTCTTTTGCCTGATGGGTGTACTGTTTTTGTCTTTAGAGTATTTTTCCTAAAGTTATGTGAAGTCTGCAAGTGCACAAATCATTTGTAGCTAGTTTCGAAGTATAGATATCAATCCCACAGGGAGCCCAAAGGTAAGTGTTTATGAATGAAGTCTCTATCACACTCAAAGTTGTCACATGTCTTCGAGTGAATTGACTGCAAGTGTGGAAATAAGAATGAAATTTGGATTAAACTGGATGTATTTAAATAAAACTAAAATGTAAACTTCAAGAATAAAAAGCACAAAAGTAAACAACGATTCAATTGTTTGTGGTTTTCTGCAGATGACAAAGAAGGCGTGGGGAGATACAGTTCATGGTGATAGTGACTGTGCCAGGTGGACGAATGATAAGTGTAACAATTATAATATTATAAGTATATGTGTAGGCGAGCAACCCATAATTAGCCTGAACTCCTCTTGGTAGATTTCATCCCAACTTCAATAATCCTACTAGTCTATTACCAAAACCATGGTTAGTCACTAGACGATTAAGATCCTTCAGGTTACTTAGCAATTAAGATCCTTGGATCGGACTAATGCAATAAACACAGTGGTTCCTCGTTATCCTCGAGTCAAACTAGTTTCCCATTGATATCCTCGTGTCACTCGGGGGTCGCCGGTCTGCTAGCAAACAAGATCCTATCTATGTAGAACAAAGCATCATGTTGTCTGGGCCCTTAATTAGACAACAAGCATTAGGCATCCCATAGATAGTCAAGCACACACAATATAGTAATTAGAATCAATCACAAACTAATGGAAAATATATGGAGGCACATCATATCTCACCAATCCCTTACATCTCCCACGCCCAAGGAACTTACTCCCACATGAGAGAAGAAAGCATCATCGATATAATTAAATAAAGGGAGTACTTCTCGATATTACCGTGGAGATCCACAATAAGAATAGAAAAGTAATCCAACACAATTCAAGAGAGGAAGAAACAATCTCAAACCCTAATATTGTAAAGTGAAGATCTCTCTCTCTCAAGTACAAGTAATGGCTATGAGGGTGTCATGGCTAGGAGGTCGAAGATCGTGGAGCGAGATGAAGAACGTCTTCCCCTTCTTCTCCGGATCTCTTCTTTCTCCTCTCTATATGGGATGGCGGCTGATGTGTTATGATTTTGTCTCCCATCTCTTCATGAAAGTTGTCCCTTTTGACAATATGGAGGTGACGACGACTATACGGCGGGAACTATATGGCCGGAAAAATATCCCCGCCGTATAGTTGCTCGTTAAGGCTACTGTGTGCCTCCCTTGATTTCTTCCAAAAAGAGACTTGCTTGTTTTTGCCCGAATATTGTGTTTCTCTTGTTAAAACCTTCTGTTGATGTTCAGAACCTGAAACGCACATTAAAAACCAAGTTTTCTTTGCTACCAAAGTATTAGCGTTAGTAAAGCTAGAAAACGATCAAATTCAGAAGAAAACCATGAATTAAAACCATAAAAAATATTTTGAATCTCACAGATATCATTATGCGTGGACTTTGCTATAGAAAACTTGAGTCTTCATCATCCGATGACTGCCGCATATTGAAGAGTCCGGAGTTGTGGACTCCAAAGGCAAGGATGTAGAGGAGCGCTCACCCTCTCCCGATATAGCGGCCAACTCCGACGCCAACTCATCGAGTTCCCCCCACATGGGGGACCATCAGATGGTTGCCCGGACGTCCACCCAGAAGGAGACTTTAGAGTCCCCGGATGACCATGTAAGTGTCCGTAGTCGTGTCATTCCAAGTTAGGTTGGTGCTCATGCTTTGTAGTCTTTGACAGCCTATCTTGAAGGAGTCCATCCATCTTGGCGAATAGATTGCATCATTGGGACGGCATCATGCCTGGCTAGATACTCGGAATCGCCAGCTCCAAGGTAAGCCTCTTTTTTTATGGTTAGCACGAAAGCCTGGTTGAGTTTGGCTTTTCTATATCATCCTTGTAGCTAAGAACAACGATCTCCTCCGTCGCGTTACTACTGTCGAGAAGGGCCTTAGCGATGCAGTGAAGAAACTAGATGAGGCACTTGAAGCCCTCGAGCGCTCTGAGCAGGATTCGAAGAGGCGCGAAGATGACCTATTAGCCGCTGCGGCTGACAGGGAGAAGGTATTCACAGAACATCTTCGTTCCATCACCAAAGCGCTTTCAAGTATCTTCATGTTACTATTTTGTATCACTACGACTTTACTTTCTTTTCTTCCTTTGTTTTCTGCCGGACTCATCTGGGTCTACTGCAGATGCCTCCGGGTGAGCTTCGACCCCTAGGATCTTTCTCACGAGGATGCATTGGCCGGTGCCATGGCTGCAGTCGAAGACCGTAGCGTCTCCGTCTAGGACTCGCTCAAAAAGGCCAAGGATGTTCTTGGGCGTCTTAGAGAGGAGATGGTTCCCAGGCCAAGATTATTGAAGAACTTGATGGCCTGGTCGAGTCCTTCAGCGAGGGCGTCCCCGTGGAATTAAAGAATGCACAAAAAGGGGTCGGCGCTACCATGGGACTTGCGATGGCGCAAGCCCACGGTGTCAACCTGAACCATAGCAAGGTCTCCACGACGATGCCGGTTGCTACGGATGGCCAGCAGGTAGTTTTCGCTCCCTTTGCCACTCGCTGTCACAAGTATGGGCCTCAGCTCATAGAGACACTCGTGAGGTACTCGGAGGAATGGAAATGGTCAAAAACAGCGAAGGCCACAACGTCAGGAGCTATAGAGGAGAAGGCCACGTCGCCGGAGGCTGCCACTGAGTCGATGAAGCCCCCGAGTGCCAATGCGTAGCTGTAGGCTCAGACATGTTGTCCTTTTGTAATCGTGCTGGTACTCGTAGGCCTTGTCCTGAATTATGTTTCTGGGAGTGCCCCTTATCAAAACTTGTTAAGTTTGATGCTTGATTCTTCTATGCTTTGTTCCTTTCGAATGATGTCTCTTATCCTTCTATTATTTTGCCTGGATAGGGTCCTTCGAGTGATTCACATGATATGCCTCCTGCTGATGCGCCTGGTCAATCCTCTCCTGGCGAACCTGTGGTGCAGCCACGTTTGAAGGTGGAGGGGCTATCACTGTTGTCTCGACTGCGCGACCATGTGAAGCACTTAGAGCGAGAGGCACCAGTCGTCTGTGGTATTATCGATGTCTAGAAGTCGAAAGCAGAAAAAGCTTTGGAGCGGGAAACCTATCTTCTCCGCGAGGTGGCCCAGCTAATGAGCAATTGCAATGTTAGTTTCTCTGACTCCTTTTCCCTTTTTCGTATCACTTGTAATGGCGACTAACTCCTATGTTGTTTGATTTCCCTTTGCAATTGTGAGTCTTCGTCTCCCGCAGGAAGAAAAAGACTATGTGATTATATGACTGAACTGGCTGACCCAAGAGCAATTGGAAGCTAGAGGGTACTTTTGGATCGACTGGGATCGTGCAGTCGCGTTAGCGACGTTACAAGATCGCGTGTCGCAGGTGCTGCACTACTTGAAGAAGGTGCAGTCATGCTTGAAGCATATATTTCAGGCAATGTTTCCCTTGGATGATGTGCCCTCGAGCCTGTTGGCCCTGATGAGGAAATTCCATAATGCTGATGCGGTGCGCGAGTGTGTGCACCAGTAGCTAGTTGCAGGTGCCAAGGCTGCGCTAGCACTTGTGCGTATGCAGTGACCCGACATAGACTTGGGTGGCATTGCTGTAGGGCCGTCACCACCTCCAGCAGGGATGGCGTGGAACATGGTGCCCCACTATCGAGCAGTTGACCAGCCAGCCGAAGACATCATTGACTTGTTCGATCAACGCACCAATGTTCTCCTTTTACAACAATAGTATAGTTGTTTGGACCTACACAAGATGTATAAGTGTTGTAAAACTTCATAACAATTTTGACTAGGTGGTGATACCCATGTTTGAATGTATAGTTGTTGGCTTAGTTGTTTCACGAGTGCGATATTGTATGAAATGCCTTTTCGTTAACCTGACGCTTGCGCATCTCATTGCCTTGCCAGCCTGCTAGTTGCGTTGAAACTAGGTTGGTTTAAGCAAGGGTTCAATTGGCACTATGGTCAGCTACTCGGGCCATTGTTATGTTCGAGTGACAAGGTTGACAAGGTGGCGTAGCCCCCAAGTGTAGAAATAGCAATGTAAATGAAAACAAAATACAAAGTTGAAGGCACTTAGCTTTATTTATTTGGAGAATATCAGGAGGTACAATGTTTGGCTAAGTAGCCTGTCTGATTAGCCTTATTGTAAAAGTAAAAACATCTAAGGGTAGAAACTGCGCAGTTACGCGACGTTCCAGGGGTTGGAGTATGCGACTCCGCTCTCTACATCTTTCAAGAGATAGGCGCCACCTGGGATTTCTTTGGTAATCATATAGGGTCCCTCCTAGGGGGACTCGAGCTTGAGGTGTCCTTTCTGCTCCAGTCGCAGGACGAGGTCTCCTTTGATGAAGGACCTTGGACGCAGCCGTCGGCTGTGGTAGTTGCGGAGGCTCTACTGGTAGATCGTGGATCGTTCCGCCGCAATGTCGCGTGCTTCGTCAAGGAGGTCGACAGAGTCTTCGAGTGAGGTTGTTGACTCGGCCTTGCTGTACACCATGACCCTTGGGGCTGTATAGCAGACTTCTGCAGGTAGTACTGCCTCGACAGCATGTACCATGAAGAATGGGGTGTAGCCTGTGGTGCTATTTCAAGTTGTGTGTAGGCTCCATAATACTGATGGTAGCTCCTCAGGCCAGCACCCAGCTGCTCGTTCAAGTGGTCTAAGGAGCCTTTTCTTGATGCTATTGGGATCGCTCTGAAATATAGCCATCTCCATCCATATTTAAACAGGATATTATTCATATTTTTTATGAAATATCTCTCTAAACCGTACCACTAATGCCTAATATTCAAAGGGGTATGCAATCCTTTCTTTCTATTTTTCCTACGCAGATAATGTCGTTTGAAGATGGGAATCACTACATTAAAGTTAATTATACGAGATTTCCAACAACCAGAAGAAACCAGGAGCCATGAAACGGAGGCAGACGCTTTAACGACCAACTATACGACCGGAATAAAATTCCGGCCGTATAGTTGGCACCATCATAGCTAGGTCAAACAGAACAACTTTCATGAAGGGACCCCTATAGAAAGAAGCCTCGAGCGATGAGAAAACTCTCCTGCCTCGCCCAAAAGTCTCTGCCCCAGATCATCAGCCGCCTCCAGATCTCAAAACCCTTCTCCATCTCCATATCCATATTCCACCACTTGTAATAGTAGATCTTTTCTTTGACTGGCGATATTGTAAGACTATTGTTATCAATCTTATGATTTCCATTACAATGTTTGTGATTGTTGATCTTATCTCTATGTGTGTGTAATTCTCATTGAGTTAAGGACTTCCGCCTAACCAGGTAGCATTTGTGCATGTTATTTATCATAGATGGGATCATGTATTAGTTTGTATGACATGATGATTATTGTATCCTCTCTTGCCTTAATCTAAGGACTTGTTAGGTACCCAAGATCCCAAGGGTTGAGCCAGGTATAAGGAGTATGAGTAATGACTGATCTGCAGGTTGGGAACCCCAGTGAAAGAAGGGGTAGTATGACTGTATGTGAGGGATTTACTTGGGATTAATGGTGCCATCACTATGCATATCATTAGTTATCTTTCTTCTATGGATGAGACTAGTAGGTTATTGCTATAAGCGGTTGCGGAGGCAATAGCAATTATGGATGCACTGCCCACATATAATTTATCTTGATCTAACAATTACATGCATACTTTATCATTATCTTTTATTCCCATTAGATGTTTTGCACAACTATAGGTGAAACCGAACGCCCTAGGCCCCCTCTCTCCATCATTGCCAATGACAAAAAGATGCAAACTCTTGGTCCGGTAAAAACACAAAAGGAATTATAAAACTCCCAAAGGTCCGTTAAAGTAACTCCACTACGCATCTGCTTCCTGAGGATCCGATAACCTAGGTCTACTAGGGAAAAAGAAGCTATACTACATCCGTAATTAGGATCGAAGGTATCAACCCTTTTTCTGGTGCCATTGCCGGGGAAGCAATAGCTACCCTGGTGAGGTTAGTAGGAACCTTGCTAGTTTTAATTCTTGTTTTAAATTTTTAGTTTGCTTTCAGACTTTATTTGAAAAACCAAAAAAAATTAGTTAGCCTTTAAATTCTTGCTTTTACTATTATAACTTTCTGTTTAAGAAAAACCCAAAACATAGGAACTATGGCTGAAAAGAATCTTGGGGAGTTTTCTACTCCCAACAATGATTATTTGCATACTCCTATTACTCAGCCAGCAATTGCTGCTGATGACTATGAAATTAAGCCCCATTATGTAAGTTTGGTTCAACAGAATCAATTTGGAGGCTCTTCTGTTGAAGACGCAGGTATGCACTTGAATACTTTCACTGAAATATGTGATATGATGCGTATAAAAGACGTTGACCCTGATGCGATCAAATTGTGTTTATTTCATTTCTCTCTTAGAGGAAGAGCAAAAGAATGGTTGCTAGCTTTGCCTAAAAATACTATTACATCATGGGTGGGATGTACTTCTTTATTTATGACTAAATGTTTCTCACCTGCAAAGACTATGCAACTAAGATCTAATATTACTGGTTTTAGACAAGAAGAGCGTGAGCCACTAGCGCTTGCATGGGATAGGATGAAAGAATGCATGATAAATTGTCCTAGTCATGGGATGGAAGATTGGTTAATCCTCCTTTTATTTCATAATGCTCTTAACCATGTGTGTAAGTCTATGCTTGATACTGTAGCTGGAGGAACATTTATGGGCAAACATATTACCGAAGCAAAGCAGCTGCTAGACAATATGCAAGAAAACCATGCCCAATGGCATGTGGATAAATCAAACACAAAGAAGGGGAACTCCGTCTCACCACAAGAAAATGAAGAACTCAATGCTAAGTTGGATGAGCTCATACTAGCCGTGAAAGGTAAGGAAACCCAGGTAAGAGCCATCCCAGAAACAAATATTGAAGAGATAGACTTCATAGCTCGTAATGATTATAATCCTACTTGGAAGAAGAATTATAATCCTAATTTTCAGAAACACTATTCTAGTCCTGCAGGTAATTCTGATAATAATATGGGAACTAGTAATGGTAGTCTCCAAGAAACACTTAAGTCTTTTATAGACTCATAAAATGAACAAAACAATATTCTTGCTAAAACGATGGAGAACCATGATGCTATGCTTGGTAAATTATCTAACCAAGCTGTAAGTTTGAGAAATGATTTGCAGGCCCTCCAAGAAAGAACAAGGATCGTTGAGGCATAGCTAGGTAAGAGAACTGAGAGTCAAACTCTCATTCTAGCTAAATTTGCAGGTAAAGCTGAGCCCAATCCTATTGAAGATCTCAAGATGATGAGAATCCAAAGGGAGGAGCCTAAAGAAATTGATTATAGTAATGCTCCTTTAGCAAGTTATACCGTTGAAGATCTTGTAAAAAGGATCAACGTTAAGATTTCGGTAAGTGAAGGTAATGAGGAAGCTATGTACCAACACTTTGTTAATCAGGTAGCAATAAAGGTACGTGAGCTTGAGGAAGAATATAAGCAAATTGCTAAAAAATTACCTGTAAAGCTTGATGACACATTTGAGCCTACTATTAAGATTAAAATTGGAACCAATGAGATAGCTGCACTTTGTGATCTAGGTGCAGGCGTCTCAACAATTCCAAAGAGTCTTTTTAACGAGTTAAGTCTTGGATCTTTTGAGATCACGGAGTTAAAATTGCATCTAGCAGATTCTACCTACAAACAAATTGTAGGAATCAAGGAGAATACTTTAGTATACATTAAAGGTTGTCCTGCTCTTATTGATTTTGTTATTGTTAACATGCCTAAAGATGCTACTGCTCCTATTATACTAGGTCGTCCTTCCTTAAGAACTATTAAGGCTTTGATTAATCTACATGAAGGGAATGTGAAGCTTCAATTGCCTTTGCGGGACCCTTTTGTTATTCATTTCCCTAGGAAGAAGAGAGTCAAGCATGATAAAAAGGAGGCCAACACTTTGAAGGCCAACTACTTTGGAGTGGGTGTTCCACTCACCTGGCCTAAGTGAGCAACATTGAGGTCAAGCTATTGACCATAAAAGAGTGCTTCATGGGAGGCAACCCATGTGAAATAAAGGTTTGAGTTAAGTTTTAAGTTTCAGTTTAAGTTTATGATCAATAAAGAATGCTAGAAAACTCCAATTGAGGAGAAGAAGTTTGGTAGTACTAAAAATCCTTCTTTATTCATGCTGTTGTTGGTCGACAATATTTACTATCAATTTTCTGTCAAAAACAAGGTATATCACTAAGTTACAAGATAATAAATAATTTTCAAAGAAACATAATTTTTTTGATGCATACAGAGAGTTTAACAATCAACTATACGGCGGGAATAAAAATCCTGGCCGTATAGTTCCGGTCGTATAGATATCTTTGCCTTCGACAATTTTTCTTTCATATGTACTGACTGTTTAACGACCAACTATACGGCGGGAATAAAAATTACGGCCGTATAGTTCCGGTCGTATAGATATCGATGCATTTGTATAATTTCTTTTCCTAGGTACAGACTGTTTGACGACCAACTATATGGCGGGAACACATTGTTCCGGCCGTATAGTTCTGGCCGTATAGCCGCGCCGCTAGGTGGAAACCCTAAAATTTTGACAACATACCAAGTATACGGCAGGAACACATTGTTCCGGCCATATAGTTCCGCCTGTATAGTTGCGTCCGACCAAAAAATCGCACGGGAAGGTACCTCCAACTCCAAAACTTCAATCTTTTTTCTCTCTTCTACCTCCAGACTCTCTCAAAACCTCAAGAGATCTTCATCACTACTCAATTTCGTTCGATTTACTTGCACACAAGTGATCTACGGTATGTTTATCCTCCAATCCACCAATTACTTTTCGCAAATTAATCTTCAATCTATTGCCATTATCAATCTAGGGTGAGACCTACTATGAACTAATTGCCATGATTCTCTTGCCTGGATTATTATTTTGAGAGGATTCTTTAGTGTGCTATAATGAGGAATATGTTATACTTACTGTTGTTGGATCAAAAAGTTTTATTTTTGTCTTTCTTCAATGTTTTAGATGATGAACACAAGGAGCCAAACTCATGCTCGTTCCACCGCTAGCGCTTCTTGGGCTGTCTCTCAAGAACGCATGGGGGTACGGTTCTAGGATGAGCTCCAATGCGATCACTTCAACAAGATCAAGAACCGCGAAGTTAAGGCCACCAAGTGGACTTGCCCCATTATATTGAACCAACTCGGTATTTCTGACGATTTCAATTTACTTTGCGGCCTGCAAAACTTTGTGTATAATGATGTGCCTACTTATCGCCGCTTAACTATTGAGTTCCTAAGTTCGTTGCAAAGCATCGTTAAACTCTAGCAAGGAGAGGACACTATTTCTTTCCGACTTATGAACAACAACTACACTTTAACACTAGATGAATGATGAACATGTTTTAATTTCCCAAACAATGATGTTAATGCCTTACGTGCATCCTATACTGGCTTAGACCCTTCCCCTAAACAATATTATAATGGAATGAGTTTTACTACTAGAGTGAGCAAGGGGAAGAATATTCAACATCCTGCAATTCGCTATTTGTTCTATGTTATTGCTAACACCTTGTAGGCACGTAATGAGTTCACAAGACTCAACGAGGAGGACATCTTAGTCCTTGCAAAGGCTGCTTACATGATGATGCGACTTGTCACTCAACTTGGGCGCCACCCTTGTGTGCTGCCTGGAGCACCAATCCTCCCAAAGCCAAGTACCAATCACAGGTGGAGGCGTCATCACCATGCTTGCCATTGCCCTAGGCATCGACCTAGGTGAATTGCAACCCGTGCTATGTGAGCGACGTGTTTGTTTCTCTACTTTGAAAGCTTGTGGAATGCTCACTAGGAGAGGTGGTGTTTATTACCTGCATATTGCTGGAGCTGGGCGTCTCTACCCCGCTCCTATGCCTAATGGTCTTTTATCTATCAAGGAAGGACGTTTGCTATATGACTTGCAGGTTGAGCAACAACAATCCGAGGAGGAGATTCGGGAGGAGGATGAGGACCAAGAGGAGGAGCAAGAAGTTCCTTACCAAGAGGAGCAGCCATCAACCCGGTTCGCTACATACCAAGACTTCCAAGAACTTGGAGAGACTGTGGAGAGGATGCATAGCCTCTCTTTGAACCTCCGAGGAACAACTAGTAACCTCTCAACTCAATTTGCGAACTGGAGTAATGACTTTTTCCCACCACCACAATGATTTGAACGGCTTGCAAAAGCCTAAGCTTGGGGAAGTTTCCTCGTGTATCTTTATTTGGTGTTCACTTGCTTTTATTTATTTCGAGGTTGTGTTTTTAATTTGAGCTTATAAGCACTCGTGTTGGTTTCCCCAACACTTTATTTTTAGTTCTTTCTATTTGCTTTTGAGATTTTCTAGCCGATCTTTGCCGCTATTTTTTTATTCTTTAAATTCCCTCTCTTAAAAACAACAAAAAGATTTCTCCATTTTTCTTTATTTTCCCTCTTTCTTTACTTTCCGCCTCGAGGTTCATATGTTTGTAGGAGAGTGATCGACTTCTAGTTTTCAAGAAACAAATAAAAAAGGAAGAGAAAAGTGGAACAAAACACGAGATGTATGCCTTATGACTCCCTACTTTTGAAGTTTGAGAAACCCATGCTAGTTAGTAGTAAAGGTTGAAATGTTATATTGGTGGAGTGAGTCTTTTTATTATAGCAAGATTTTCGTTTGCATGGGTATTTAGTTGGGTACATTTTGTTCCAGATCTTGTAATTAACCAAGTCTTACCTAAAAAATTGTAATAAGAAAAATTCTCACAATTGAAGGCTTGGGTGTTATAGTGCTTAGTCTTGAAAGCTTATTTCTAGAGACACTCAACACCACTGAAAATGTTGATTGACTTGACAACTCTTTTCAAAAAGATTTGTTCGATTGAATTAATGTTTAGCGATTTTTGTGAGCATGCCAAAGTTTGACTTGTTAGCCATAAGAATGATATAGCTTTATGCATGTCAAACTTAATGGGATGCCAACAACTCCGCTGGCCTATGAACGATCTTCATGGAGGAAACTCCTAGACTTCGGCTATGAGTTGATTAAACACATGTAGCAGCAATGCTATAGTGGGTAAGATTCTTGGCACTTCCGGGTAGCTGTAATCATGATGGAATCACTCCTCTGGCTGTTATGAGTAATCATTATGCAAGGAACAAAAACCTTAGTGATGCCACGAGTGTCCATCTCAGCCCGATAAACTAATATTTTTTGGCATGCTCTCAATTACTTAAGAACTGAAATTCTTGAAGGACAATGAATAGAAAAGTAGTGCTTGAAAAGTCTTGATTTATTGATGTGGGAGAATTGAGATACTCTAGTGTATATGCTTTTCATGACAACTCTCACACTCTCAATTTACATGATTATACTTTATTATTCAAAGGCAAGCCTATGAGTTGATTACATGACATGGAATAAAGTTTACTCATTTGAATCATCCATGTTAACAATAATTTTGCTGTGCTATCAGGATGCATAAAACCCGTATGATATGCTTGCGATTACTCTACTATGCTAAAGTTTTTCTGATTTATGAAGTGGAGGAAATATGAGACTACCAATCATGAGTAAGATCATCATCTCGTTATTTTAGTTTAAATGTTGAGTTCCTTTTTGATTTTGGTTTTCTTGCTCGGGGACGATCAAGTTTAAGCTTGGGGAGGTTGATGGCTCTGAAATATAGCCATCTACGTCCACATTTAAACTGGATATTATTCATATTTTTTAAGAAATATCTCTCTAAACCCTAGCACTAATGCCTAATATTCAAAGGGGTATGCAATCCTTTCTTTCTATTTTTCCTATGCATATAATGTCATTTGAAGATGAGAATCACTACATTAAAGTCAAAGATACAAGATTTCCAACAATCAGAAGAAACCAGGAGCCGTGAAGCGGAGGCAGACGCTTTAACGACCAACTATATGAATGGAATAAAATTTTGGCCGTATAGTTGGTGCCACCACCGCTAGGTCAAATAGAAAAACCTTCGTGAAGGGACCCTATATAAAGAAGCCTCGGGCGACGAGAAAACTCTCCTGCCTCGCCCAAAAGTCTCTAGCCTAGATCATCAGCCGCCTCTAGATCTCAAAACCCTTCTTCATCTCCATAGCCATATTCCACCACTTGTAATAGTATATCTCTTCTTCAATTGGCGACATTGTAAGACAATCGCTATCAATCTTATGATTTCCATTACAATGTTTGTGATTGTTGATCTCATCTCTATGTGTGAGTAATTCTCCTTGGGCTAAGGGCTTCGGCCTAGCCATGTAGCATGTGTGCATGGTATTTATCATAGATGGGATCATGTATTAGTTTGTATGACATGATGATTATTGTATCCTCTTTTGCCTCAATCTAAGGACTTGCAGGTACCCAAGACCCCGAGGGTTGAGCCAGGTATAGGGAGTATGAGTAATGACTTATCTGCAGGTTGGGAACCCCAGTGACAGAAGGGGTAGTACGGCTATATGTGAGGGATTTACTTGGGATTAACGGTGACATCACTATGCATATCATTAGTTCTCTTTCTTCTATGGATGAGACTAGTATGTTATTGCTATAAGCGGTTTCGGAGGCAATAGCAATTATGGATGCACTGCTCACATATAATTTATCTTGCTCTAACAATTACATGCATACTTTATCGTTACCTTTTATTCCCATCAGATGTTTTTCACAGCTATAGGTGAAACCGAATGCCCTAGGCCCTCTCTCCATCATCGCCAACAACAAAAAGACACAAACTCTTGGTCCGGTAAAAACACAAAAGGAATTCTAAAACTCTCGAAGGTCTGTTAAAGTAACTTCACTATGCATCTGCTTGCCAAGGATTCGATAACCTAGGTCTGCTTGGGAAAAAGAAGCTATACTACATCCATAATCCATATCAAAGGTATCACATTCCAAACGAGGCCATTGGCCTTCTCGACTTGACCGTTGGTCTAGGGATGTGCTACTGAAGCGGAGCTGATGTTGATTCCCAGGTTTTTGCAAAAATCCTAGAACTTGTTTGTGGTGAAGTTCGTCCCGTTGTCGGTGATGATGCTGTGTGGCACCCCAAACCTGAAAACGTTGGACTCGAAGAACTTGACGGCAGTTGCGCCCTTCTGATTCGTCGCCGGCATGGCCTCGATCCACTTGGTGAACTTGTTAATTGCAACAAGGAGGAAGTGTATCCTCCAAGTGATGACTTTTGCAGCTTGCCTACCATGTCGAGTACCCATTGCACGAAGGGCCAGGCCATAGGTATTGGCCTAAGTTCTGCGCCTGGTGCGTGCGGATTATCCATGAATCTTTGGCAGACATTGTATTTTTGGACAATATCCTTTGCGTCGCGCATTGCCATTGGCCAGTAGAAACCATCTAGTAGAGCCTTGACGACTAGGGCGCGACTCCCCGTGTGGTGACCACAGGTGCCTTCGTGTATCTCGAGGAGGATGGCTCTCCCATCACGATTGGAGACGCATTGTTGAAGGACTCCTTTAATGCTGTGCTTGTATAGCTCGCCATCGATGATGGTGAAAGCTTTTGATTGTCGTGCTATGTGACGTTCGTCTGTCGGGTCATTAGGTAGCCTTTGGTGGAGCAGGTATGTGATGTATGGCTGTGTCCAGGATGGCTCGATGAGCATGACATCCATGTGACCTTCTAGTATGGGTTCCGGATCCGCATTACTCGAATCTTCGAGTTCCTCGGGTGACGCGGCCCCTGAGTCCTTTGTCATGCTGGATGGTCCTTCAGGAGCCTTTGGCTTGATGGAGCGCTCATAGATCTGCTCCAGGAATACACCGGGCGGCACCAGAGCTGCAACATCCTAGCATTAGAGCTTAGAAGTAAGCTGAGATCAGGTGTGTGCATTGCATTCATGAATAGAAAATCTAGATAATTTTCGCGCTTTTAAATAAAACATGTCAAAGTGATTAAAGCTTCTTTTAACTTAGTGGAACTGAAGTAGATCATCAAGTTGATTGTGATAAGTTTCAATGTGACCTTTGCTAAAACCTTATCTTTGGGTAATGTAATTTGATCTAAGGCTAGATCAAATATAATGAAACTAAGTCACAACACACTACTCAATAAGGAGTACTATATCTTCTAGAGATCAGTACATGGTATTCCATACAACAACTCAAGGATGAATACTTAATATTCTAAAGATTATATTAAGGTGTTATCTAAAACAAAACCTGAATACCCAATCAAGTATATAACTCCAAGTAAAGAAACCCCATAACTAAACCTTGATATACTTGCTTGCCATAGTTATTCCTACCATGATAATCATGGTAGTTCCTAAGATTTAACTCTTATCACAAATAGAGTGGAAGAGGAAGTCAAGCGAAGACCATCCAGCACATACCCTTAATATGATATTAAGAGGTGACATATCTATTTAACCAAGTTCTAGTGTCAATTGATCATCACTGTTGAGTAATCAATTCTTAACCTAGCACTTATTGACTCTTAGCTTTGACCTATTATATTGACCTTCCAAAGACCTTAAGTAAATTAATAAGAAGAAGGAACTAGTTATTGTAGAGTGTGCCAGCATCAATAGAATGTGATCCTTAGTGGAGATCAAACCATCTAATGTTGGAGGAGATAGCTCATTCATGATTTAATTACAAGAAGTATTTAAACCCAAGAATTTAGATAGTAATTATGAAGCTACGAGAAAGCTAGTAGTAATAGATAATCAAATGGTAATTGTTGGGGGGATAACCCCGGGTAGGGTCACTCCGGGGTATAAGGGCCGAGTTAGCCGAGGTTCGGCAAGGTCAATGCGGATGCTGGCCGGGTCACCTCAAGGCACGCCGGATCACGGAGTAACCCAGACCAGGGGGGGGGGGTCGCCTAACATTGTCTCATCCGACTTAAGGAGTAAGTTGGAAATGCTTGTCTAACCTATATGCAGGAACAGGAGTGGCCGGATCTACTGTGATCCGGATCCTCACTTGGCTTCTAGGAGAAGGAAGGAATCTCTCTGGTCAAAAAAGAAGGTCCGGTGCGTACTGGATGAGCGAATAAAGCAAGGGCAGGACCACCGGATCGTGGCCGACAAGGGTGACGATGCTCACGTCGGCTGACGTGGGCGCCGCAGAGGCTACGTCGCTAAAGCAAGTGTGACGCGGGGGAAAAGCACCCTTGTCGGGTTACTACTTTGGGAGGGGGCATATTCTTAGGAATATGCCTCCACGTATGCCCTAAGCCAGGACCGAACCACCTCTATATAAGGGGGGGTTGGGGTTCTGGTAAGGGGGTTGGGTCTTTTCAAATACATAGCAAGGAGAATTCTAGTAGATCTAGGGTTCTGGGGCTAGTTGGTAGGCAAGAGTAAGAGAGTTACTTCTTCCTCCTCTTGTCAATACAGCTCGAGGAGCACTTGTAATCTTGGAGATCGAACATCAATACAAAGCTTCCGTGTAGAGAATCACTCTACTATCCCTCCCTGGATTCCCATAGCGCATTTTAGTCCCCACCTTTAGCCAATCCATGGCATCTGCCGTGACACCACCACGACAGTTGGCGCCCACCGTGGGGCTAGCGGCGCTAGCAGGGGTGAAGATCCGGACGGGAAATTTCATCGCCGGCAACGCTCGTTCGGCGCCGGGCGCTGGACTACGTCAGCGACCACACTGGGTCCTTCGGCACGCGCCCACTTTCGCGCAACGGCATCTTCGTCAAGCTCGATGCACACAAGGTCTACGTTGCTGTGGACGTGTCTTGCGTTCATCTGCGTCGCGTCGTCGATGCAGGAGAACCACCCCTCACTGTGGCTCGCGGGGCGCGTATCGCTCGTTCCCAGACCATGCAGAGGTGATGATGACTGCGCCAGGCGTGGGCATGAGCAAGGATCCAGCGCCAGACCCGGAGATAACACCCAAGGCACCGGGGAAAGCTAGGGGTCCTCCACTAGAGAGGCCTGAGAACGTGCTGAGGGAAGCTATGGATAGCTTGGCAAACCCGGTGGCAGCAGTGGTAGATCCGGCTCAGGCACAGGCCGAGCTAGAGGAGACCCGGCAAAAGATATTGGAGGGCGCAAATAAGATAGCAGGGGCTCAGCAGTCGTTGAACATGACGCTGCGTGAGTACGCGAAGGCAAACAAGGTTGATGCAGTAAGGGTAAAAGGGAAAATCTCATAAGTGAGATGAACAGAGAAGGTGATGACGGACCAGATGGGTCGGAAAACTATCTGTCTATAGGGTCGCCGAAGTATAGTACCCCGGCAAAGAACCTCAGGGCAGCAGATGCCGCGGCGTCCGAGCTAGAGGGTCTGACGGGTGAAGCCCGTCAAAGACAGCAAGACCGGGTTAACGAGCTGGTTTGGATCGCGAACAGGCAGAACGAGGAGCTGTTGAGAGGTAACCCGGAGAGAGTTGGAGCTTCTAAGATCGTCCATTCGGTGATGGGTAACCCGGAGAAATCAGCTGGAGCCGCATCATCGCCTCATGGTGGCCTTAGGAGAGAAGAGGTAGTAACCTCGGCCAGACGGAACAAGCAGATCATTCCGTACGACCCAAGGCGTGCGGGAAAAGAAAAAGAGATGCGAAAAAATGACGACCGACGAAGTGTAAGCCGAGGTGAAGCTGGCCGAGGTAACCACGACCAAGGCAATGCCGGTCAAGGGAATGCTGCCAATGGCAATGCCGGACAACGAAACTCGGCAGGAACGGGTCAACCGCAGCAGCGGAATGCACCAAGGCAAGAGCAAAGTGTCGGTCGTGGTATGCAACAGAGAGGAGCACAATGAGAGCAAGACCGATACAATGATGGAGACTCGGAGATGATGAATGCGGGATACGCAAGATCGGACTATCATGTGATAGGGTCGAGATTGGGAAGCAGAGATTTGATGCCAGATGACGCCAGGCTAAAACAGGATCGCCTGTATAGGTCAGAACAGATCAAATGTCAAGGTCCTCCGGGTCCAGCGTGCTTCGGATCCCGGATCATGAAGGAACCGCCAGTACCCAATTTCCAATTACCCAGGGGCACGAAGACGTATGACGGCAGTACAAAGCCGGAGGATTGGCTGATAAACTACGTAACAGCTGTGAAAATTGCAACTGGCAACTTGAGATGGGCTGTACGATACGTACCCCAAATGTTGGAAGGTCCGGCTAGGGTATGGCTGAACAATTTGCCACCAGGAAGCATCAATTGCTGGATAGATTTTGAAGAAATGTTTATCAGCAACTTCTCAAGTACATATCAGAGACCGAATAGACCGCAGACCCTGGCAATGTGCAAGCAGAGATCTAACGAAATGGATCGTGAATTCTTGACACGGTGGTGTACCGTGAGAAACTCGTGTGAGGGAGTCATAGAGTCACAGGCTATAGCATGGTTCGCACAAGGGTGCAGATATGGCAGCGAGTTGTGGATGAAATTGCAAAGGAAAATGCCAGTCACATTGGCAGAGATGATCCGGATCGCGGATTCTTATGCTTTGGGTGATCCGACTCAACCTAGGATCGCGTCGAACGAATCAAATGAGGAGTATTATCCGAGGGACGGATCCGGGTCATCCCGGAGGAACGATTACAGGGGAAAAAGGAGAGACGATAGACCGGACCATCGGTATGGTTCGCAACAAGTTGCGGCCGTGAGCCAAGATCAGCCCGGAGCAGGGAGCAATCAACGCCAGAAAACGGGAGGGCAATGGACCCCTCAAAACGATGGCAAGAAAACATGGACTCCGGAGCAGAAGAAGCAATGGCAAGAAAAGAAAGATCATCCGAGGTATACCTATGAGTCAATGTTGGACCAGCCGTGTAAATTTCACACGCCAAATCCGAACAGTCCGTTGGGTCACACAACGAGGCAATGCGAGTGGATGCGTAAGATAGAACAAGGTGGTTCGGGAATGCTCAGGCACCCCGGAATGATCAACCTCGGCAAGAGTTACCCCGACAGCAACTGCTTTCCGGAGCAAACACGCAGCAGCTGACGTTGCCTCCCCCTCCGCTGAGGTATGACAACAGCGAGAGAAGGGATGCAGTGTGTCAGGTGGAAAACCAGCAACCATCGGATCAGAGGTACTCCGGAAATGAGGGAAGAAAATAGTACAGGGAACATCACCAGAGCTATTGTGTGTTCACAACAGAGGAAACAGATAGGAAGAGCTTGCAGCGCCGACATATGGAGGTTAACGCGGTTATGCCTGCAGTGACGAGGTACATGTCTTGGTCAGACCAGGAAATTACCTGGAGCGTCAAAGATCATCCCAAGCTTATGCCAAGTCCGGGCTTGTATGCACTAGTGTTAGATCCGACGTTCATTGGACCAAACATTAATGTGAGGTTCTCCAAGGTACTAATCGACAATGGCAGTAGCATTAACATCATGTATGCGGATACGATGCGCAAGTTGGGCATCTCGGAGAACATGCTCCAGGCTACAAGAACAACTTTCCATGGTATCGTACCAGGCATATCCTGCGAACCCATAGGCAAAGTCCGGGTCGACATGCTATTCGGTACGAGGGATAACTGCCGAACTGAAAATCTGGAGTTTGAGGTGGTGAACTTGGAGAGCGCGTATCATGCATTACTCGGGAGACCAGCACTGAGCAAACTCATGGCAAGTTGCCACGTTAGTTATCTGAAGATGAAGTTGCCCGGACCAAATGGAGCAATTACTATCGCTGGGGATTTCCGACGTTCTATTGAGTGCGCTTCAGCCAAGTCTAACCTAGCCGAGTCACTCGTAATTGCCCAAGAGAAAAGAAAACTTCAAGAGGTGGCGGCTTTAGCTCAGTCCGCGCAGCAGTATATGCCGGCGTTAAGCAACCCGCATGGAAGTGTTTCGTTTCAAGCCACGAAGGACACCAAGAAAATTCCAGTGGATAACACGTTTCCGGAGCGTACCGTAACAATTGGTGCCGGATTAACTGACAAATAGGAAATCAAGCTCGTCAACTTCCTCCGTGAGAATCGGGACATTTTTGCTTGGTCCACGCAGGACTTGCAAGGTGTTCCGAGGGAGTTGGCCGAGCACTCTTTGAACGTAAGACCCGGAGCAAGGCCGGTGAAGCAGCCTCTCCGACGCTTCGCCGAGGATAGGAGAAAGGTCATTGGTGACGAGATAGCTTGGTTGCTAGCAGCAGGATTTATCATGGAAGTGCTGTATCCGGAGTGGCTCTCTAATCCGGTGCTAGTAGAAAAGAAGAAGGATGATCCGAACGTGGCAGTGGTTTGGCGTATGTGTATCGATTACACGAACCTGAACAAGGCGTGTCCAAAAGATCCGTTCCCACTGCCGAGGATAGATCAGGTCATCGACTCTACCGCGGGATGTGAACTGTTGTCATTCATTGACGCCTATTCTGGTTTCCACCAGATACCTCTGAACCCGGATGATCAAATAAAAACTGCCTTTATTACCCCATACGGGGCTTATTGCTATCGCACTATGCCGTTTGGTTTACGAAATGCAGGAGCAACGTACCAAAGATGTATGCAAAAATGTTTGCACGATCAAATAGGTCAAAATGTACAGGTCTACGTGGATGATGTGGTTATCAAGACCAAGGAAAGCGCAATGCTCCTTGACGACATAAGGCAAACATTCGCGAACTTGAGGAGTTTCCGGATGAAGCTTAACCCAGAGAAATGCACCTTTGGTGTTCTGGCAGGAAAGTTACTCCGATTTCTCGTCTCCAGCCAAGGTATCGAGGTTAATCCAACTAAGATCCGAGCCATCGAACGAATGGAGCTGCCGAAGTGTCTCAACGACGTCCAGAAGTTCACTGGATGCCTGGCGTCGTTGAGTCAGTTTGTATGTCGGTTAGGGGAAAAGGCACTGCCTCTCTACCAACTCATGAAAAAATCAGATAAATTCATTTGGACACCGCAGGCCGATGAAGCCTTTGCCCACTTGAAAAAGATGGTGGCCACTACACCAGTGTTAGCTTCTCCACTGTCGAAGGAGCTAATGTTGCTCTACATAGCCGCAACCAATCGAGTTGTAAGTGCAGTGATTGTAGTGGAGCGATATGAAGAGGGTAAATTGGTGCAGAGGCCAGTGTATTACTTGAGCGAGGTATTGTCTACCTCAAAACAGAACTACCTGCATTTTCAAAAGGTGGCATATGGAGTTTATATGGCGGCAAAGAAGTTAAAGCACTACTTTGAGGAGCATCCCATCAAAGTGATATGCGAAGCCCCCATATCCGAGATAATGGGTAACAAAGATGTGAATGGCAGAATTGCGAAATGGGCAATTGATCTAGCACCATACGCACCCCAGTATGATAGGAGAGAAGCGATCAAGTCCCAGGCTGTGGCGGACTTTTTCGTAGATTGGGCCGAGGTACAATACGAACCACCGCCACCAGATCCGAACTACTGGAGGATGCACTTTGACGGATCGAAAACCAAAACCGGGTTGGGTGCCGGGGTTGTGCTTACCTCGCCAAAGAAGGATCAGCTCAAGTATGTATTGCAGATCCATTTCGTGGCATCAAACAATGTCGCTGAGTACGAGGCCCTTGTGCATGGTCTCAAAGTGGCGAAGGAAATTAGCATACCTCGGATAATATGCTTTGGCGACTTGGATCTAGTAATATAGCAAGTGTCCAGAGTGTGGGACGCCCTGAATCCAAACATGGCACTATACAGGTTTCATCTGCAGAAAATCTCGGGTTACTTTGAGGGATGCGAATTTCACCATGCACCTCGCGTGGAAAATGAAGCTGCCGACATGCTGTCAAAGCTCGGATCGACCCGACAGGCAATTCCACTGGGCGTAGCATTGGAGCATCTCATAAAACCATCTATCAGGCCGTCCCCAGGAACCGATTCAATCTATGTCCCGGAAAACGAGGAATCCGGAGTTGAGCCCTTGGACATTGACATGGGAAGTAGCACGCCGAACCCGGGGACTACCTCGGCGAACCCGAGGACTACCTCGCTAGACCCCGGGACTATTCAGCATGATCCGGCTGAAGTTATGCCGGTGGATCGGATGGAAATTGATGAGGAGATGTTCCCTGCGCGAGCATTACCAGCTTGGGCGCTGCCTATATACCAGTTCTTGAAAGATGGAACGTTACCCACTAAGGAAGTGCTAGCCAGGCAAACTCAGAGGAGAGCCAAAGCTTATACTATCATCAATTCCGAGCTGTACAAACGGAGTGTAACCAATGTCCTCCAGCGGTGTGTTGATCCGGAGGAAGGACTTGACATCCTCCGAGATATACACCAAGGAGAATGCGGGCATCATGCCTCATCCCGGGCCTTAGTGGCAAAGGAATTCCGGCATGGATTTTACTGGCCAAGCGCCTTGGAGCAAGCAGAAGATCTGGTGAGAAAATGCAATGGTTGCCAACGATACGCCACCAAGACACATATGCCTATGTCGGAACTTAAAACCATACCAATTACATGGCCATTTGCGGTGTGGTGCTTGGATATGGTTGGCCCATTCAAACCGGCGAGAGGAAACATGACACACATTCTGGTCATGGTGGACAAGTTTACAAAATGGATCGAAGTGAAACCTATAAGAAAATGTGATGGAGCTACGGCCGTAACATTTCTCAAAGACATCATCTTGAGATATGGTTATCCTCATAGTATCATAACTGATAACGACACAAATTTTGCTGAAGGAGCATTTGCACGATTCTGCCGAGATAAGAAAATCCGACTCGACGTAGCCTCGGTAGCCCACCCCGCATCGAACGGACAAGTGGAAAGATCCAATGGATTAGTGCTATCCGGGATAAAACCCCGGCTCATTGAGCCGCTGCAAAGATCAGCGGGGTGCTGGATAGAAGAACTACCAGCGGTATTGTGGAGTTTAAGAACAACTCCGAATCGATCAACAGTTACGCCGTTCTTTCCGGTATATGGGGCGAAGCTGTATTACCAGCCGACATAGAGCATGATTCGCCTAGGGTCACCCAATACGAAGTCAAGTGCAAGAAGCCCGGCAAAATGATGTTGATCTGCTGGAAGAAGCGAGAGAACTGGCACTGTCTAGATCCGCCATATATCAGCAAAATCTCCGACGCTATCATAGCCGAAAAGTGTGCCCCCGAGTCTTCTGGGAAGGCGATCTGGTGCTCCGGTTGGGACAGCGTACCGCTGGCATGCATAAATTATCCCCCCCATGGGAAGGACCATTTATTATGAGCAAAGCATTGCACAATGATTCTTACTATCTCATAGATGCAAAGCCACGGGAAAAGAACAAGGCGGACAGGTCCGGAGAGGAATCCAAGCGACCGTGGAATGTAGCACTACTTCGTCCCTTCTACACTTAGCTAAAAAGTGTATGTATCCGAGTCGTCTCATATGTCGATATGTATGTCGGCAATGAGCTTATCAATGAAATAGCGGAGCCTCGAGTAGTAACTCGGGGACTTCCTTAATAAATGATTGTTGTTACTTTTTATGCGTTAGCTGGAATGACTCGTTTCGCTTAACCCGGATTAGTAATGTGTGAGCACCAAAAACCCAACCCTTCGACTTGCTGTTGTCCAACAATAATTGGCTTCATGGCGAGCAAGGGGACAAGTTTGGAATTGCGTAGCACATGAAAAACTACTAAGGAAACGATCCTATTCCAGCTAACATTTGTTTTTTCGGACTAACCCCGTATTTACTTTCAAGATATTATGTTGAATTATTTTGAGCCAAGCCTCAAAGTTTCTCAGTATTGTTAAAACGATTCTTGAGGCTCGGGTTCGTAAGTCGTAAAACCGAATCAAGGTAGACACGGATCGAGCCAGAGGATTGGACGAACAAGAAAATGAAACTCGGGGACTACACCCAAGTTAATCCGGCATACAAGCATAGTAGCAAAATATTATGTATTCAGCATACAATTGCACCCGGCATACCGGGGATCTGATAAATTTTCAAGTTTTTTCAACTAAGGAGCGGCAGGAGGAGGAAGTTCGGCGTCATCATCACTGTCTTCAATATCTGAAGCAGCATCTTCTCCATCATCGCGCGATCCATCCTCCACGTTCTCCATATGCTCCTCCTCACCGGATTCCAGAAAGCTCGGTCCCTCAACCTAGTCGTGGACGGGAGAATATTCGACGAGGCTGTAGGAGCAAGCCTGGCGCCGAGCTACCCACTCCGGATCATCGGTCCATTTGGATCCGGTGTGCCGACGGGTGAGGAGGCTCAGATCGATTTTCTTGTACCATGAAAGGATATGATGGAGAAGGGTATCTGCTGCGGCACGCCCGGCGGATTCCCTCTAGAGGTCAAGTTGAGTCTCAATCTCCATCAGTTTGTCGGCAAGGAGCGTGATACTTTCTGGAGCGTCCTCGCTTGGCCAGAATGTGTTGAAGATCCAGACCGCAACGTCCAGGAGATCTTTCCCATAGTTCTTAATAGTCTCCACCGACCGGCTATCGCCGACCAATAGGTCCTCCATGTCTAAGGGATGCTCTCACCATCGGGAGCGATGGGAGTACCCTCTCTTGGCGGAATTTGGCAACAGCAAAGACCGGGCGATGGCAGTCTCCGGAAAGTTATCGAAAATAAGGAAAGGGAAGATGCTGAAGCAAAGCATTTGAGCTAACCCGGAAAACTATGTCGGATAAGGAGAAGAAACTTACGTGAGATATGGCGATGGATCCGGTCAACTCCTTGATACAACCGCTGGCTCGGCGAAGTTGTTCAAGCTCGGCGAGCGCCGACCCAAGCCGGACCTCAGATTCCTTGAGCAGGTCCTGATCCTTGGATATCTGGAGGGTAAAGCGCTCACGCTCTTCGGTGAAGTTCTGGCCAACTTTTTGGAGCTCGGTTTTGTGTTGGGCCTTCATCTTCTCCATCTCGGCCTTGAGTTTGGCTATTTCGTCGTCCTTGGTCCGGAGGAAGGCAAGCTCATCGTTCTTCTTCTTCAGCTCGGCTTGATGCTATCCTGCTTGTTCGAGAAAATGCAGCATCATATCAGGCACGGGCACACTATCCTCAAGCGATGCTGAAATAGTGTGTTGACCCGGCAAAGCCGAGGAGTGAATGTTTGCCGAGCCAAGGAGAAGAAAGAATGGAAAACACAACGACGTCGGCCGAAAGAGGACATACCTCGGATTTCCTCCAAGTTCTTCCGCATAATCTTGTTTTCAGCCTCCACCCCAGCTGCAAAAAACCGAATAAGGAGGTTAGTCCAGCAGAAACAAACGAAACAGTGAGGTGTTAAGAAAGGAATTTACCCCTCTTTTCATGCTCTGCGCCAAGTGCAACATGTTTTGCGCGCAAGATCTTGTGGGTATCAAGCAGGCGCTGAAACTCGGCGCTCCGACGATTGGTGGTTACCTGACAAAGGCACAGGCGTGTAAAATTAGTTCGGTGCATATTCGAAGTGTACAAGATCTGGGCCAAGTGGAACTTAACCCGGCTCTAGGTGTGTGCATATTCGAAGTGTACAAGATCCGGGCCAAGAGGAACTTAACCCGGCTCTAGGTGTGTGCATATTCGAAGTGTACAAGATCCAGGCCAAGCGGAACTTAACCCGGCTCTAGGTGTGTGCATATTCGAAGTGTACAAGATCCGGGCCAAGCAGAACTTAACCTGACTCTAGGTGTGTGCATATTCGAAGTGTACAAGATCCGGGCCAAGTGGAACTTAACCCGGCTCTAGGTGTGTGCATATTCGAAGTGTACAAGATCCAGGCCAAGCGGAACTTAACCCGGCTCTAGGTGTGTGCATATTTGAAGTTTACATGCAGCTACGTTAATCTTCTAAGGAGCATCCGGCCGAGTAACAAGTTACTCCGCCGGAGGCTCGAGGACTAATGGTTATTATCTACAGCATGTAAAGAAGAAACGGCGTACCTCCATCATACGCCCAGCAAGGTTAATGGCCTTGGTGGCGGTATTCTTCTAAGCGGAAAATTCAGCTGGGCCGAACTTTTCCGAGAGGTCGTCGTTGTAGACGAACTCCGCCTTATTCCAGTTCATGACAAACTCGATGAGGCTCGGAGGATACCGTTCGCCAGTGGGCATGTGAGGTGCCACCAAGCCCTTTGTGTGAGCTTCTTTCCTTTCAATCAGGGCAAGAGCTGGGCTAGTGTGAAGAACCATCTGCTGCGAATCAGCTAGCTCGGCAGGAGGATCCGTCGCTGCTGGTGATTTCTTTGGAAGCATCGACGACAAGGTTCGCTGTCCAGCCTCGACGGAGGTGGACTTGCCTTTGGCTTGCTGGGAGGAAGTGACCACAGTGGATTTGCCCTTGGAAGCCGCTGGAGTGGGTCCTCGCCGAGCTTGAGATGACTCGGACGAGGCAGATGAACTTGGCACGGGAGCTTTGGTGGCTGGAGCTGCTGTTGGTTTCTTCGGAGCCGGGACAGGTGCTGGTTCGGTGGCTGGTGCTGGAGCTGCTGCTGGTGCTGGAGTTGAGGTAGACTTGGTAGTTGCTGGTTGCGGCAATGCCGAAGTGCCGGACGTCGTTGCCTCGGCCGATCCGACCCCTCCTGATCCGAGGTCGCGTTCCTCTGAAGGAGGTACTGCGAAACCCGGAGCGGCCGCAGAGCCCTCCGGAATAGGGCTCAGCAGGCGTGACTCGTCGTCACGAGGAGGGGAAGGACTGGACCGAAGAGGAGAGGAGATGCTCGATCTGCTCTGAGGGACCTCCACAAGAGCCTCGCAAGAGAAAAATAATGTCGAGGAAATTACCCGATGCAGGGAGATGTGTGTTGTGCAGTGAAAAAGAACTTACGCATCCGAGGTCTCGGCCTCCTTAGGTTTCGAGCCCTCCGTGCCGGGCTTTGCCCGCCCGCTTGAGGCGCCTTGTCTCCGGCCTTCTTTTGCCTTTTGGAAGGCTGAGAAGGTTCGGAAGAAGAACTTGACGCGGATCCGTGCTTCTTCTTTGACGCCACCGGAACAGGCTCGCCCGTGGCAAGTGGAGAATCCTCGTGGATGTGCCCACCGGGGTTAGCTGATGCCGGGAAGGCAAAAGAAAGAGGGACAGCCTCAACGGGTTCAATCACATCGATATCTGAGTCATCCTCATCGTCGGGCCAATCTCTAAGAGAAGAGAATTTACCGCTGGGTCGTTTGGTGGCATCGGTTGTGGGGAGGAACATCTCCTGGTCCGGCTCCTCCTCATCCAGGATTTCTTGGTCCGGGGCCCACTTAAGGGTCGGATCCGGGCCATCCTCGAGGGTTTGCTGGAGAAACAGCTGAGAAAAAAGCACAAGGAGAAAAGTCAAAAATATGATAAGAACCGACATGAAATTGATCCGAAATAAATTTACCCCGCGAAGCTTACCGCGGGAGGGAGCCTGTCACGGCAGTAATGCTCGATTCCTCATGTCCATTCGGCGGAGAAGTCCTTATGGGTGGTGAAAAGAGCCTTGACCCGGCGGAAGATCTCCGTATTGCTCAACTCGAACGAGGAGGTTCGGTTGGGGTCGCGGCTGAAGCTCATGTGGCACAACTTGTGAGTGCGCCGCTGGAGGGGAGAGATTCGGTTGCGCACAAATGTGATCATGGCATCCTCCTTGCGCAATCTGAGCTTCTTCAGCTCCGCGAACCTTTTGTTGACTTGGTTGGCCAGAGCCGTAGGTTTCTTGGCAACCTCCTCCCAGAAATCCGTGTCAGGGGGACCCGGAGCGTAGGCCAGCAACCGGATCAATTCTTCCGTGCCTTCATTCCGGACGTAGAAGAAGGTCCGGGCCCATCCTTTGCAGGAGTCAAGCCCGGTAACCCGGGGAAAGATTGAATACCTCTGGGGCGAGATCGAGGCAGCTTCGAACTGAGTGAGCTGCTTGTCCTCTGACTCGACGTGGACGTTGGGGACGACGTTGCGATGGAGGCCGAAGAACCGGATCCACAGCTCCTTCGTGGGCCATAGTCCGGTGTAGCCTTCGATTGAGGAAACGAAAGCGGACAGAGAGGTGATGGCGTTCGCCGGGAGATGATGTGGTTGCAGGTGATAGGTCCGGACCCAGTCCTGGAAGAAATCACTCACCGGAAGGCCAAATCCCTGTTGGAAATGGGATAGGAAAACAACAAACTCACCCGGATTGGGTGAGGCGGCCAACTCCGAGGAGGGGAGATGAGCGGCGACGCCGGCGGGAATACGCCGGGTCCGGTAGAGCTAGTCGATGTCGTCCTCGTAGACCCAAGAGCCGGCCCACGCGCCGCGGTCCGCCGCACCGGCGTCCTCCTCCATCTCCTGCTCGACGGTGATGAGTTCCTCCTCCGTCATCTCGATTCCGCTGTCCTCGCTGGAGCTGGCGGCGGTGGGGCTCTGAGGTCTAGATTGACAAGGACCCGTGGCTAAACAGTGGTGCATCGGTGACTGCGGTGCGGAGGCACGGAGAAGGTGCGGTGGCGGCGCTGCTGCAACGGGCACTGGCGGCAGCGCGGTCGCGAGGAAGAAGAAGAAGAATGGGCGAGGGGGCACGGAGATGGAAAAGTGCTAAAGAGCGTGCCCCTCCCCTATTTAACCGCTCCCAGTAATCAACGAGTGGGATCGTGCCGCGCTGGAGAGCCATACGGTGTGGCCGTGTATTACCAGCATCGGCCAATCAGAGAGAAGCCACACCGGGAGCCACAGAGTAAATATGATCCCATGACACGACGTGCAGTTGCGGTAAACAAGGAGACAGACGTGACGTAACCCTCGCACAGTAATCACTGACATTTACTGCGGCGGTTACTGTGCTGGCCCTTAAAATGAGGCAACGTAATGATTAACCTCTACGTGGGTTGGCGTACGAGAGAAGGAAGCAAGGCCCAGATCCGAGCCACGGTGGTAACCCGGCCGGCAAGTGAAAACTTGGAATGTGCAGAGGGAAAGTAAAACCATAGGATCCGAGCCAAAATGGTAACCCGGCCAGCAAGTGAAAACTTGGAACGTGCGAAGGGAACGTAAATCCATATAATCTGAGACAAGAAGTTAACCCGGAACTAAACGTCCGAAGCTTAGATATTTAATGAATTTGATGTGGCCTTAGCGACCAAGGCCGCTAAGGCCGCACCAGCTTCGGGGACTAATGTTGGGGGGATAACCCCGGGTAGGGTCACTCCAGGGTATAAGGGCCGAGTTAGCCGAGGTTCGGCAAGGTCAAAGCGGATGCTGGCCGGGTCACCTCAAGGCAGGCCGGATCACGGAGTAACCCGGACCAGGGGGTCGCCTAACATTGTCTCATCCGACTTAAGGAGTAAGTCGGAAATGCTTGTCTAACCTATATGCAGGAACAGGAGTGGTCGGATCTACTATGATCCGGATCCTCACTTGGCTTCTAGGAGAAGGAAGGAATCTCTCTGGTCAAAAAAGAAGGTCCAGTGCGTACTGGATGAGCGAATAAAGCAAGGGCAGGACCACCGGATCGTGACCGAAAAGGGTGACGACGCTCACGTCGGCTGATGCGGGCGCCGCAGAGGCTACATCGCTAAAGCAAGTGTGACGCGGGGGGAAAGCACCCCTGTCGGGTTACTGCTTTGGGAGGGGGCATATTCTTAGGAATATGCCTCCACGTATGCCCTAAGCCAGGACCGAACCACCTCTATATAAGGGGGGGTTGGGGTTCTGGTAAGGGGGTTGGGTCTTTTCAGATACATAGCAAGGAGAATTCTAGTAGATCTAGGGTTCTGGGGCTAGTTGGTAGGCAAGAGTAAGAGAGTTACTTCTTCCTCCTCTTGTCAATACAGCTCGAGGAGCACTTGTAATCTTGGAGATCGAACATCAATACAAAGCTTCCGTGTAGAGAATCACTCTACTATCCCTCCCTAGATTCCCATAGCGCATATTAGTCCCCACCTTTAGCCTATCCATGGCATCTGCCATGACACCACCATGACAGTAATCTTGTTAAGTCAAGGAGGTGTAAGCTAAAGTAAGCTTCCTTAACAAGATAAGCATATAAGGAGACTAGTGCAAGTTTATTACTTAGTGAATTAATGAAGTGAGAACTAATTAGATGAATGACTTCCTCAAGGGGAGTTTAGAGATGGAAGTCATATATACTAGGAGAAGAATGAAGGAATATTGTTGTAGTGGCATGACCATGTCATCATTTGATGATGGATATGGTGGAGCTAGATGACTAGTTCATTTAGACAGATATGATCTTTGTGAATAAGATAAGAGAGATTTATAGAGTATATTTAGGAAAGGAATTCCTTACCTATGATCCAATCTTAGTGAAGTGTGCGGATAGGAATTATTTAGAAGCCTTAACCAAGATCATATCAACCAGGACAAGACCCATGTCTACCTCTTTGTCCAAAGCCCCAGAATCAAATTGATAGTGGAACCATTGCCTATTCCTAGGTAACCATTGAACAATACCTCTTGGAAAATTAAAGCTTCCAAGAGATAATTAGAGAACCAGATGAGTGTTTATAAATGGAAGCCTTGTTGACCTTATTGTCTTAAACCTTAATAGAAACCTAGACCCATGAACCATCAAGGCCACATTAAGAAGTAATCTTTGTAGCTCACTTTAAGTTGAGGTAATGTCAACACCCGGATTTTTAATCCCAGATGCCTATTATGCCATACATCGCAATCCCAGGATTACCATTTTTGTGAGACATAACAGAATTGGTACCACAGTACATCATCCATTACAACCCATAATAAAGGGCTTAAAAATAAAGGATCTCATGATCCAGTCTTAATACAATCAAAGTATCGGAAAGTAAACGTAGTAGGGGCTCCATCTTCAGAGTCACAGGCAATGCTGACGATGGGAGATGATCCTAGTTGTCATAGACCTCTTGCTGTCCATATTCTTGGTAGTCCTCTGATGACCCACAAGTATAGGGGGTGTATCGCAGTATTTTCGATAAGTAAGAGTGTCGAACCCAACAAGGAGCAGAAGGTGCTGGCTAGTGGTATGGATCAAGAATTCTCTGCAAATACTTAGCAAACGGATTTTTAGGGGTTTATGATAAAGCAAGTAAAATAAAGTACGAGTAAATAAAAGACAGTAGGAATAAATGCAGCAAGTGGCCCAATCCTTTATGCAGCAAAGGACAAGCCGGTTGTATTACTTAAGATGACCAAACATTCTCGAGGACACATGGGAAGACTGTCAAGTGCTTTCGCTTCATATAGTTGATTAATCTTCTTTAGCTTGCTAAGTGTTGTGTGGGTGAACCTGTGCTAATGTACCGACCTTCCTAGGACTAATACATACTTGTGATTATACCCCTTGCAAACATCCGTAAGTACAAGAAAGTAATTAAGGTAGAAACCTAACCACAGCTTTAAACTCTAAGACCCTTACATCCCTTGTGCAATGGTTTCCTAATGGGGCTTCAGGTTTCTGTCACTCTGGCAACCCCTACGATTAGTAGCCAAATACACAATGCATTCCCCTAGGCCCATATAGGTGAAGTGTCATGTAGTCGACGCTCACATGACACCACTAGAAGAAGTACACCACAACTTAAATATCAAACTATTGAATCTTTCTCAATACAATTCCACTACTAACAACATGACTTCTCCCATGTCCTCAAGAACAAACGAACTACTCACAAGACATCATATGGATCATGATCAGAGATGGAATAATGATGTATAACAATCTGAACATAAACAATAATTCAATGGTTCACTGAATAACATCAACTACAAAGAGTAATCAACACCGGGAAAGTTTCCCCTAAGAACTAATGCAAGATCCAACCCAATTGTTACAGCAATATGGAGATGGTGATGAGGGTGCTGATGGTGATGATGGTGATGATGATGATGATCCCAATGAAGTCCAGCTTCATGGTGGTGTTGATGGCGACGATCTCCCCTTAACAGGAAGGAATTCCCCTGGCAGAAATCTGTCTGCCGGAGAGATCTTTCTCTCTCGGTGTTTTCCACCCCGCAGAGGTGGTGGAATCTTTCTGTGGTCGCTCCCAAGTCTTAGGGTTTTGGGAGGAATATATACGCCATAGGGGAGAGCCAGAGGTGGGCCAGGGCAGCCACACCACCTGGTGGCGCGACCTAGGCTAGCCCGCTGTAACATCCCCATTTCTGCAACCACCCTAAAGGCTGCGTTAGGAAACCCACCCTGCCAAGGTTGATAAAATAAGGCGTCACTCGATTACCTCAGCTCAAGACTCCGAGAAGATACAGCCTTCCACTAACATCGGGTCCGCACTCCAAGCCGGACACTCAATCTTCAGAAGACTGTCTACTAGAAAATACCTCATAAAATATTCCTGGATCCGATTTCTTTCCGCCAAACAACAACCCGTGAGGCATCATAAGTGAAACTAACTGAAGATTCTACGACTCCAAGAAGAAAGGAATGTTCTATCCCCGTGCTATCCTAGTCAAATCTTAAGGGGGAAAGACTGCATCGTTTCCACAAAAATAGAGTAACTCTTCGCTAGAAGAAAAATCAGGAGTCCTGATTCTAGCATCGTTAATTAGGATACTCTACGACCCTAAGGAAGAGCTATGGACCCCTAGAGCAAGGTACCCCCAACCATAGATTCTATCCTCCAACGACTACTCCGCGAGGTTCAGAATCGAGGTAGCTTGTCTAGCCTAAGCCCTCAAGGTATCAAGCCCCGAAGGAATATAAGATCATTCCTCACAATCAAGGCTGGACTCTGCTCAACTCTCCGTGCATCCTGAAAGACTGAAGCAGCTTCATCAACAGAGTAGCCACTTTCAAGGATGGAGTCTATAAGAACGAACACGTAAGACACCTAGTATCAACCCGACTCAAATCCCCTAACCCTACTCTCCGGAATCTCGGGACGAGATTCTCTTAAGGGGGAAAGATCTGTAACATCCTAATTTCCGCAACCCTGATTAGTTGTCCAGAGTGCAAAAATCAGGGCGATCAAAAACTTTTTCTTGTTTAATGCTGAAGTGTTTGCTTGTTGTTTGGATATTCTTATGCATATGAATGTGTATTAGATGATATACTCCTTACCTTAACACCAGTTGACAAAAGCTACTTCCCAAAATAGTCTTGGCTTAACTTCCATATTCTCAAATGATCTGGCATTTCAAAACATGAGCCAAGATGCTTATGTAACCAAAACTATTTTTGTAACTTCTATTGAGAAAACTATGGAGAGTTATATAACAAAATCTCCTTATGTTTTCAAGACAGAACCTTCAACTACTCTTACCTCTAGGATCTCCAAAACCTTTGTGTAAGCTTTTAAATTATACTCTTGGTAGAGATACCAAGTACCTTACCTTGTTCAAACTCCAACCTATTTAAAAATACCCATCCTTACTCAAGCTAAGCTTGGTAGTAACCCTAGTAGTAGTTGATTTATTTGTAAGATGAGTTGCCTTGATCTGCTGTTTGAATTGTCTGCTTAGGAGATAGTATGAGCTACTCTAGGAGCTCATCACTAGGATCAAGATGTCTCCAAATCATCCCACCCTAATCAAGAATACAATCTGGATCTAATCCTAGCTACTAAGTGAGCATCTAAAACTCTTAACCATATCAATTCTGAAGATATCCCTTCTAGAAGCTTCCAAGTCCATGAAGACCAATATCAAGCAAGGATACTTTCTACTCAATCTACACTTCAACATCAACCACTTGATGATGATTTGGTACCTTGCCATCCATCAAAATCATCACCACCCACATTCTAGTCAAAAAACCCTAACTCTGCCAAATTTGGCTGTCTGGAAATCTGTTTCCAACATCACCTTTTTGAATGCCTCCCTTTTCTCAACCCTTGTGCATTTTTGGAAATGAATCTGAACCATCTTGTTAACCATCCAAAGGACTACCAAGGACCACTCTTGCCCTTGGTTAGATCATCCTCCTACCCACTTGTTCTTGATGGTTTTGCAAGCAAGAAAATAACTTTTCCTGCAAATCTAGTCAGCATGCCTACTTTGGTAGAAGCTCACACCACCATCCAACCTTCTATGGACCAACTCTCTGCATGGTTGTGTTCTACTCATATAGGTCTATCAACATCTACTTCACTTGTTCCAAGAAGATCGCTATGCTTCTTAAACCCACAAGGTTTTGAAGGCTAGTTGATATTTTGTTTTGGCAGGCTTATTTTATTCAAAGTTTGAAAGCCTGTCTTGCTGAGCTCAAGCAGGATCAAGCTCAAACCTCTACACCATTGCAATCTACATCACTTGGTCTCTCCATCCATATATCCCATGCTCCAAGGGGAGCTATGAGCTCCAAGATCTAACATGGTTTTGATGGTATGAAATTAACATCACCCTAGATCCTTAATCTAGGGTATTCCACCAAAATCAACTTGGATTCTCCAATCCCAAGGTTGTAAATCTTGTCTACATCATCTACCTTGATCATCAAGATTTATCAAATATTATCCCTAATTATTATGGCTCCAAATCAGATTAATTTATTTAATAATCAAAATCTCCAAAGCTCCTCTTATAGAGGCAAGTTCGGCTTTTACCAAAGAACTTCCCCAACTTTTGGCTCAATTGAGATCCACATATCATACCCCATCTTCCCACTTAAAAAAACAATTATTTTTGAAGAGCTTTATTATTTCTTTTTGCCCATTTTCTTAAATGGCTGAATTGGAATAATAATTGTTTTAAATACTTTTGAGCCTCAATAAATCTTGGGAAAATTCCCCTAAGTGTGTATTCCCATTTGGGACCATCTCACATCAAAAACTCCACCTGTCCAATGTAAATTTTTCAAATGATCTTCTAGAAACTACTTCTGTACTTTTTGAATAAATCTTTGTAAGTGGACTAAAACTCCTCTGAAAAATCTCAAATAATTCCTGGATATCCACCTTGACCTCATCTATCTACCAGTACCATCTCCCCCACTCTATCCTATGCAAAATTTTGAACTTCCTTCACAAGCACCCATTTACTCAATTTGGCAAATCTAGCTAGTATTGAGATAAATCAAGATCAAACCACCACCAATCTGGCAAGGCAATGCACCATAACACCCAGCACTCCTCTCTCGTCGTGATCACTGTAGAAATTACTATAGCATGCTTGTCCTCTAGTGCTTGGACCCTAGTGCTTAACCCCATGTGGGTGTCTTGGCTTGCAAAAACCCCTTTACTCCTCTAGCAGCAGCTACCCCTCCCCCTCTGCTTTGTCGCTCGACCAGAAGACCACCTCCCCGCCCACAGCATCCTCTCCCCCTGGTTTCCCTCCTCTCTCCCATGCCCAATGGACAAAGTCCATGATGGACTACTCCCTCTCGGTTTATATTGCTAGAGGCCACTTCAGCTCTCCCCTCCCCCTTATTTGCCTCCTCCCCTCTACCTCACCACCCTAGAGCACCCCTCTTCCTCTCTATTGCTTTGTGCTGCTCAAGGGAGAGAGAGATTTGAGCTTCAGCTCCTCTCCGATTTGAGCTAAGCTCCCTCTCCCCAGCTCCCTCCGCTCTGCATGTCCCCTCTTTTGAGATCCCCTTGCCCCTCTGAGACTAACCCCACCCTCTTTCCGGGCTCCTAACCGCCGCAGGTACCAACTCCGGCGACCATCGAGGCTAGCTCCAGGAGCGTGCCTGCGCACGGGCGTCCCTACGTCGGACCAAGTTCTGGTGCCCATCGCCAGAACCGCCGCCAACCCCTACGTTGCCTAGCACCCTCGCCGTCGACATGCACGCCTCCCCGAGGATTCTCCGGTGAGCTCCCGAGGGCACCACCGCGGGAGTCGTCGCGCGAGCCACCTCCCGTCGCGGAACTTGCTGTTTCCGCCGCTCCCTGGGATCGTCGTCATCGACCGCTTCACCCTGCAGCCTCCCCGGCTCCCCTCCTCCCTCTGGTGAGCCTCCCTGCCATTTCCTTACCTCTTCTAGGGTTCCGACCGCCGCGCCAGCTCAAAGGGAGACGACGGCCTCAGGCCCTCCATCTCGTTTTAATCAAACGGCCGAGATCCGCTGGTACCGGTTTGCCCCACCGGCTCGCTGACCGCTAGGCCCCGCCCGCAGGCGGTTTGAAATCCTCCCGCCTGAGTCACCGCTCCGGGTGGGCCGTTTTCCCCTGTGAAGCCCATCTGCGTCTGGAATCCGGCCCAGTGGCTGTTTCCCTTTTTATTTTAATAATTCCATTAATTCCAGATCTGTTTCTGGCCATTTATTTTAATTGCTAAAAAAAATAAAATCACTCCCTTCTGGACAGATACAAACTTATACATGTTCTCACATGTTTTGCCCAACATGCAGAACCAAAATCCTAGCCTAACATTATTCCCAAATTTGTGTAGAAATTAAAAAGCTAGCACCTATCCTTTTCACTAATTAAAATCCTCACTGAGCTTCCCAACTCCAATTGGAGTAAAACCAACTGCCGCTGGTAGGTATCCCAGGTACCTATCTCAAGTCCTTTGTCCCATGCCAAGGTGAACAATAATTTGGCCCTGGTAAAAATAACAAAAACCATTAGTTTCTGACTTTAGGAATTTATCTAGGTCAAACCAACAGAGGTATTGACCCAATTCCAACTCCCAGTGAAACTCCCTATTAATATCTATCAAAACTCAGGAGCCCATAATTTTCTAAGCTCCAGTTGAATTCTTGTCAATTAAACTATTCTGTGCATGGTTTATTCACCTCTAAATTCACTACAGTAGTTATGCTAATCCAAAAATGTTGATTCCAATTTCTATAGAAAGGTATTAGAATTACCTACCAGGTGTCCTTGGATTCATATCAATATCTGCTGTAGATTTGATCTGGTGAAAAAGACAAATTGCCTACAAAACTGCCTTTGGGAATTTCCTGAGGGCATTCTGGTAACTATTTTGGAATGATTCCAACTCTCAGTGAACAAGTACATCAAGCCCTACCTAACCACCCAAGGAAATAAATTTTTGGATCTCCAGAACTTTTCTGGTGAATTATTGCCTACAACTAGAGCCTTTATCACTAGGAAAATCATAACTAAATAAAGAAAAGTGATAAAATAGTGAAACCACTTTTGTTGGTTTCATTTTATCAAATCCTATCTGTTGGTATCTTTTACCCAATGGTACCCTACAGAGATGTCCTTGGTCCAAAAACCCCTCTTAGGTAGTTCCTCTACAATAAACCTTAAGGGGGTGTTCATCCCCTTCTCCATGGCCATCTCAATCTCCTAAATCCAATCCTCTCAAGACCATATGAATATTAATTAGGTATTATTCAATTGCTTGCTGTATGTATTATTGCTCGTATGCCTTTTGTTGATTGTGGCTTTGTTTGTTTGCATGTGCTGTCTAGACGACGATAGTTGCGATGAAATCGGAGAGCAGGAGAAGTGGTATTTATTATTGGGATTGGTATTCTAGGTTATCTAAATAAGAAGTCCAGGGACATTTATGCCATATTGCTGATCTCAGGCAAGCCACCTTCTTGCTCATAAGCCTTGTCCTACTATTTTACTTATGCATGTTTTATCTGCTATTTCTGAAACTGCATTGTTTTACTATACGATGTTGTATATCTGGTAGTGGCTTGTCTCGTCCAAACCATTACTCAATGGTACTACTAAGTACAACCCCCTTGATGATACCTATTTGTCTGTAGTGGAATAGATGGTGTGTTTACACCATAACCCTTTGGAGACCCTATTTTAGCCGAAGCCAAGCTAGAGGATGGGAAGACCCCGAAAAAAGTTTTACCAAATGTTTTATGATAAAATCTTGGTGAGGTGGGACCTCCCAAGAGATGTTGAAAAATAGAAGGTTTTGTTTTACAAAATGCTGAAGGAAATATGGAGGAAAAAGGTTTACGAAAATGCACCCGGTTCTTTGCACCTGGTATGGGACAGGGCTGGATTTGATGTTTGCCGATTCTGGTATAAGCTGCCTCGCAACAACTACAGGGGACCAAATATCCCTGGAGGGTGGGCCTTCTCACGTAAAGGGTCCATGTGGGACATCGACCTGGAGAAGGAACAAAGGGCATGCGTGCCTCCACGCGTTACTATGAGCCCCTCATTGAAAGCGCAACACTTGGGAAGTGCAAAATGCGCTCCGGTTGGTCCTAGGTACTCGACGTCCCGGTTTTGAGGGGAATAACACTCATAGGGTAGGCACTTACATTGGAGTGGGCATCCGGAGAGTCTTGATCGGTTACTCGACCCACGATCAGTGAAGATCAGGGTAGTGTACCCGGATGGTGTGGGTAAAGTGTACAACCTCTGCCAAATGTAAATCTATTCGAATAGCTGTGTCCGCGGTTAAGGACGGGTTGGACAAACTTCTGTAGAGCGGTGCTAGTTTTGTTTTCAAAAAGGATTTCTGAAAAGAAATGGCTTTGGAAATGTTTTGACCATGGGATGGTCAGCAAGGATCCCTGCTTTGACCATGAGATGGTCAAAAAAGGGATGGAAGGAGTTTGGTTGTGGGACGACCGGGAGAAGGAAACAAATGGGTGACCCAGTCTTAATGTTTTCCAAAACTTTTCAAAAAGGTTTCCAAAATGCTTTATAAAAGTTTTCAACAAAGATATGTAGATGCTATATCTACAAGGGAAACTATCTGAGAAAAGAACCTTCCTTGGAGCCCTCCTACTACCTCAGCCTTAATGCATATCCTCTTGTTATTACTGTTATCTTAAGGTGGTTTGCGAGTACATTCGAAGTACTCACTGGCATTGTCCCTGGCTATTAACTTGGTCAGATATCAAGAAGAAGGTGACGTGGACGACTACGCGAGCTAGGACGTTCTCCTAGTCAGTTGCCTGTAGGTTAAGGCATGGCTCGGGCTCTGCGCTTGATGAAAACCGCTGATGATTATTGATGTAGACATAATGGCATTTATGTAAGTCTTATAATTCGGTACATTCTCGAATGTTGTAATGATACTTGTCAGTTATGTGCCATGACTAACTGATCATGGGTATGCATAACAGGGATTCTCGGAGGATTAAATCCGGGGGCCCCACACCCGCGTTAGGGGGTGGTGTGGGCCCCCTGTGGCCCATCTCCACTCCCTCTTCTGGCAGCCTTTGTCTTCTGGAAAAATAGGATTTTCCGTATATTTCCCCGGATTTTCTGATCTTTGTGAATTTTTCCTCCAAACAGCACCTTTTGCATCAGAATCCTGACTGTAGCGGTCCATGCTCCAAAAGTCATCAACCATGCAAAAACAGATGAAATAACATAAGCATCATCTCTTAATATGAAATATATCAATGAATAATAGTGAATTATGACATAGAATAGTGATGCAAAATGGACGTATCAACTCCCCCCAAGCTTAGACTTCGCTTGTCCCCAAGCGAAACTGAGCTCAGTAAACATGGCCTCAGGTTTATGGAGTGAAGAGTCTGTTGGAGATATGCCCAAGAGGCAATAATAAAAGAGATTATTATTATATCTTTGTGTTTATGATGAATGTTTACACCCCATGCTATAATTGTATTATTAGGAAACACTAATACTTGTGTGTTTTGTAAACATAAAAGAGTCCCTGGTAAGCCTCTTGTTAAACTAGCTTGTTGATTGATTGATGATCATGGTTTCCTGATCATGGACATTCGATGTGATTAATAACAAGGTTATATCATTAGAAGAATGATGTGATGGACAAACACCCATAGTAAGCGTAGCATAAGATCAAGTCATTAAGTTCGTATTGCTGTAAGCTTTGAAATACATAGTAACCTAATCCTTCGACCATGAGGTTATGTTAATCACCATCACATGATGGGTACTTTGATGACATCAAACGCCGCTTCGTAACTGGGCGGTTATAAAGGTGTCATTGGGTATTCTGAAAGTATGTGTTGAAGCGCATAGACCAAGATTGGGATTTGTCCATCCATATGACGGATAGATATACTCTGGGCCCTCTCGGTGGAATGTCATCTAGATAGCTTGCAAGCATGTGACTAGGTCACAAGGGATGACATAACATGGAACGAGTAAAGAGTACTTATCAGTAACGAGGAAGAACTAGGTATGAAGATACTGATGATCAAACCTCGGATAAGTAGAATGTCACGAGACAAAGGGAATTGGTTTCGTATGTAAATTGGTTCAATCGATCACGAAGAAATCGTTGAGTATGTGGGAGCTGTTATGGATCTCCAGATCCCGCTGATGGTTATTGATGGGAGAGGTGTCTTCATTATGTCTGCATATTCACGAACCGTAGGGTGACACACTTAAGGTTCGAAGTTGTTTGAAGTAGATATGGAATTTGCGTTGGAGACCGAATGTTGTTCGGAGTCTCGGAATGGATCCGGGACATCACGAGGAGATCCGGAATGGTCCGGAGAATGAGATTCATATATTGGGGATCATTTTCTAAGTTAGGAAATGTTCCGGAGTGTTTGTATGGAGATTCTAGAAGGTTTCGGAATGTTCTGGAAGGTTCTAGAGGATTTCTTGGAGTTTGCTTGAAAACCAAGAAAGGGATCAAAGAAACCAAGTGGGGCAAGACACGGATTCGTGGGGGAGGAGGATTCCTCCCCCCAACCCGCTAGCCCAAGGAGGAGGGAGTCCTACTAGGACTCCCTCCCCAGCGCCGCCTCCTCCTTTAAATAGAAGGAGGGCGCCTCTTGCACCTTGTCTCATAACTCCCAATCTCAGCCGACTCTCTCCTCCACGTTTCTTCTGCACAGGCATAGGCGAAGCCCTGCAGAATTCTCATCTCCACCACCACCACCACGCCGTCGTGCTGTTGGGATTCCGTGGAGAAGATCTACTACCTCCGCTGCTCGCTGGAACGAGGAGAAGAAGGTCTGCTTCGACTCTGCACGTGTGACCGTCTATGGAAGCGCTGCCGGAACGCGGTGCCGGAAGGATCGTCCACACGATCTTGAGATCGGCATGTGATCGACTACATCATCCACGAGATCTAATCTCGTTAACGCTTTCGGTTCTATGAGGGTTAGTACCGATCTATCTCGTTGCTCATGTCTAGTAGATTAGATCTTGGCTTTTATCTAGATTAGATCTGGGTTTTGTTCGTTCTTGCGGTAGAATTTTTTTGTTTTCCATGCTACGAACCCATCAGAGTCGATAAAAGAATACGGACAAGAAGCATCACATTCATCAATACATAGATCATAATAGAAGACAACTCACTATTATATAACTTAACTTGCAATAAGTAAAGGAAACACAATAGAGATACATGAAGTAAATCATAATTGGTAATGGCAAACTTAGCTCTTGGTCGAAGAATAGTTGATAATTTGCTGGAGTTCACAAATAACTGGTTTTTCAATGATAGCTTTCAAAATAGTAATCACCAAGATAAGAGCAATGTGCAAAACAAGGACATAAGAAACATGATTGAATAAATCATCATATGAATGAATGAAACACAACAACTCAAAATACTTGCGGAGATAGAAGGGAATAGGTTTACTGACTCAAGTAAAAAGTAAAAGAAAGGCCCTTCGCAGAGGAAAGCAGAGATTGCAAGTTTCATAAAGAGCTCCCAAAAATTATGATACTTATTAGCTTTCAGCTCTCATTGCCCCTATCATAGGCATCTTTAGGTGGTTAAGGTTAAAGTGACACAACTAAGAGGATATGCTTGACAAGTTATAAGTCGAAATCTCATGCCCCTTACTTACGAGTACCAAACCTCATGCTACTCAACTTCAGTCACAAGTAAGCTCTTGTCATTGTAAATACATGTGTATCATTGAGAACCGCCAACGGGGTACCCCTTACACATGATACAGGAGCTATCCCATAATCAAAATGACAAGGCAAGCAGACAATGAGAATCTCAGCGATCTTTTTATCTGCTATTTGCATAGGTTTTTATTGAGGATGCTTCATAGAATGCTCACTATAGTTATGCTACAAGTTTCCATCATGATTAGGCATGGCTTAGGCTAGCGGCCCAGGCGTTTCTCTAACACACATATGAACTCCATGATCTTACAAGTTCCCCTTTTATTTCACACCGCCGGGATCCATAGGAAAAATAATCATGATATCAACTAGGTACAAAGTACCATGGAAGTGTTGAAAGGTTTTCCCATGATACATGGTTCTGCTAACTTCAACTCATAAAGTGCAAGCATATACGCAACAAAGAAGGACCCAATGGTTCAAGTTTATTAGATGCAAGAAAGTAAAGTGTGCCATCAAGTTCGTGAGAGCTTTAATCACTAATTTTCACATAACAAGTTTAATTTGGAAGGTAGATAAATACAAGAATTTACTTGGAATAGCAATCGTGCTAATAGGTAGGTATGGTGGACACAAATGGCATAGGTTGGGTTTTAAGGATTGGATGCACAAGAAGAATTCCCTGTCAGTATAGGTTTTTGGCTAGCAAGGTTGGGTAGCAAGTATAAGAGTAGAAGGAAACAAACAAACATACAAGTGATAAAGACAAACATGCAATCTTCCTTGGAAGCACAAAAGATCTTAACTAGAGAATACTAGACTTATGAGCAAATCAAGAAAGAAAGATGATGAAATTATTTTTGTTTAGAGTACTTCTATCTTTTTCGTTCAACTCTCAAAAATAGTGTTGCTACTGACCAAGCCAGGTTGCCAAAACTAACTAAATTAACTCAATGATCCCAACGTGATACCAATACTAACAACAAGATCAATCATATAACCACGAATTAAAAACTAATATAAGCTATGCAAAAGAGTAAATGATAGAACTTCTCATTAATATTCCATAATGGCAACTCACACCAAGGGATACATATCTAACGAGAGAGGGGACACTTCCATAATGTAAACCATCCTACATGATAACTTCTCTATTCATGATATGACTCTACTAAAAAGGTAAAAAGATAGAAGATAGTGATGTGATACCGCGGCACTCCCCCAAGCTTGGAACAAACCAAGGGGATGCCAAACCTGATGACGAATTACTCCTTTGGTGGTGGTGGTATCCTCTCGATGAGCTTCTTGACCAATTTCCCCAAGTCCTCAATCTCGAAGGTGAGTGTATGAATCAACTCCGAGTTGTGCTTGATGCGGTGCATGATCATGTCAGATTGTGGATCCCAGCTCTAGTGATTCTTTTTCTGCTCTTCCCACTTGGAGTCTTCTTTTCCTACATGGTTATGGATAAAGGTATGGAAGGGACTCTTGGTGCTTGGAGAAGGTGCCAAACAGTGACACGGAGGCTTCCCTCCAGTTGACATCCATGCAGTCCTTCTGATCCTGGCAGGGTTCGCCACCACTCCAATGCTTGCAACGGTAGTGCCGGTGTGCTTTGCCTCCTCTTCACCTTCACTCTTGATCTCCTTCTCCTGCCCGGGGTCTTGGAGGTCTTCCTCCATAGGCTCCTTTCCCTTATCCTTGGCGGACACCATTGTGCTCCTAAGCTTTCAAAGATAGTTCCTGGCAGAAACAGATCGAAACAAAAACACGACGAAAACACGATATACGAACCTCGGGGGATCTAGGGGATTATATATTACGAAGTTTCACAACAAAAGGAAGGTACTGGGAGAAAACGGGTCGGAGACGGAGTCCGGGGTGGACTCACCACCTGGTGGCGCGGTCAGGGGTGGGCCCACGCCACAGGGTGGCTCCGTTTCCATCCCTTTTTCGCTTCATAACTTTCCTTATTGTCTGAAAACTGCAAAAATATAGTTGGATAGTATTTTCGTGGAAATTTTCTTACCAGAACTATTACCTATTCGAAAACAGACTCTACAGGTCTCTGAATCTGGTCCTTGATAAATTTTTCCGGAGTTATAACTTGAAAGGCATCAACATCTTCATTGTAAGAATCCCCCGCAATATAGTGCTTGAGTCCCTGCCCATTCACTTCTTGTGTAGTATTATCTTTTAAAGAAGAAATTTTTATTGCTCCTGAACGGTACACTTCTTCAATAATGAAAGGTCCTTCCCATTTTGATAGTAGCTACCCTGCAAAAAATCTGAGACGAGACCTATACAATAGAACTTAATCACCAACATGAAATTATTTCTTAAGTATTCGCTTGTCATGCCATTTTTTAACTTTTTCTTTAAAGAGACTAGCATTTGCATAGGCTTCACTTCTCCATTCATCTAAGGAGCTTAAATCAAATAATCTTTTGTCACCTGCGAGCTTACAATCTCTATTGAGTTCTTTCACTGCCCAGTAAGCTTTGTGTTCTAATTCTAAAGGTAGGTGACAAGCTTTCCCATAAACCATTTTATAAGGAGACATTCCCATAGGGTTTTTGTAGGCAGTCCTATAAGCCCATAAAGCATCATTCAACTTTTTAGCCCAATTTTTTCTAGATCTATTAACAGTCTTTTGCAAGATGGACTTAATTTCTCTATTCGATAACTCCACTTGCCCACTAGTTTGGGGGTGATAAGTGATGGCCCAAAATATATCGAGCTTGTTGGGGAACCCCAAGAGGAAGGTATGATGAGCACAGCAGCAAGTTTTCCCTCAGTACGAAACCAAGGTTATCAATCCAGTAGGAGCAAGGAAATACCCCAAAGGTGTAACGCTAAGGTATGACCATCGGTGCCAAAGAAAGAACATGGAGACATGCACAACACAACCACAAAACTATGTCCCCAACTTGCGATGAGGTTGTCAATCTCACCGGTTTTGTTGAAAACAAAGGATTAAACGTATCGAATGGAAGGAAGTAATAGTTTGCAGAAAGTAAACACAAAGCAGTAAACAGTTTATAGATTGTATGTAAAAGAAAGGACCGGGATCCATAGTTCACTAGAGGTGGCTCTCCTTAAGATAGATAACATGCTAGGTGAACAAATTACAGCGGGGCAATTGACAAACATTGAGAAAGCAATACATGCATATACTAATCATCTTGACTCCTTTGGAACTTCATTATATATAGACCGCTATCCAACTGCATCTATGACTAATAATCCACCTTCAGGTTATCATGCGAACCCCCTCCAGTATTAAGTTGCAAGCAACATATTATTGCTTTAGAATTGCTTGTAAAGTAAACAATATGATTGTTCTATGAATAAAGGATTGTTGTTTTCTCCCTAGTAGCAACAACACATCTAGTACCTTAGAGATTTATGTCACTTCCCCAGATTACCAGAGGCATGAACCCACTATCGAGCATAAATACTAACTCTTGGAGTTGCTAGCATCTACTTGGCCAAGATAGCTACAAACAACGGAAAGCATGCAAGATCACAAATAACAAAGACATGATAGAATCAATAATCAATCTGAAATAGTATCTCAATATCCATAGGATCCCCGCAAATACAACATGCAGAATTACAAATAGATGATCTTGATCATGAACGGAGCTCACAAGGTCTAGACATGAAAGCACAAAGGAGCAGAACCAGCCATCTACCTACTACATGGATCCGTAGTCCAGAGATGAACTACTCACGCATCACACCGGAGGCTTGCATGGTGATGAAGAAGGCCTCCAGGGTGAATTCCCCTCTCCGGCAGGGTGCCGGGTGATACGTCCAAAACATATCTACTTTCCCGAACACTTTTGCTATTGTTTCTTCTCTATACTTGTGTGATTTGGATACAACTAATGCGGACTGACGCTGTTTTCAGCAGAATTGCCTTGGTGTCTACTTTTTATGCAGAAAATCAACTATCAGGAAAAATCCCGGAAAATATGCCAAAAATCCTATTTCACCTGAAGACTCCAGGAGCCAGAATACGAGGACGGAGAAGAGCCAGGGGTGGCCACACCACCTGGTGGCACGGGCTAGGCCAGGCCGCGCCAGGGGGTGGTGTGGCCCCCCCAGGCACCCCCTCGGCCTCTCTCTTCGCCTATAAGGAGCCTTCTGACCTAAAAACTTCGGTAGGTTCAACGTTTTTCTAGAAGGAGTTCCGCTCCGCCGCCACCACCAGATTCCACGAAACAGCACCAGAAACTCCGTTCTGGCACCCTGCCGGAACGGGGAATTGGAGGAGATCATCACCATCATCATCACCATCGCTTCCCCATCGACCATCCATGTTTCCCCCATCTATGAGTGAGTAATCCCCCGCTGTAGGCTATGGGGATGGTAGGGATTGGATGAGATTGTTCATGTAATGGCATTAGATCGTTAGGGCATGGTGCCTAGTATCTTTTATTAGTGCTTTATGACTTTGTTGTGACTTGTTGTGCTTAATGCTTGTCACTAGGGCCCGAGTGCCATGATTTCAGATCTGAACATGTTATTGATTCATTATGATAGTATTGTTTATGGTCTTACCTACAAATTGTATACACACATTGTTGTCCGGAACCAATGGCCCCGAAGTGACAGAAATCGGGATAACCGGAGGGAATGGCTTTGATGTGAGGATCACATGTGTTCACAGAGTGTTAGTGCTTTGCTCCAGTGCTCTATTAAAAGGAGCACCTTAATTGCCAGTAGTTCCCTTGAGGCCCTGCTGCAAACGGGCTGGTAGGACAAAAGATGTTGTGCAAGTTCTCATTGCGAGCACGTATGACTATATATGGAACACATGCCTAGGATTATCTAGTACTTGGATGCTTTATCTTATTTATCTACAATTGCCCTATGTTCTGATTGCTATGTGAATTGTCTTGTCCATGCAACGCCCGTCCATCCATCCCTATGCCTACCACACTCGAATCCCACTGTTTACTGCTATTGTTACTACTATCTTTACTTTGCTACTGCTGTTACTTTGCTATTCCTACTACAAAACTGTTGCTGCTGATAAACTGCTGTGAGCAAGATTGTTTCCAGGTGCAGCTGAATTGACAACTCAGTTGTTAAGGCTTATAAATATTCTTTGGATCCCCTTGTGTCGAATCAATAAATTGGGTTTCACTTCCCTCGAAAATACTGCGATACAGCCCCTATACTTGTGGGTCATCAAGACTATTTTCTGGCGCCGTTGCCGGGGAGCATAGCTTTATTTATCAAGTTCACTTGGATTCTCTATTGTTTGTTGTTATCCATCCATCATGGGTAAGTCTCGTGATGGCAAGGTTCCTATTTTACCATCCACTACAAGAAGAGGTACGGTTCTAAACACCTATGCTGCCCTTGATTCACCGTCTGTTATGAGTAAGTTCCTTAAACCATCACATACACATGCTACACACACTGCTACTACTGCTGAATCTGAAACTTCTGATGCTGCTTCTACTATGCTTGATAAGAGTGGTTCATTAGGTCCTTTCCTAGATGCTACGATTGCTAGAACTATAGCTGGAAATACCGACACTCCTAATGAAGACACTATTACACTTGTTAGTTCACCTGAGTCTAGTGAGAGTTATGATATTGAAGATGGTTATGTTGAGATGACCGATGAATTTATTAAGGAATGTAAAAACACCCATGATAGGAGCGCTGCTAAGAATCTCCTTGAGAGGCATACTATTAGACCCAAATTGTCTCCTATTGCTAAGTTTGCTTCTTCTCCCATAAACATTAAAGATAAAGACTATGATTTCTCTCTTGATCTATATTACATAGCTATTGTTGAGAAAGAACTTTTTTGTGGGACTAAGAATGAAAGTGCGGTAGCACATATGACTGAGCTTTCTACCATGAGTGGCTTTTTTTCTGATGATATTAAGATGCGTACTTACTTTGTTGCTAAGATTTTCCCCTTTTCATTGAAAGGAGAAGCTAAAACTTGGTTTAGTAATTTACCTCCTGGATCTATTGATAGCCCTGAGTGCTTGATTGGTACTTTCCTGCAGAAATATTTTCCTCCAAGTGCTAGACATGCTATTTTGTAGGAACTTTTTGATTTTAAACAAGGAGAAAAAGAGGTATTGCCCGAATCTTGGGCAAGGTTTTGTGCTTTGATTCATGCACAGGCTGGAAGTCCATTACCTAAGAATGAGCTTCTTGATATATTTTATAATGGACTAACCGAGGAACCTAGGACATACCTAGACAGTTGTGCTGATTGTATTTTCAGGAATAGGACTCCTAAGGAAGCTGAGGAATTAATGGCTAAAATAAGCAAGAACTATGAAGATTGGACTCCTCCTAAACAAGCTATACCTGAAGTAATTGTACCTGAACCTACTATTCTGGTGCCTATTCCAACATCAAAGAAGAGGGGAGTTATTGAATTAAATGATGAAGTGATGAAGGAAGCTAAGAAATGTCTTAGGGAGAAGGGAATTAAAGATTCAGATGTCAAGAATTTACCTCCTATAGAAGAATTATGTAAGCCTATTCCCTACTCATCCACTATTGAGGTACACTCTCTCCAACACTTTGATGAAGGTGATATCCCTTACTCTAAACCTCCTGATCAATGCTTAGAAGAATTTGATATCTTTATTGTTAAGCAAGATAACTTTAATAAAAGGGTGCAAAATCATCTAATGGAAAACACTAGAGCTATTGTTGAGTTGAAAGAAATTGTGGAAAGAACCTCTAATGATGTTAAAATGATTGTTAAACACTTTCAAATGGTTCAAACTCAAATAGATCAACTCGTTAAAGTGCAAAATGACTTGCTAGTTAATGCTGCTAAAGAAAAACATGCTTATGAAATTCGAACTAGAAGTGGTGCTACTACCCAGGATCCTCTATATCCTGAGGGGCATCCCAAAAGAATTGAGCAGGATTCTCAACAAGCTGAAAATAGTGGTTCTACTCGTAAGAAAAGGAAAAATAAACATAAAACTGTTGTAGAACCCTCTGAACCTGCTATAGATCCTAATAGTATATCTATCTCTGATGCTGAAACTGAAAGTGGTAATGAAGAAAATGAAGTTCCCATGAAGAAAAAGTTGAAGAAGAACCTGAAAACCACACTAAGAATACTAAATACACCAAAGGAGATTGTATTGCTAAGAAGCATGGAAGTGCAAGAGAACCTTGGGTCCAAAAACCTACGCCTTTCCCTGATTAGAAACACAAGTCAAAGGAAGATGAACATTATAATAAGTTTTGTGAGTGGATGAAGCCTTTATTCTTGCAAATTCCTTTGACTGATGCTATTAAATTGCCTCCTTACTCAAAGTATATGAAGGACATTGTCTCGAATAAAAGGAAGATCCCTAATGAAGAAATGTTTACTTTGCTTGCTAATTATTCCTTCAATGGCAAGGTTCCTAAGAAACTTGGAGACCCAGGGATTCCAACTATCCCTTGCTCTATTAAGAATAGTTATGTTAGAACTGCTTTGTGTGATTTGGGAGCTGGAGTTAGTGTTATGCCTTTCTCTCTCTATAAGAGGCTTCATCTTGAAAAATTGATACCAACTGATATATCTTTGCAAATGGCTGATAAATCTACCACTATTCCTGTGGGTATATGTGAGGATGTACCCATTCAAGTGGCTCATAATTGCTTGATATTAACTGATTTTGTTGTACTTGAAATGCATGAAGATGATAATATGTCTATTATTCTTGGGAGACCTTTTCTTAATACTGCAGGAGCTGGTATTAATTGTAATCAAGGAAAGGTGACTTTCAATGTTAATGACAAGGAACATACTGTCTATTTCCCCAAGAAGATTGAAAGGACTTATGGTTTGAATTCAATTGAACATGTTGAGGGCATTCAAGTTGGAGAAATATATTGTCCCATACCAAGAGAAAATTTTGAAACTATTATGATTGGGACCATTGCTATAAAGGTCGAGGTAACATAATCATTAGTGGAATACAAAGTTTTGTCTCATATGCAATTGTTTTGGTAGCAAGACTTGATCAACCTTGTTAACAAAAGGATTCCATTGAACAAAACAATGTTCTCATTATGATTATCTCCGTTTATTTCTATCCTTTGCATTTTAGTTTTTGCTTTCGTTTAGTTTTCTTTTTGTTGTTAGTTGCTTGCATGTTAGTGTGTCTTAGAACTTCTGTAGTTCTAGCTTTGTTGTGTCCTTGCATCATGTTTCCAAAAAAAATCTGTCTGTCAGAAAAATCATTCTTCTATGCCTGAAAATGCCCCAAAATAAAGTGTCTCGGAAAATCCAGAAAATTCATATTAAATTTTTACGTGAAAAAGGGGAAGATGAGTACCTGGGAGGTACCAGGGAGGCCCACTAGGAAGGCACACCACATGGTGGTGCGGCCAGCCCTGGGTGGCGCCATGCCCTGGTGTGGGCCACCCCTGCCCCCCCCCCCCCCACTAACTCTCTCACCTGCCACTTTCTTCTCTCTCTCGAGTAAGCTCCAGTTCATTGCTCAAAATCACGTTCTTGATGTGCTTGCTCTCGATTTTTTCGATCTCCTTGCTCAGCCCATCTTTCTTGCTGAAATTTGGAGCATTTGTTCCCTGGTATGTGACTCCTCCCCTTGTCCAAGTAGATTTGTGTTTAGTGGATTATATCTTGAGTATTTTGCTGCTGTAGGTGACTGGTTATGAGAGCTTGTAAGCTTGTTAGATGCTTAGGGATATAGTTTTGATGCATGTTTAGGCCTCTTGCAAGTCCCTATGAGTAGAATCCTTCATTATATTCACTTTGCAATCACTTGTTTAATAGGTGTTTAAATTTCAGAATACCAAGCATGAACAACCATACTTTTGGGAGAGATATTTGAGAGTGATGCACCTAGGAGGTCGAGGCCCTCAAGAACAGCCTCTCAGGCTAGGCCATCATGCAACGAAGATCTCATTGCAACTCGTATTGGTAGTGAAAGGGATGATGGGGATGCTCACCCATCCTCTTTTCCTTGTTTTACTTTCTTACAAGCTGCAGGTATTCTTGATGATTTCTTGCTACTGATTGAGAGGGTTGGTTTGACCTCATATATGCAATATGAGAGTGCGCAATATGCTATGCTCACCAAAACTTTTGTTGAGAGCTTCACGTTTACTAACACATCCTATTAGTCGACTGTCTCTTTTAAAATCTATAATCTGCCCTTCACCATGCCTTTGGAGAGATTTTGCAGTATTGTAGGTGTACGCATGATAGGGACCATGAAGAAAATTCAGGGGCGACCCGCTGATTTGTTGGAGCTTTACCGAGGGGTGACCAATGATGATGACCGCGTGGCGCAGCGCGGAAAGATAAGAAATATCCAACTCCCTGCTCTTAGATACTTTGCATATTATCTTGCTACTAGCGTGCTTGGTAGGGAGAACACAAGTAATACAATCTTGGCTCGCTTATTGCTCGCCGCCTAGCTGCTAGGGGGCCTATATATGGGGGCATCATTGCCTCGCGTATAGTCAATGCATTAGGTCTTTCAGTGGATCCCTATGATGCTATGGTGGCACCACAGAGGCTTGACCTTGTTGCTATGAAAACTCATCACTTTGTCACTTCTACTTCTGATTTGGACAGTCTAGTATATAGGATGATTTTCACTGACGGGGATGAAAGGGATATCCTTTTGCCACAGCCTTCTTTGTTTAGTGTTCACAAGAGACCGTGGTTGTGCTCCAAGGAGGAGGTGGACGAGCAGCTTCGCTTGCTGGGTTTCCACGAGCAGCACTAGGAGGATGTGCCCTCCTATGATTACTCCGCACATTATGGAGGGACGTACTCGTGCTCACACCAGGACGAGGGTACTTCCTCGTCATACCAAGATGACACTTCATCCTGGCCAGCTTGGGATTGATACCCACTTAGGCCAAAAGCCTAAGCTTGGGGGGAGGTACGCCGACACCGCACTCTTCTTCATATCATGTTGCGTCGGTACTTTGTATATTCATGTTTTCGTTCTCTTTTTAGTTTTCGTTCTTCTTTTGCTTTTGCTTTCTAAAAACACAAACAAACCAAAAATATTTATGTTGTTTCTCTTTAGTTTGCTTCTTATTTTTGCCTTGGTTTGTTTTTCCCTTTTTGCTTTGTTTGAACTATTCGAAAAACCCAAAAAGATTTTGCTTTGCTTGATTTTCCCTTTTGGTTCTTATTTAAAAATTGAAAACACCAAAAATATTTGTCGTTCTTCTTTGGTTTTGTGAGTTTGCTACAGGGTTCAGCGGTCCTCAGTGGAATATTGGTTGCATATTATTATTCAAGCCACACAAGTGAAGAGCAATAATGAGGATTAATGACAACTTGAGGCGTGGTAATAGGCTGGTAACAAACTCTATTTGTTTTCATTTTTGTACATATACTCATCACTGTGGGCATGCTTAGTCTGTTCATGTAGGGTGTATGTTATCTTTGGATGCTTAGTAGTTCTTGCTTTCGTATGATTAGCTCCCAGCTCGCTAATAGTTTGTAGCATGTCTTATGAATGTTTTCTTGCATTGCTCTATTCATAAATTGGTATGACACCGCGGTATCCTCCTCTGAATGTTTCATTTGATTGACTTGGCACATGCTCACGCATGTACATGACTCGTAATAAGCCTCGATGAATTATTTTGCCTTGAGGATCTTGAATCACTTTCATGACATGAGTAGTCCTGTTTTGTTGCAAGCATGATAATGATAGCTATTGCTCTCTCGTTTGTCGCTCCCTTACTATTGCTAGCCTCCACTCCCACTGAGTGTTTTACTCATGTTTCCAACTCCCAAATATTTCCAAAGTGTCCACCATACCTACCTATTAGCATCATTTGCTACTTCCGTGCATATTCAATATGCCTTGTTTTCTTCCGAATTAAATGTTTGCTTGTTATGAGAAAGTTAGTTAGTAAAGCTCTCACGAACTTGATGGCACACTTTATTTCCTGCACTTAATAAACCTGAACGATTGTGAACTCTCCATGAAAGTTATATGCTTGCAAATTATAGGCTGGGGATTAGCAGAACTGCGTCACACGGGAACGCTTTCAACACTTGTAAATATATACCCAGTTGATACCTTGCTCTTTTGTTTGCGGATGTCGTCGGTGTGAAATAAAAGGCGAGCTTGTAAGTCCATGGAGTTATGTATGTTTGTTAGAGAAACGCTCGTCATTGGTTCAATCCATGCCGACATGGTGGAAACCTGCGGTAATAACCATAATGATATCTATGAAGCATTCTTCTTATAAAAAAGAGAGAGATAGCTATTGAGAAAAAGAAAAAAAGAGATTTATGAAAAGAGGAAAGAGAGAAAAAAGCACCATTTTTCCCATGGTAAATAAGAAGATTGCTGAGATACTCATTGTCTGCTTGCCTTGTCATTTTGATATGGGGATTCTTCCGTATCATCGGGCAAGGGGTACCCCATTGGCCGTTCTCAATGATACGCACATACTTACGATGACAAGAACTTACCGGTAACTAAAGTTGAGTAGCATGAGGAGCGACCCTCGTACTCAAGGGACTTGGGATTTTCAGTTTATAGTCTGTCAAGCATATAACTCAGATTGGACCTCACTTTCACCTTAACCACATTAAAGATGCTTATGACAGGGGCAATGAGAGCTCAAAGCTAATGAGTACCATACTTTTAGCATTTGGAAGCCTTTCAAATTATTCAAAACCTTTTCTTTTACTTGTTGAGTCTCGACATATTCTCTGAGCACCTTTTTGAGAGCATAATTGTCATTCTTTGTGTTTGTCCCATTGCTTGATTATTTGTGTTATGACTTTGATGCGTGTATCCTTGATATCTTTACTTCTAGTCATCACTTGAACTTCAGAGGTGCCTTGACATTCATAATCAAAGGCAAGCGAGATACCACTCTATCATACCTTTTTTATGAGCATTGTAATGTTGCTTACGTTTATACTTCATGCTACTTATTATTTTTGAGTTGGAATCTCTTCATAGCTTGCAATGACTATTAAGTAGACTCAGTTGCATACTCTTTATTATGAACTGTCTAAGTAGTTGATCACGTTGCTGAAAATATTTACATCTTATGAAGCAAATGTGTTCGTGAAAGTTCTTTTATCGCACTCAGTTTTCAACTGAATTGCTTGAGGACAAGCAATAAGCTAAGCTTGGGTGGAGTTGATACGTCCAAAACGAATCTACTTTCCCGAACACTTTTGCTATTGTTTCTTCTCTATACTTGTGTGATTTGGATACAACTAATGCAGACTGACGCTGTTTTCAGCAGAATTGCCTTGGTGTCTACTTTTTGTGCAGAAAATCAACTATCAGGAAAAATCCCGGAAAATATGCCAAAAATCCTATTTCACCCGAAGACTCTAGGAGCCAGAATACGAGATGGAGAAGAGCCAGGGGGTGGCCACACCACCTGGTGGCGCGGGTCAGGCCAGGCCGCGCCAGGGTGTGGTGTGGGCCCCCCAGGCACCCCCTCGGCATCTCTCTTCTCCTATAAGGAGCCTTCTAACCTAAAAATTTCGGGGGGTTCGACATTTTTTCAGAAGGAGTTCCGCTCCGCCGCCACCACCAGATTCCACGAAACAGCGCCAGAAACTTTGTTCTGGCACCCTGCTGGGATGGGGAATTGGAGGAGATCATCTCCATCATCATCACCATCGCTTCTCCATCGACCATCCATGTTTCCCCCATCTATGAGTGAGTAATCCCCCGCTGTAGGCTCTGGGGATGGTAGGGATTGGATGAGATCGTTCATGTAATGGCATCAGATTGTTAGGGCATGGTGCCTAGTATCTTTTATTTGTGCTTTATGACTTTGTTGCGACTTGTTGTGCTTAATGCTTGTCACTAGGGCCCGAGTGCCATGATTTCTGATCTGAACATGTTATTGATTCATTATGATAGTATTGTTTATGGTCTTAACTGCAAGTTGTATACACACATTGTTGTCCGGAACCAATGGCCCCGAAGTGACAGAAATTGGGATAACCGGAGGGAATGGCTTTGATGTGAGGATCACATGTGTTCATGGAGTGTTAATGCTTTGCTCCGGTGCTCTATTAAAAGGAGCACCTTAATTGCCAGTAGTTCCCTTGAGGCCCCGCTGCAAACGGGTCAGGACAAAAGATGGTGTGCAAGTTCTCATTGCGAGCACGTATGACTATATATGGAACACATGCCTAGGATTATCTAGTACTTGGATGCTTTATCTTATTTATCTGCAATTGCCCTATGTTCTGATTGCTATGTGAATTGTCTTGTCCATGCAACGCCCGTCCATCCCTATGCCTACCACACTCGAATCCCACTGTTTACTGCTATTGTTACTACTGTCTTTACTTTGCTACTGCTGTTACTTTGCTATTTCTACTATAAAACCGTTGCTGCTGATAAACTGCTATGAGAAAGATTGTTTCCAGGTGCAGCTGAATTGACAACTCAGTTGTTAAGGCTTATAAATATTCTTTGGCTCCCCTTGTGTCGAATCAATAAATTGGGTTTCACTTCCCTCGAAAATACTGCGATACACCCCCTATACTTGTGGGTCATCATCGGGAAGAGCTTTAGATCCCTCCCGGTCTAGGGATGGAGATGACGGCGGCTACAGACTCTTTCGTGGATTTTGATCGGGTACTTAGGGTTTTTGTCCCGAGGGCAATATATAGGCGGAAGGAGAGGCCGAGGGGGTGCTGGGTTGGCTGACCACCTGGCGCTGCCAGCCTGGTCGCGTGGCTGTGGTGGCCGGCCCCACTTCTTCTCTCTCGTATTCTCGCATCCGATGACTTCCGAAAAATAGGCACTTTGGCTTTGTCCTGTCCAATTCGAGAATATTCATTTTCTAACTTTCCGAACCAAAAGCAGCAGAAAACAGTACCGCATCGTGGCTCTTGTTAATAGGTTAGTCCAAGAAATCATATGAAAAGTACTCCAAAGTGTGGACAAAACATAAGAAAGTGGATAAAACCAAGCATGGAACATCAAAAATTATAGATACATTTGCAATGTATCACTAAGCTGAAGCAATTCTGTGATTAACATCATATTTAGCAAGGGTCTTTCTAAAACCACCATGAATGAAATGAGAACCCCCGTCAGTCATGAGATACCTAGGCACTCCAAACCTAGGAAATATAACATCCTTAAGCATTTTTAGAGAAGTTTCCCCGTCAGCACTCTTCGTAGGAATGGCTTCTACCCACTTGGTAACATAATCAACGGCAACAAGAATATGAGTATAACCTTTCGAGGGAGGAAAAGGACCCATAAAGTCAAATCCCCAGCAATCAAAGGGTTCAATAACTAGAGAGTAGTTCATAGGCATTTCATTGTGTCTAGAAATATTACCAACACACTGACATTCATCACAAGATAAAACAAATTTTCTTGCATCCTTAAAAAGGGTAGGCCAGTAGAAACCTGATTGTAGCACCTTTTGCGCAGTTCTATCTCCTGCATGATGTCCTCCATAAGCATTATCATGACATTTATGCAATATCTCCTTTTGTTCATACTCTAGAACACATCTTCACATAATACCATCCACTCCTTCTTTATATAAGTGTGGGTCATCCCAAAAATAATGCCTCAAATCATAAAAGAACTTCCTTCTTTGCTGAGCTGTAAACGTTGGAGGCAAATACTTGGAGAAAATAAAATTAGCATAGTCAGCGTACCAAGGGCTCCCTCGCGAGCTTACCCTACTGTAGCCAACTGTTCATTTAGGAAACTATCATTAACAGGCATATGGTCAAAAGAGATGTTTTCCAATCGAGATAAATTATCAGCTACAGGGTTTTCAGCACCTTTCCTATCTACTATATGTAGATCAAACTCTTGTAAAAGCAGCACCCATCTAATAAGCCTAGGCTTAGCGTCCTTCTTCGTCATAAGGTATTTAATAGCAGCATGATCAGTATGAATGGTGACTTTTGAGTCTACAATATAGGGTCTAAACTTATCACAAGCAAAAACCACAGCTAGAAATTCTTTTTCAGTGGTAGCATAATTCCTTTGAGCAGCGTCTAGAGTCTTACTAGCATAATGAATAACGTTTAGCTTTTTATTAATTTGTTGCCCAAGGACAGCACCTACAGCAAAATCACTAGCATCACACATTATTTCAAAGGGTAAACTCCAATCAGGTGGTTGAACAATAGGGGCTGTAGTTAAAGCCTTCTTAAGAGTTTCAAAAGCTTCCTTACAATCACCATCAAAAACGAAGGGTACATCTTTTTGAAGAAGATTAGTGAGGGGTTTTGATATCCTAGAAAAGTCTTTAATAAACCTTCTATAGAAACCAGCATGACCAAGGATACTACGAATACCTTTGATATCTCTTGGACATGGCATTTTCTCAATTGCCTCAACCTTAGCTCTATCAACTTCTATGCCTCTTTTAGAAACTTTATGCCCAAGGACAATCCCTTCATTAACCATGAAGTGGCATTTCTCCCAATTAAGAACAAGATTAGTTTCTTCACACCTCTGTAAAACTTTATCAAGGTTGTGCAGACAATTATCAAAAGAAGTTTTGTAGACAGAAAAGTCATCCATGAACACTTCCATAATTTCCTCACAAAAACCATGAAAGATAGCAGACATGCATCTTTGAAAAGTAGCTGGAGCATTACATAAACCAAAAGGCATACGCCTATAAGCATAAGTTCCGTAAGGGCAAGTAAAAGTAGTTTTTTCTTGATCTTATTGTTTAACAACAATTTGAGAGAAACCAGAATAACCATCAAGAAAACAAAAATGGGTCTTTTTAGACAACCTTTCCAACATTTGATCAATGAAAGGAAGCGGGTAATGATCTTTCTTAGTAACCTTGTTGACTTTTCTAAAATCAATGCACATCCTATAGCCTACTACTATTCTTTGGGGAATAAGCTCATCATTATCATTAGGAACAACGGTAATTCCTCCTTTTTTAGGAACACAATGGACAAGAATAACCCATTCACTATCAGCAATAGGGTAAATAATACCAGCATCAAGGAGTTTCAATACCTCATTCCTTACCACTTCTTCATCTTAGGATTTAAACGTCGTAGGTGCTCTACTACTGGCTTTGCATCTGGTTCTATATTGATAGAATGCTGACATATAGTAGGTGAAATCCCTTTTAAATCATCCAGAGTATAGCCCATAGCTCCTCGGTGTTTCTTCAAAACCTCCAATAACCTTTCCTCTTCCTTCCCTGAAAGTTTAGAGCTAATAATAACAGGATATATCTTTTTATCATCAATATAAGCATATTTAAGATCATCAGGGAGAGGTTTTAGATCGAAGACCGGATCCTTTTTAGGTGGCAACGTGGTACCCAAGTCTTCTACAGACAAGTTATGCTTAATCATCTTGGGTTGACGACGGAGAATCTCGTCAATCTCATTCCTTTCTTCCATGAAGATCTCACTTTTGTGATCTTCCATAAATTGTTGCAAAGCATTGTTAGGAGCAAGAGAAATAGAAGCAAGTTGTTCAACTCTAAAAATCCTCATTATGGGTTTCCTCTTCACAAGGTTCTTTAGTAAATTTAGAAAAATTAAACTCATAAGATTCCCCATAAAACTTAGTCAAGATTTTCTCCCTCTTGCAATCTATAATAGCTCCACAAGTACTCAATAAATGTCTACCAAAAATGATAGGATAAGTTTTACTAGTAGTTGAACCAAGTACTAGAAAATCAGCAGGATACTTAATCTTACCACAAAGAACTTCCACATCTCGTACAATACCAATTGGAGAGATGGTCTCTCTATTAGAAAGGTGAATAACCACATCAATCTCTTCCAATTCGCAGGGACTGATTTCATGCATAATTTCTCTGTAAAGCTCATAAGGAATAGCACTGGAACTTGCACCAATATCACATAAACCATAATAGCAATGATCACCAATTCTAACGAAAAGCACAGGGACACTAGCCTTTTTAGTTCTATTAGGATGTGAAACAATATTAGAAGCATCCTCACAAAAGACTATGTGTCCATCTTCTATGCTTTTAGTGACAAGGTCTTTCACAATTTCTACCACGGGTTAAACGTTTATTTGTTCATCAGATTTTACAGTTCTCTTTTCACTTTTAGTGATTACACTAGTTATCATAGGATGATCCTTTACCTTATCTGGGAAGGGAATCTTCTCGATATAAGGTTCAGGTAAGATGTGATCAATAGTGCAATACTCAGTACTCCCAACAGGAACACAGTCAACAATATCTTTATAAGGTGCATGGTACTTGTTCTATCCCCTTTTTGGAATTTCAATATAAGAAGCAAAAGCCTTAAAGCAATTTGTAATAACTTGTAAATCAAGACCATAAGCATTACTAATGTTTTGAAAGTCATCAGTTCCCATAAACGATTCAATGCATTCATAATCATAATTTATACCTGACTTTCTTCCTTTGTCATTCTCCCATGTTTCAGCATTGTCTTGAATACGGTCCAGAAGATCCCATTTAGCTTCTTCTTCCATGCGAGTGAATGATCTAGCACAAGAAGCATCCAATAAATCCTTGTCATGTAGAGAAAGCCTTGCACAAAAGTTATTGATAATAATATTGTTGGGGAGTGTAACATCCCAAAACTTTAATCCAAGCTTATCAAGACCAAATCATGCAAAAATGGGGTTAATAAAAACTTTTCCAAATTTAAAATGAAAGCATTCATATATGTGTGCATTTAAAATAGGAGTTGTTTTGAATTGCCATGATTGTGTGATCCAATGCTTGTAAAATGTTTCTTAGGTGATTTAAACATCATATACATCATTCCCAAACTTGTCCTAAAGAAAATCAAATAAAAAAGAATTAAAAAGGAGGAATGGTCATTTTGGCCATTTTAATCCACTACACTACTTTGGCTATTCCTAGTACTCAAAAATTAACAGAAACAATTCTTGATCCTTGCACCCCTTGCTAGTACACATAATGAGGTACCAAGGCCCACCTTTTGATCTGCTAAAAACATTCTATTAACTATTTTAATGATAGTTTAAAATTGAATCTAATGCATATGCATAGATCACCCCTATTTCAAAAACCATCTCTTTGAGCTCCACTTTCAAAACCCCTGCAACTAGAGACTACCTAGCACTAGTGGAGATCACTCAAAAAATTTGAAACCAAAATTCAAAACTTTCTTTCATGCTGCCATTTAATCAAACACTTGGCATGCATAATATCTACTCTAATCCTAGCTCACTGTTTACTACAGGGTTTTGCCCCCAAATGATCTTCATTTATCTCCTCTGTCCCCTCTTGATCTAACCAAACCCCTAACACCCCTCTCCCTTGTCCCTAGTCACCATGCCATGCCATGCCGAGCCATGCCTCGCCGGCCAACCCTTGCCCCACAGAGTGCACCATTCCTCTTCCCTCGCCATGTCTAGGAGGTAGCCAGGAGCTCACCACCACCCCCTGTCCCTTGCCCGAGCAAGAGCAGCAGTGGACCACTGAGCACAAACCGCGCCCAGTGCCACCGCACCATGCCAGTACCGCCCCCAGAGCGCGCTTGGTCCCCGCTCGCACAGACCGCCCCTTGGCAGCAGCCCGCGCCCGTCGCTCCGCCACGACCTAGAGAACCCCCCAGACACCCCCGCTGGCCGCCCAACGCCTCACAATCACCGCTCGCCGTGGACACCGCCGCCTCTGCCTCTCAGAGCGCCACCTCGCCCAGACCGCGTGCCACCGCCCCTACGCTCGCATTCAAGTTCTAGAGCACTGCCAGGGAACCACATATCGATCGCCACCCGCAGCCATGCCTCTACCCCGCCGTAGCCATGTCGCCACCGTCGACTGCCCATCCCGCTCGGTCTCACCGTCGGGCCTATAAAAGGATCCGTCCCCAACCTCTTCTCTCCACATCACTCCACTCCCCTCACCTATCTGAACCTCACCCACCTCTAGCTGGAGCAAAGGGAGTAGCAGCTCACCGGAATTAGAGCCGGAGCAGCCGCCTCTGGAGGAGAAGGGCGCCGCTGATTGCTACCACCCCAAGCTCCACCGCAACCGCGCCTCACCTTGCCATCGTCTTCCAGTTCATTTACCCACCTCGCCGACCCTGCTGGAGCCCTGGTACGTCCCCAGCAGACCCCCACCGAGCCGCTAGGGTTCGAGTCAAGAACCTGTTAAATGCGTCGACATTTACCCTCACCAGAGATTTCCTTCTAATCCTACGCCCACAGCCGCACTGCTTGCTGCTTTAAGTGTCTGACAAGTCGGACCCTGTCACCTGAGCTCATCATGGAGCGCCACTGGGCCGGCCCATTTTTTTCCCGCTCTAGCCCACCCATTCAAATCTGGATTTTTCTTTTTAGTTAAATCTAGTTTCTGTCCACTAGTTTAAAATTCAATTCAGAGAGTTTGTCAAATCCAAATTGCATGAAACCAATTTTGTCTGAAAGGTATTAAAATGATCTATCCAAGCCCGTTAAATTTAATTCAATTAGAGTTATAGATCTCTCTTAATAAAAAATAACAAAACAGAAGCATTTGCAACTTCCAACAATTTTTATAAAATCAACCAAGTTAGATTTTGAGTTGATTCCAACTCTCAAAAATCACATTGCATCATATCTATCTAAATATGTAATAATATTAAGGTTTACATGCAGTGACTTTGGACTAGTACCAAAATAATGCTATATAGGCATTTCTAGTCACTTTAAATCATTAAATAATAAACTTAAACTAAAGTAATATTGATCCAACCTTTAAATCTCATTCCCACAGGTTAGAATATGTGGTGAGGACATGTCTCCACATGATCCCATATTTTGGTGGTGAATATTAAATTTTAGTTCATATTTCAATGAGTAGATATTACTTTTCTAAATTAAAAAGGCTGAAACTATTGAATTAAACTTGTGATGCTAATAGATCATCAATTGTGTGTTTTAGAATGCTACTTAGCCTAGTTAAGTATTGTTTGGTGATTGTGCACTCCCTATGTATTTATAGAAGCTAGTACCGACCAAGCTTTCGAGGAGGAGTTCTACCAAGAAGAAGAAGACGAAGAAAACTTCAACCACTTCACCAACCAAGGCAAGCCACCATTAACAGTGCAAGCTACCCTTAGCAAGCTAGCAATAACCAAGTTTAACCCTTGCAATTTTAGTGCTTAGCAAACTAGAAACAAACTAGATGGTTTAGCAAAGATGCCTTAAGCATGCTTTGATCACACCCCTTTAACTATTAGTACCTCAAGTCTTATTGGCAAGTTTTACCTCCCTTAGTTTACACAAAGTTCTTTACTTGTTTTGAAGGTAGCATAAAAGTATAAAACTTGACCTACATAGAAACCTTTAGATGTCATTCTATGGCATGAGATTGATCCCATCCTTCCACCTTAGTGAACACTCTTAACTTAGTAGTTAGAGTAGATCAAAAACTTGAGTCACTTTAGATGGGAACAAGTGGTGAAAATGAATTGTGAAAACCTTGGAATGATGAGTCATTCTATTGAGATGTTTTGACATGTGTTGAGAAACACAACTGGTTTATGATGATTAAAATGATGAGGCATGAGCCTTAACCCTTTTATAAAACTGATGGTTGGATTCGGATGCAATACCATTCCAAATTTACCCTGCAACCACACTACCTGAATTGGGTAAGGCTTAGCTAGAAATTTATATGCATTAGTATTAGTTCCCTCACGGGAGAGGTTTGAGCTGAGGCTACCTCTCATGATGTCCACCTATGCAGTGCCCAAGATGACTGGTGGTCATGGTTGGGAGGCCATGCTCATTGGAGAGGTGCTTGTACTAGGGTGTGTAAAGGGAAGGTTATGTTTGATTATCTGCATACTAAGTATGATGATTCAGCGTTATCCCTGACAGATGTATCGAATCTTGTGGTGAAAGTGTACCACCTCTGCAGAGTGTCAAACTATTCGAATAGCCGCGTCCGCGGTTATGGACAGTTGGAGTGGCCATACAGTTTCGTTGTCAGATGTTTTCTAAATAACTTGAAATGAATGATGAACTTTGACTTGACCACAACAGGGTTGTGTTTATGATAATAGCTTCCCATCTTAGGTGATTCTAGAACTTTATTTTATCTTTCTTTGCTTCTGAACTCAGCTTAGGTTTCAAACTTAACTTCAGAGTTAAATTTAGATTTAGCACTTTAACTTAGAACTATAGTACCTGTTAATAGTAGTTTGTGAGTACTTAAAGAGTACTCATGGCTTTTGTCCATGGCTATTATCATGGCCAGACGATGAAGGAGACTATCAGGAGGATGGTCATCAGGACGGCTATGATAACTAGGACTATCTGCCTTTGTCAGCATTGCCTGTGCCGCTGAAGATGGACCCCACCGCTACGCTTATCTTTTATTTCCGCTGCTTGTTGTATTAAAGACTGGATCATGAGATCCTTATTTGTGTAAGACCTTATGTATGGTTTGTAATGGATGATGTACTGTGATATCCAATCCGTTATGTCTCGCAAAAATGGTAATCCTGGGATTGCAAGGTATGGCATAATGGGCATCTAGGATTAAAAATCCGGGTGTTGACAAGTTGGTATCAGAGCCATCCTGACCATAGGAGACCCTAGTTAGAATGGGCGTCCAAACCAAAAACTTAGCTTCAAAAACCAAAGTGAGTATTTATGAAAAACTATTTCCTCTCTTACCCTTGTGAACTCATTCTTTCTCAAAAATTCATGTTCCTCAAAATTCTTACATTATGACTTAAAACTTCACACACTTGATCACTTCACTAACTTCCTCGTCCTTAATTCTTGTAGATGGACACTCAGTTCAGCAAGTTTTACTAGTTGGGAAACGGAGGTCAGCTGATCTTCGAGAGGGATCTAGATTCGTTGCCAGAGTTGCTGGGACGCCCACATCCGGAGTTTCTTGGAGCTCAACTTCTAGGACCCCCAGGAGGAGACCTACAGTGGCTAGTCACCGCAGATCTTCGAGGAAGCATCGAAGCACCAACTTCTGGAAGAATTCAGTTCTCTGTGAGAGAAAACAACTAGCTAGATGGATTAGCCAGGGCAATGCATGAAGCTCTCGCACGTCTATGTGCCCTCAGCGTCCACAAGATTCAAGGAACCCGTTTTTCCCACTATGCAAGACGTGACTTCATGGGAATGCCGATGGAGATGCCAAGTCACCCAGAATTGAGGCGTCAAGTGGAGAACCTTGACTTCTTGCTTCATGACCGATAGCAGGAACTGGACAATGCCAGAGAGTTAGCCAACCAGAACCATGCCATCGTCGACCAGAAGGCCCAGACTTTCACCCTACTCGTCCAAGATCGCCAGTCTCTTCGTCGCCAGCGTGCAAAGAAGGATCGCACCATCGCCCGTCTTCGCAAGAAGGTGGCCGACCTCGAGAAGACCGTCAAGGAGCAGGAAGCTCAGCTTGCCGCCAAAGAAGAAGAAGATGAGGGTGAAGACATCCAGGGAGATATGGATTCTGATGATTTTCTGAAAGAGGATGCTGTGGACTTCTACACTGATGATGAAGACTCCGACTTCATCGACGATGAGTAGATGCACTAGAGCACTGTCGTAGCATGAGATGTATCATCTCATTGTATCGTAGCTTACAGAATGGTTCATCAAGCCATCTGTTTTCCCTTTGATTGTTGTGGTGTGTGTTGTATCGGGTGCTTGCTTGCATGAATGAAAATGAAGTTTGTTGAAAAACCTGAGTCTAACTCAAAGTTTTAGCTTTGAAAACCCAAAACCATGAACCTTAGAATTTCCTCTTACCCCTATATCTATCTCAATCTTCAAATGACTCGTGGAAACCAAGGAGGGAGCAGCTTGTCACAGGACCCAATGCTACAGATCTTGCAGAATCTCATCGCGGACCATGAAGCAAGCAGGGTCGAGCGTCAAGCCAACTTAGCAACATTGGAGCAGATCGCCCAAATGGCTCTCAACAACCAAGGACATGGAAATCATGATCACCATGGGTCCAAACTCAAAAAAATTCAGAACACCAATCCCCCAATCTTCAACCAATCTGAGAACCCATTAGATGCTGATGACTGGTTACAGACCATGGAAAACAACCTTGAAGTTGCAGGAGTTGATGAAAATGAGAAGGTTCTCTTCGCCACCCACTATCTGGCGGGAGATGCAAGAGCTTGGTGGAATAGCATCCGCAATATGAACCATGGCCAGGTGATGACCTGGGAAGCATTCAAAGTCAAGTTCAGCCGCACCCACGTGCCGCAAGGTCTCGTCAACAGGATGAGAGATCAATTCCGTGAATTGAAGCAAGGAAGAATGACTGTAGGAGTACCGTGATGATTCTTGTCACTTGCCGATATGCACGGATGAGATCAACACGGAGGCCAAGAAGAAGGAGAGATTCTTGAACGGACCGCATGATGAGATGCAGACCCTCGCCAACATCCGCTTTCAGGATCTCAAGAGCTAGTCGACTCGCCATTCAGATGGAAGGGAAGATTAACCAGCAAACAACAACCGCAAGCGTCGTATGATGCAGCAATCGATCCAGAGTCACCAAGTACCGCCCCAACCTCACCCGGGATATGCACCAAGGAACAACCGACCCCAAATCTCGCCAAGCTACCCCAACCAGAAGGAGGCAATGTGAAGTCCGGAGGAAACAATCACAACTCGTAATGCCAACAATTTCAACCGTGCCCTCCCAAGAGCAACAACAACAACATCGCACCTTAATCGGCAGCAATGTTGTGCCTATCGCAGTCAAGGACAAGTCCCAGAACACTTGTTTCGAGTGTGGAGTGAAGGGTCACTACTCCAATGAGTATCCCAAGAAGACTGCCGACAATGCCCCTGTGAATGCCCCAGCTCAGCAGCAGCGTCGTGTTCAACCAGGAAGGAGATTTGCCCTAGGGAACCCTCACAACCGCAACGGTCATCTCTTCCACATGAACGCAGAAGCGGAAGCGCCGATGTAGTAGTCGGGTATGTTTTCTGTAAACTTATTTTTAGCTAGAGTATTGTTTGATTCTGGAGCATCGCATTCATTTGTCACCGAAGAATTTGTATGCACTAGTAAGGTTCACCCAACCAACCTGAAGCATGTCATGATAGTTCAAATCCCCGGTTCAACTACAAAAGCTAGAAAAATTTGCAGAGATGTACCTATCAGAATACATGGGATAGATTTTTATGCCAACCTAATTGTACTTGGAACCAAAGGATTAGAAGTAGTACTAGGTATGGACTAGATGTCAAGGCATAAAGGATTGATAGACGGTGCTAAGAAAGCCATCACCATGACCAGTAGTTCCGAGTAAGAGAGCATATCTCTGAAACCTTACCCCGTCAATTCAAGTGCAACAAGAGTGTAGCCCTGCCCACCATAGACCAAATCAGAGTAGTCTGTGAATACCCCGACATATTCCCAGATGAATTGCCAGGTATGCCCCCGGATAGGGATATTGAGTTCATTATCGAACTAATCCCCGAAACCGGACCTATAGCCCAGAGACCCTATAGCATGAACCCCTCAGAGTTAGTGGAACTGAAGAAGCAGTTGGATGCCATGTTAGCAACAGGCTTGATTCAGCCAAGCGCATCGCCATGGAGATCACCAGTATTATTCGTCGAAAAGAAATATGGAGGCAATCATTTGTGTACAGATTACAGAAAGTTGAATGACGTCACCATCAAGAACAAGTACCCTTTGCCAAAGATAGAGGATCTATTTGATCAGTTGACTAGAGCTCAGGTATTCTCAAAGATTGATCTTAGGACTGGTTATCACCAACTTAAGCTTCGTGCAACGGATATTCCGAAGACCGCCTTTATACTCGCTATGGTTTATATGAGTATACGGTTATGTCTTTTGGATTAACCAATGCCCCTGCTTATTTTATGAATCTCATGAATAAGATCTTTATGAATTTCCTAGATAAGTTTGTAGTTGTGTTTATCGACGACATCCTTATCTACTCCAAGTCAGAAGAAGAGCATGAGCAACATCTGAGAATCATCCTAGAAACCCTGAGAGAGCATCAGTTATATGCCAAGTTCAGCAAGTGTGAGTTTTGGCTGAAAGAAGTGGGATTCCTAGGACATATTGTGTCTGCCGGAGGAGTCTCTGTTGATCCCACCAAGATCAAAGATGTCGAAGAATGGGAAGCCCCAACCAATCAAACCCAAGTTCGTTCATTTCGGATTAGCGGTGATACTACCGCAAGTTCAGAGAAGGATTCTTTGTTATAGCCGACCAATGACCCAATTGTTGAAGAAGGACAAGAAGTTTGAATGGACAGACAAGTGTGAAGCCAGTTTCCAAGAGCTGAAGAAGAAATTGATATCCGCCCCAATTTTGATCATGCCAGACATCAAGAAGCCGTTTGATGTATATTGTGATGCATCCAAGATTGGTCTAGGATGTGTAATGATGCAAGAAGGCAAAGTCATCGCAGATTGTTTCGATAACCTAAGCAAAGCAGCATGAGCAGAACTATCCGACCCATGATCTTGAGCTAGCACTGTGGTTCTAGCATTGAAGACATGGCGTCATTATTTCATGGGTAATCGTGAGATTTACTCAGATCATAAGAGCTCAAGTATATCTTCACCGTAAGGAGCTGAATATGAGGCAAAGAAGATGGATAGAGTTAATCAAGGATTATGACCTTGACATTCACTATCACCCCGGCAAAGCCAATGTGGTAGCGGATGCTCTTAGCAGATTGCCATGTAGGCTTAACACCATGATCAAGGAGAAGCAACCAAGTTTGTATGAAGAGTTGGAGCAGTTCAGGACTCAGTTAGTTAGCAAAGGATTCCTAGCTAGCATTGAACTTCAACCCACGTTGATTAGCCAAATCAAGGAAGCCTAGAAGGGGAATGAAAGTATCGACGGAATCAAACATCGTATTGGTACAGGAAAGGTACCTGGATTCACCGAAGACGAAGAAGGAGTACTGTGGTACAAAGGACGATCTCAGGTGCCACAGATTCAGAGCTGAAGGAAGTTATCATGAAGGAAGCTCATGATACTCTTTATTCTATCCACCCCGGAGGAACGAAGATGTATCAGGATTTGAAAGAGCAATTTTGGTGGCACAAGATGAAGTGAGAGATCGGAAGCTACATCGCCAAATGTGACATCTGTCAAAGAATCAAAGCAGAGCATCAGAGACCTGCAGGATTGTTGCAACCATTGCAGATTCCGGAATGGAAATGGGATTCCGTCAGAATGGACTTTATCACGGGTTTGCCTACTTCTAGTAGGGGAAATGACTCAATCTGGGTCGTCGTTGATAAATTGTCCAAGGTAGCCCACTTCATACCTGTCAAGACAACCTACCAGAGTGCAAAGCTAGCAGAGCTGTATATTGCTAGGATTGTTAGTATTCATGGAACCCCCAAGACCATCGTGTCAGATCGAGGAACCTAGTTTACTTCAAGATTTTGGCAGAAAGTACAGGAAGGATTAGGAACCAAGTTGAACTTCAGTACCGCGTATCACCTGCAAACAGATGGACAAACTGAGAGAGTCAACCAGATCTTGGAGGATATGCTTAGAGCTTGTGTGTTGGAATACAGATCAAAATGGGAAGACTTCCTGCCTTTCGTAGAATTCTCATATAACAACAGTTATCAAGCTAGTTTGCAGATGGCACCATTTGAATTCCTATACGGAAGAAAGTGTCGTACCCCTTTGAATTGGTCACAAGTAGGAGAGAGTCAGATCTTTGGACCCGACATTCTCCGAGAAGCAGAAGAGAAAGTTCACAAAGTCCATGAGCACCTCAAGACCGCCCAATCCAGACAAAAGAGCTATGCTGACAAGAGAAGGAGAGACCTGACTTTCAATGTCGGAGATTTTGTATACCTCAAAGTTTCACCATTGAAGGGAACTCAACGCTTTAGTCTGAAGGGAAAGTTAGCCCCCAGATATATCGGACCTTTCAAGATTCTGAACCGCCGAGGAGAAGTATCGTATCAGTTGGAACTACCTAAAGAGATGTCAGCCATCCATAATGTGTTCCATATCTCGTTACTTCGCAAATGCTTGGAAGTGCCTGAGAACACGGAAGTTTTCAAGAATATCGATCACAGAGCTATGGAAATCAACAATGACCTGACCTATCGGGAAGTACCCATCCGTATCTTAGAAGAAGCCTACAGAACCACCAGGACCAGGAGCATCAAGTTTCTCAAGATTCAGTGGAGCAACCATACCGAGGAAGAAGCCACTTGGGAGCACGAAGATTACATTAGGACAGAGTTCCCAGATCTCTTTAGTTCCTAGTTTTCTTTGTAAATCTCGGGACGAGATTTTGTTTAAGGGGGGGAGGTTTGTAACATCCCAAAACTTTAATCCAAGCTTATCAAGATCAAATCATCCAAAAATGGGGTTAACAAAAACTTTTCCAAATTTAAAATGAAAGCATTCATATATGTGTGCATTTAAAATAGGAGTTGTTTTGAATTGCCATGATTGTGTGATCCAATGCTTGTAAAATGTTTCTTAGGTGATTTAAACATCATCTACATCATTCCCAAACTTTTCCTAAAGAAAATCAAATAAAAAAGAATTAAAAAGGAGGAATGGTCATTTTGGCCATTTTAATCCACTACACTACTTTGGCTATTCCTAGTACTCAAAACTTAACAGAAACAATTCTTGATCCTTGCACCCCTTGCTAGTACACATAATGAGGTACCAAGGCCCAACTTTTGATCTGGTAAAAACATTCTGTTAACTATTTTAAATGACAGTTTAAAATTGAATCTAATGCATATGCATAGATCACCCCTATTTCAAAAACCATCTCTTTGAGCTCCACTTTCAAAACCCTTGCAACTAGAGACTACCTAGTACTAGTGGAGATCACTCAAAAATTTTGAAACCAAAATTCAAAACTTTCTTTCATGCGGCCATTTAATCAAATACTTGGCATGCATAATCTCTACTCTAATCCTAGCTCACTATTTACTACAGGGTTTTGCCCCCAAATGATCTTCATTTATCTCCTCTGTCCCCTCTTGATCTAACCAAACCCCTAACACCCCTCTCCCTTGTCCCTAGTCACCATGCCATGCCATGCCATGTCGAGCCATGCCGAGCCGGCCAACCCTTACCCCACTGCAGCAGACCATTCCCTCTTTCCTCGCCATGTCTAGGAGGTAGCCAGGAGCTCACCGCCACCCCCTGTCCCTTGCCCGAGCCAAGAGCAGCAGTGGACCACCGAGCACAAACCGCGCCCAGTGCCACCGCACCATGCCAGTACCGCCCCCAGAGCGCGCTTGGTCCCCGCTGGCACAGACCGCCCCTTGGCAGCGGCCCGCGCCCGCCGCTCTGCCATGACCTAGAGAACCCCCTAGACACCCTCGTTGGCCGCCCAACGCCTCACAACCACTGCTCGCCGTGGACACTGCCGCCTCCGCCTCTCAGAGCACCACCTCGCCCAGACCGCGTGCCATCGCCCCTACGCTCGCATTAAAGTTCTAGAGCACCGCCAGGGAACCACACATCGATCGCCACCCGAAGCCATGCCTCTACCCCGCCGTAGCCATGTCGCCACCGTCAACTGCCCATCCCGCTCGGTCTCACCGTCGGGCCTATAAAAGGATCCCTCCCCAGCCTCTTCTCTCCACACCACTCCACTCCCCTCACCTCTCTGAACCTCACCCACCTCTAGCCGGAGCAAAGGGAGCAGCAGCTCGCCGGAATTGGAGCCGGAGCAGCCGCCTCTGGAGGAGAAGGGCGCCGCTGATTGCGACCAGCCCAAGCTCCACCGCAACCGTGCCTCGCCTCACCGTCGTCTTCCAGTTCATTTGCCCGCCTCGCCGACCCTGCTGGAGCCCTGGTACATCCCCAGAAGACCCCCACCGAGCCGCTAGGGTTCGAGCTCGATGGCGACCTGTTCGTCGTCGATGACGACCCTCAGCCGTAGATTTCCCTTCTAATCCTATGGCCCACAGCGCGCGTACCGTTTCACGTTTTAAGTGCCGCTAACAAGTGGGACCCTCCTGTCAGCTGAGCCCCGCGCCGCAGAGCGCCACTGGGCCGGCCCATTTCTTTTCCCGCGCTAGCCCACCCATTCAAATCTGGATTTTTCTTTTTAGTTAAATCTAGTTTCTGTCCACTAGTTTAAAATTCAATTCAGAGAGTTTGACAAATCCAAATTGCATGAAACCAATTTTGTCTGAAAGGTATTAAAATGATCTATCCAAGCCTGTTGGATTTAATTCAATTAGAGTTAGAGATCTATCCTAATAAAAATAACAAAACAGAAGCATTTGCAACTTGCAACATTTTTATAAAATCAACCAAGTTAGCTTTTGAGTTGATTCCAACTCTCAAAAATCACATTGCATCATAGCTATCTAAATATGTAATAATATTAAGGTTTACACGTAGTACTTTGGACTAGTACCAAAATAATGCTATATAGGCGTTTCTAGTCACTTTAAATCATTAAATAATAAACTTAAACTAAAGTAATATTGATCCAACCATTAAATCTCATTCCCACAGGTTAGAATATGTGGTGAGGACATGTGTCCACATGATCCCATATTTTGGTGGTGAATATTAAATTTTAGTTAATATTTCAATGAGTATAAATTACTTTTCTAAATTAAAAAGGCTGAAACTATTGAATTAAACTTGTGATGCTAATAGATCATCAATTGTGTGTTTTAGAATGCTACTTAGCCTAGTTAAGTATTGTTTGGTGATTGTGCACTCCCTATGTATTTATAGAAGCTAGTACCGACCAAGCTTTCGAGGAGGAGTTCTACCAAGAAGAAGAAGACGAAGAAAACTTCAACCACTTCACCAACCAAGGCAAGCCACCATTAACAGTGCAAGCTACCCTTAGCAAGCTAGCAATACCCAAGTTTAACCCTTGCAAGTTTAGTGCTTAGCAAACTAGAAACAAACTAGATGGTTTAGCAAAGATGCCTTAAGCATGCTTTGATCACACCCCTTTAACTATTAGTACCTCAAGTCTTATTGGCAAGTTTTACCTCCCTTAGTTTACATAAAGTTCTTTACTTGTTTTGAAGGTAGCATAAAAAGTATAAAACTTGACCTACATAGCAACCTTTAGATGTCATTCTATGGCATGAGATTGATCCCATCCTTCCACCTTAGTGAACACTCTTAACTTAGTAGTTAGAGTAGATCAAAAACTTGAGTCACTTTAGATGGGAACAAGTGGTGAAAATGAATTGTGAAAACCTTGGAATGATGAGTCATTCTATTGAGATGTTTTGACATGTGTTGAGAAACACAACTGGTTTATGATGATTAAAATGATGAGGCATGAGCCTTAACCCTTTTATAAAACTGATGGTTGGATTCGGATGCAATACCATTCCAAATTTACCGTACAACCACACTACCTGAATTGGGTAAGGCTTAGCTGGAAATTTATATGCATTAGTATTAGTTCCCTCACGGGAGAGGTTTGAGCTGAGGCTACCTCTCATGATGTCCACCTATGCAAAGGCCCAAGATGGTGATGCTCATGGTTGGGAGGCCATGCTCATAGGAGAGGTGCTTGTACTAGGGTGTGTAAAGGGAAGGTTATGTTTGATTATCTGCATACTAAGTATGATGATTCAGGTTATCCCCACAGATGTATCGAATCTTGTGGTGAAAGTGTACCACCTCTGCAGAGTGTCAAACTATTCGAATAGCCGCGTCCGCGGTTATGGACAGTTGGAATGGCCATACTGTTTTGTTGTCAGATGTTTTCTAAATAACTTGAAATGAATGATGAACTTTGACTTGACCACAACAGGGTTGTGTTTATGATAATAGCTTCCCAGCTTAGGTGATTCTAGAACTTTATTTTATCTTTCTTTGCTTCTGAACTCAGCTTAGGTTTCAAACTTAACTTTAGAGTTAAATTTAGATTTAGCACTTTAACTTAGAACTATAGTACCTGTTAATAGTAGTTTGCGAGTACTTAAAGAGTACTCATGGCTTTTGTCCCTGGCTATTCTCATGGCCAGACTATGAAGGAGACTATCAGGAGGATGGTCATCAGGACGGCTATGATAACTAGGACTATCTGCCTTCGTCAGCATTGCCTGTGCCCCTGAAGATGGACCCCACCGCTACGCTTATCTTTTATTTCCGCTGCTTGTTGTATTAAAGACTGGATCTTGAGATCCTTATTTGTGTAAGACCTTATGTATGGTTTGTAATGGATGATGTACTGTGATATCCAATCCATTATGTCTCGCAAAAATGGAAATCCTGGGATTGCGAGGTATGGCATAACGGGTATCTGGGATTAAAAACCCGGGTGTTGACAGGGAGCTCATGAATGGGACATTTGAGCATTAGTAACTTCAATCTCCCCCAAGCTTGAGCTGTACTCTCTCCATCAAGAGGCCAAAAGTTGTATATTTGATTCCGATCTTTATGAATCTCACTAGGAGGATAAAACTTTGAATAAAAGAGAGGTACTATTTCCTCCCATTCAAGAGCTTGACCATTCTTCAGCAGCTTATACTATTCCTCAGCTCTTCCTTTCAGTGATAATGAGAATAACTTCTTCTTAACTTGATTTGTAGTAATACCTGCACACTTGAACAACCTGCATAATTCGTGTATAAAGAGTAAGTGATCACCGGGATGGATAGTTCCATCCCCAACATAGTAGTTATCCATAACACGATCAATAATTCTTGTAGGTATTTTAAAAGTATCATTCTCAGCAGGTGGTGGTTCATCTACTACCTTAGCACCATAACGAAAATAAAGCAACTAACAGAAGTAAACAATACTCACAGTAGAAGTTTCCTTTACCAGTTCCACCCTCCAATAGCGCTTCACTCCCCGGCAACGGCACCAGAAAATGTTGGGTCCGCAGCATAGAAAACAAAAAATTTCCTACGGTGTGAACTACACGCCAAGATCTATCTACTAGGTACAAAGCAACGGGTGGACATACATCAAAAGAGAACTTACCCTCATAGACAACGAGCTTTGTTAACGAGTAGGAACTCGTGGTTGATGTAGTAGTACACTTGCCGATCTCAAGATCGTGATGAAGTCCAGCAGGTCCGGCTCCAGCACGTCCATTAGATCCAGCACCAGCACCACCAAGTCCAAAGCACAAAAGCAAAGAAGCATCCGTGATCGCACACACGTCCGGTACCCCGACAACCTCCGTCCCTCGCTCCAGCAAAGCAGCGGAAGCAGCAAGTCCTTTCCAGATAAAGCCACCGGGAACATGTATCTCGCTAATCCGAGACCATGGGGAATAATACTAGAGGGGGAGAGAGATCCTTCATAAGGAAGTGTGTTTGAGAAGTGAGGAGAGGGGGCCTTTTATAGGAGGAGGGGAGGGTACCCCTCCTTCATGGCCGGCGCATGGAGGAGGTGACTCTTCACCTCCTCCATTCATGTGGTGGTAACTCCCTCCACATAAATTTGCCCCTTCACATTCTCTTTTAAAGTCCCCACTTTAAATGCATTAAATTTCTCCAAATTTAATGCTCTCTCATATAATAAAACTCTTTTATTATTTTTATTCAGAATTTTGTTAATTACTTTAATTAACAAACATTCACATAAAACCCCCTGCAACATTTCAATATTACATGCAGAACCAATTTCAGCATTTTCACCCAAAATAGTTTCGGTGTCTATTGAAATAATTCCAGCGATTTCTTAAATCTTTATCTGAAACATATTTTCTCCAAATGGTATCGGTATCCCTTAAGTGTGTCAACCTACGGTTCGCGAGTAATGCAGACATGATCGAGACCCCTCTCCGATCAATAATCAGCAGCGGGACCTGGAGATCCATACTGACTCCTACACATTCAACGATGACTTCTGTGATCATGAGAACCTTTAACGCTAGTAACTAAATCCCTTTGTCCCGCGATATATTACATGTCCGAGATTCGATCATCGGTATCTCCATACCTAGTTTGATCTCGTTACCGACATGCACTCTTTTCTTGTTCCCGTGATATAACATTCTAGTGATCACATCACTTGCTTGCAAGCTATTTCAATGTGATATCACCGAGAGGGCCCAGAGTATATCTATCCGTCATCTGGATTGAAAAATTCCACACTTGATCCATGAGCCTCAACATAACACCTTCGTAGCACTGAACCCATCTTTATAGTCACCCTGTTACGGTGTGACGTTTGATGTTATCAAGATACTCTTCCGGTGTTAGCAATTAACATGATCTCATGGTCTAAGGATAAAGATTAGTTCGTATGATGTTATAGCAATATAGACACAATGACTTGATCATAATGCTATAATTCGGATGAATGTTCATCACATCATTCCACCAATGGTGTGACCTTGTTATTAACAACATCCAATGTCCATGATCAGGAAACCTTGATCATCTTATTAATCAACAAGCTAGTCTATAAGAGAGGCATAACTAGGAACCCTATTTGTTTATTAAACACACATGTATTGATGTTTCCGATCAATACAATTATAGCATGCAAAATAAACATTTATCATAAACATGGAAGAAGATAATAACCACTTTATTATTGCCTCTCGGGCATATTCCCTTCAGTCTCCCACTTGCACTAGAGTCAATAATCTAGTTTGAAAAACTTTGCGCATTGAACACCTATGGCTTTCTGGTGTTGTATTTACGCTATTGCTAGTGGTTAACATAATCTCCGGATCTGACATTTTAGGTCCGTGTGTATTTGCATGTCTCTGCGTCTCTACGCATCACTCATTCTCAAATGAGATGGCATTGTATAGATTTGGTCCTCTGGTGAGACCTTTAGTTCGTTCGGCTCAAAATATGTTGATATTATTGTCACACAATATATCTTCATAGTATTAGCCCACTTTGAACCACACCTAGTTTGATAACAAACTACTTAACACAAATGCCCTCCTATGTCGCTTGTAGCGATCATATACTTAGCCTTTTGTTGTAGTATCCGTCACAATATCTCAACTTTGGAACTCATCCAAATCCATCATGGAACATCCTTTCCATTATATTGTGCCACCCATAGTCTAAATTGAGATAAATTTAATTTGTATCTTGTGATAAAACTAGTATCAATGTAACACTTTAAAATGAACTACCTTTAACTATTTGTCACTTATACATGATATATTCTTAGCTCTTCCAAAGCTCATAAGAATATCTTTACTATTGTCCAATGATCATCTTATGAATCATTCTGGTATATGCTCATAACATTTAGAGCATAGGACATTCTGGATATAAACATATCATGGTATAATCGATCAAAATTTTCATGTGATTTTACTCACCAAGTGTTGAAACACTTGAATCTTGATACAATCCTTTCCATGCAGCAAGAACATTTCTTGTTGTTTCCATATTGAACCCTTTCAATATCTCATATTGAACCCTTTCAATATCTTATATATGTATGTCTGGCACAACCATATTAGCGCCTTAATCTATCCATATAGATATTGATGCCTAATATTCTGGGTTTGCCCAAGTCTTTCATCGAAATCTTATTTTAATGAAATCCTTAACTTGTGTCAATTCAAGATACATCATTTCCAATAAACAATATGTCCTCTACATAATGTATTAGAAATATGTCTCAGCGCTCCCACTTAATTTCTTGCAAATGCAAGCATCTTCATCATCTCCGATGAATTTAAACTCTTTTAACAGTTTCATCATGGTGAAGATTCCAACTCCGCTATGCTTACTTCAACTATTGAAGTTTACATGCCCTTTTAGCACCCTTTGAATTAACAAAACCCTTCGGACCATGTCATGTACATGTCCTAGGTTACCGTTCTATTAGAAGAACCTTGTTTTGTTTATTCAACTACCATATACCAAATTATATGTAGTGGTTGCTACATTAATCCGTCAAGACTATATATCGCTATGAAAGATCAAATCTTGTCATAGTCAACTCCTTGAACATTGTCGTAAACTTCTTTCCGACATGTCGACTATTTCATAGATGTTAAACATCCATGTCTTATTTCTTTATAGATCCAAACATGACCGATAGGCTTCACGCCTTTCCGGAGGGTCTTCCAAGTTCAGAAACTTGTTTTCTCGTGTATGGATACTATCACGGATTCTATGACTTCTAGTCATTTTATGGAGTCAGGGCCCATCATCGCTTCTTTGCATGTAGTCGGTTCATCATTGTCAAAGCAATAACAACTTGCTTATCAAATCTTACTATTTGATTCTTACCGACCACATGGTTCTATAGGAACTCTAATCTCCGAGATCACACCTTTTGTAATCACGAGAGCCATGAGCATTGTGTCCGCCACAGGGACACTTTTTCAAGGCTGCATGCTACTTAGCACATATAGCTAAGGTTCAACAACCTTATCAAAGTTCTATTGTCCTCCCACTTAACTTTTCACGAAAAATTCCTTCTCAAGAAATTTGACGTTCCAAGTAACAAACTCTTTTGTCCTTGGTGTTATGGAGAAATTCCCAACAAATTCTTTGGGATAACCTACAAAGACGTGCTTATCCGACTTTGGTTGTAAACATTTTACTTATGCATAGCATACCAAAATTTAAGAAAAGACAATTCGGGTTTTATCCCAAACCATAACTCATATGGTGTCATTTCAACGGATCACGATGGTGCTCTTTTCAGTGTAAAAGCGGTAGTCTCTAAAGCTTCAATCCTTAAAACATAATGGCAGTTTTATAAATGACACCCTTGATCTTACCATGTCAAACATGGTTTGATTTTATCTCTCGAATATGCCATACTCCTATGGTTTATCGGGAAACACAAATCATGGAACAATTCCTCAAGTCTTAGGTGTTTTTGCTAAACATGTAACTCAAATATCTTCCTTTATGATCGAATCATAAACCCTTTATTTTCTTGTTACAATGATTTTCCACTTCATCTTGAAAATCTTTGAACAATTTTCAAATGTTTCATACTTCTTCCTTATTAAGTAAATACACAGATATATTCACTCAAATTTTTGGAGAAAGCATATGAAGCAAAAAGATCCATCGCATATGGCTACACATAATGGACTATGCACATCAGCATGCACAATTTCCAATAAGCTAGTCATCCGTTCCTCTCTGGCCTATGGACGGAGTTTCAATTATCTCGAGGAAAGTCTCACATGCGTCAATTGATCAAAATCACAGACTCCAAAAATCCATCAACATGGAGTTTCTTCATGTTTTCTTTCAAATATAATTTAAACAGCGATGTCACTTCATAAGTGATCTTTCAATCATTTGTCTTGCGACATTTTAGCAATAGTGTTTATGGATGTGATTTCTCCAACTAGAGTTGTAAAAGTTCATCCATCCTTTATGGAATGCGATAATTATTTGAACAACCATTGTTCTCATAATACCGGAACAAAATAACAATTATTTAAACAAATCTTGAAGGCTTGGTTTGATGGCAACGAAAAACACAATAACACTTTATTTGTTTTCGATGAACATCATCACTCATTCTCTTGCTGGTTACTTAGGCCATTGTAGTTCATGAATTGCGTTGTCCTGTATGACACTTCATACCAACCAATATACCGGTATCCAATACCTAAGAACCACATTGTTTAACAAGCAAGGAATATAGCCATAACATGTATATCTTCTATATACCTAAGTTGGACATCTCCAACCTTTTATTTTCTGCCAAATATTTTATAGATTCTCTTTCAGCAATTCCTTTTCTTTTAAAAGAATCAATCAACATCAATAGTGGTGTCATCAACATGACACATGGTACAAAGCGTATATAGTCAAATACTAATACCTTTGGACTTGCACTTTGAAGTGGATCACCATCATCAAATGTTTGGCATTCTTTCAAAAATCCATTCTTTAGTAATCTATTAGTGTAGTAAACATATTACTTACATCTTCTATTCATCCTTATCATGACAACTTTCATGATCAAGCTACTATAGCTTATAAGGAAGAATCACGAGTATAATATCAGTTCCCAAAACCCTTTTGGTAGATTCGGATGCCTAGCATCTCCATCCTTCACAAATTCTCATACAATATGAGAACATGTATTTTGCTAAATTATACTCTATCATAATGCAACCAAAAACATTGTTTCAGATATCACAATATCTTTCACACATGATGGTTTCTGAAACAATTTCCAACTCCAATATAATCTTGATATTAAAACAACTTTTGAATATCAATAATCATGGAGGCAAACATGATACTTTAGATACTAACATTGGAATTCTTACTCTTGATTTAATACTACTTATTAAACTTCATGGAGTAAACTGAGTTTGCTGAAAGGTTGCAATAGGACTTATAAACTTTAAATCGACATTCAAAACAATACGATACCAGTTCGTAAAGTAAATATCCAGAATTCTATAGTTCTATTATCTCAATTAAAACTAAGCATAAGGTAGTGAACAGATGCCAATGACTACAACAAATTATGCAAATTCACTTCGATTTAGTTTATGACAAATTGAGTTCGACTAATCCAAATTAGAAATGAACTCCCACTCAAAAACGACATCCCTCGTGCCTTTTTGGTGATTACATGAACCAAATCCACTACACCAAGTCCGATCATCACGTGAGTCGGTGTAGCTTCAAAGGCGAGCATCAATATGGTCATCACATCAACTATATGACTCATGCTTAACCTTTCGGTCCGTGTTCCGAGGCCATGTCTGTACATGCTAGGCTCGCCAAGTAAGAACCTTAGTATTCGCGTGTGTAAAACTGTCTTACACCCGTTGCATGAAAACGTAGAGTTGAGAACACCCGATCATCACGTGATGTCTCGAAACACGATCCATAGAACGGTGCATACTTAAGGAAGAACACATTTTATCTTGATATTTAAATGAGGGATCATCTTACAATGCTACAGAAAGCGTCAAACTAGCAATATAAGATGCTAACATCTAATGTGTGAAGTGAGGTGATATGGTCCATGCATTTGATCTCTATCATTTGCATCGTGGTATGATCTCTATCATTCCTTTGTGTGTAAGGCCAAGGTCTATGGAACTTACACGTTAAGTGAGTTGTAAGAGTATCTATCATACATCTACTTACAACAATACCATATCAATACACTAGCCCAGCAACGATCTAAACTAGACGCCTCTAATTTATCAATTGCAAGTTTTACATGGCTTAGGGCTTTCGGAGATAGAACCGTTCTTACCTACGAACATGGAACCACAACGAGGATAACCAAGTTATTAGCAACTCGTTGTAAATCAGATATTGACTATAGTAGGAGAGACAGACACCCGCCAGCCACTTATGCAAAACAAGTTGCATGTCAGTCGTGGAACCGGTCTCATGTACGATGACATGTAAGGTTGGTCTGGGCCGCTTCATCCCACTATGCCACCAATATCCAAAATACATAGAAGATGCAATAACATGATCATCATCGCCCACATATCAACATATGTGTACTACCCGTGCTAAGCACCTACGCATAGATCAGGCGCTGATACCACTGTTGGGTCCGCAACATAGAAAACAAAAAATTTCCTACGGTGTGAACTACACGCCAAGATCTATCTACTAGGTACAAAGCAACGTGTGGACATACATCCAAAGAGAACTTACCCTCGTAGACAACGAGATTTGTAACGAGTAGGAACTCGTGGTTGATGTAGTCGTACACTTCCCAATCTCAAGATCGTGATGAAGTCCAGCAGGTCCGGCTCCAGCACGTCCATTAGATCCAGCTCCAGCACCACCAAGTCCAGCACCGCAAAGCAGCGGTGCATCCGTGATCGCACACACGTCCGGTACCCCGACAACCTCCGTCCCTCGCTCCAGCAAAGCATCGGAAGCAGCAACTCCTTTCCAGATAAAGCCACCGGGAACATGTATCTCGCTAATCCGAGACCATGGGGAATAATACTAGAGGGGGAGAGAGATCCTTCACAAGGAGGTGTGTTTGAGAAGTGAGGAGAGGGGGGCCTTTTATAGGAGGAGGGGAGGGTACCCCTCCTTCATGGCCGGCGCATGGAGGAGGTGACTCTTCACCTCCTCCATTCATGTGGTGGTAACTCCCTCCACATAAATTTGCCCCTTCACATTCTCTTTTAAAGTCCCCACTTTAAATGCATTAAATTTCTCCAAATTTAATGCTCTCTCATTTAATAAAACTCTTTTATTATTTTTATTCAGAATTTTGTTAATTACTTTAATTAACAAACATTCACATATAGCCCCCTGCAACATTTCAATATTACATGCAGAACCAATTTCAGCATTTTCACCCGAAACAGTTTTGGTGTCTATTGAAATAATTCCAGCGCTTTCTTAAATCTTTATCTGAAACATATTTGCTCCAAATGGTGTCGGTATCCCTTAAGTGTGTCACCCTACGGTTCGTGAATAATGCAGACATGATTGAGACCCCTCTCCGATCAATAATCAGCAGCGGGACCTGGAGATCCATACTGACTCCTACACATTCAATGATGACTTCTATGATCGTGAGAACCTTTAACGCTAGTAACTAAATCCCTTTGTCCGGCGATATATTACATGTCCGAGATTCGATCATCGGTATCTCCATACCTAGTTTGATCTCGTTACCGACATGCACTCTTTTCTTGTTCCCGTGATATAACATTCTAGTGATCACATCACTTGCTTGCAAGCTATTTCAATGTGATATCACCGAGAGGGCCCAGAGTATATCTATCCGTCATCTGGATTGACAAATTCCACTCTTGATCCATGAGCCTCAACATAACACCTTCGTAGCACTGAACCCATCTTTATAGTCACCCTGTTACGGTGTGACGTTTGATGTTATCAAGATACTCTTCCGGTGTTAGCAATTAACATGATCTCATGGTCTAAGGATAAAGATTACTTCGTATGATGTTATAGCAATATAGACACAATGACTTGATCGTAATGCTATACTTCGGATGAATGTTCATCACATCATTCCACCAATGGTGTGACCTTGTTATTAACAACATCCAATGTCCATGATCAGGAAACCTTGATCATCTTGTTAATCAACAAGCTAGTCTATAAGAGAGGCATAACTAGGAACCCATTTTGTTTATTAAACACACATGCATTGATGTTTCCGATCAATACAATTATAGCATGCAAAATAAACATTTATCATAAACATGGAATAAGATAATAACCACTTTATTATTGCCTCTCGGGCATATTCCCTTCAGAAAATAGTCTTGATGACCCACAAGTATAGGGGGTGTATCGCAGAATTTTCGATAAGCAAGAGTGTCGAACCCAACGAGGAGAAGAAGGTGCTGGCTAGTGGTATGGATCAGGAATTCTCTGCAAATACTTAGCAAACGGATTTTTAGGGGGTTTTGATAAATCAAGTAAAATAAAGTATGAGTAAATAAAAGACAGTAGGAATAAATGCAGCAAGTGGCCCAATCCTTTATGCTGCAAAGGACAAGCCGGTTGTATTACTTAAGATGACCAAACGTTCTCGAGGACACATGGGAATACTGTGATGTGCTTTCGCATCATATAGTTGATTAATCTTCTTTAGCTTGCTAAGTGTTGTGTGGGTGAACCTGTGCTAATGTACCAACCTTCCTAGGACTAATACATACTTGTGATTATACCCCTTACAAACATTCGTAAGTACAAGAAAGTAATTAAGGTAGAAACCTAACCACAGCTTTAAACTCTAAGACCCTTACATCCCTTATGCAATGGTTTCCTAATGGGGGTTCAGGTTTCTGTCACTCCGGCAACCCCTACGATTAGTAGCCAAATACACAATGCATTCCCCTAGGCCCATATAGGTGAAGCGTCATGTAGTCGATGTTCCCATGACACCACTAGAAGAAGTACACCATAACTTAAATATCAAACTATTGAATCTTTCTCAACACAATTCCACTACTAACAACATGACTTCTCCCATGTCCTCAAGAACAAACGAACTACTCACAAGACATCATATGGATCATGATCAAAGATGGAATAATGATGTATAACAATCTGAACATAAACAATAATTCAATGGCTCACTCAATAGTATCAACTACAAAGAGTAATCAACACCGGGAAAGTTTCCCCTAAGAACTAATGCAAGATCCAACCCAATTGTTACAGAAATATGGAGATGGTGACGAGGGTGCTTATGGTGATGATGGTGATGATGATGATGATCCCGATGAAGTCCAGCTTGATGGTGGTGTTGATGTCGGAGAGATCTTTCTCTCTCGGTGTTTTCCGCCCTGCAAAGGCGGCGGAATCTTTCTGTGGTCGCTCCCCGAGTCTTAGGGTTTCAGGAGGAATATATATGCCAGAGGGGAGAGCCAGAGGTGGGCCAGGGCGGCCACACCACCTGGTGGCGCGGCCTAGGTTGGCCCGCGCCAGGGGGTGGTGTGGGCCCCCTGTGGCCCATCTCCACTCCCTCTTCTGGCAGCCTTCGTCTTCTGAAAAAATAGGATTTTCCGTATATTTTCTTAGATTTTCTGATCTTCGCGAATTTTGCCTCCAAACAGCACCTTTTCCATCAGAATCCTGACTACAGCGGTCCATGCTCCAAAAGTCATCAACCATGCAAAAACTGATGAAATAACATAAGCATCATCTCTTAATATGAAATATATCAATGAATAATAGTGAATTATGACATAGAATAGTGATGCAAAATGGACGTATCATCCTCCTCATAGTCTAGCAATGGGAATAGCCAGGGACAAAGCCATGAGTACTCTTTAAGTACTCACAAAATATTACTAACAAGTAAGGTAGTTCTAGTAGGAATCTTAAGCTCTAGGTTTATTTGCAAAAAGCCAGGTTTATTTCATAAGGGGTTCAAAAGTAAAGAACCTAATCTAATTGTTCTGCATCACCTAAGTGGGAACCTAGTTTTCATGTCCACAACCCTGTTGTGGTCAAGTCAAGGTCATAGTTCACTTCACAAGTCTTTTTTGAAAACATCTGACAATGGAATAGTATGGCCACTCCAATCGTCTCCCCATCATGACGCGGCTATTCGAATAGTTTGACACTCTGTAGAGGTGGTACACTTTCACCACAAAATTTGATACATCCGTCAGGGATAACCCTGAATCATCATACTTAGTATGCAGATAATCAATCATAACCTTTCAATTACACACTCTAGTATAGGCACCTCCCCTATGAGCTTGGCCTCCCAGCCATGGCCATCTGCCATCCTGGGCACTGCATAGGTGGACATTCACACTCATGAGGTAGCCTCAGCTCAACCTCTTTCCACAAGGGAACCCATACTAAGGCATATAAACTTCCAGTTAAGCCCTACCCAATTCGGGTATTGTGGTTGTACGGTAAAATTGGAATGGTATCGCATCCGAACCCAACCATCAGTTTTTATAAACATCAAGGCTCATGCCTCAAGAGGTATCATCATCAAATTATTTTGTGTTCATAACACATGTCAAAACATTTCAATAGAATGAACCATCATTCCAAGGTTTTCATAATCATTTTCTCCAAGTATTCCCATCTAAGTGATCAGTAGTAGTTTAGCACTAGCAACTAGCAATGAGTGTGTCACTAATAAGGGGTGCTAATCAAGTGTAACTATCCAAATCTAGATTTATGCTTTTTAATGGCATCTAAGTATAACTACTTAGGCCTAGTTTTATACTCTTTATGGCATCTATCGTATTTTTTCAATACTCACAATTCACTAACTAAAGGTAAAGAACTTTGGTAAAAGTAAAAGAATAAAGCTTGCAAGTAAAACTTGGGATTGGTATAATCAAGGTTGCATAACCAAAGCATGCCTAATACATCTTGCATAGGTTATCTTGCATAGTTAACTTGTAGTGTTAGGCTTGCACATATAATATGCATAGTTCTAACTTGCAATTAGTGATGGCTTGCCTTGAGCAGTGCAGTGGTTGAAGTTCTCTTCTTCTTCTTCGTAGTACTCCTCCTCCTCGTATCCTGGGTCGGTACTAGCGTCTATAAATGAATACGAGGTACACAATAACCAAACAATACTTAACTACTTCTATTTAGCACACAAAGGTTCACACTAGATGATCTAGCATCATCACAATCATCACATGAAATAAAGACCTAGTCTTATTTATCTTATTTTGGAAAAGTAATTTCTACGCATTGAAAATACTTAAGATTTAATATTCTCCAATTAAAATATGGGATCATGTTGACACATGTCATCACCACATATTCTAATACTTGGGAATGTGATTTAAAGTGGTGGTCATATTTTATAAAGTTTAAAATTACTATTTAATACAATTAAAGTGACTAGAAATGCCTATATAGCATTCTTTTAGTACTAGTACAAGATCACTGCATGTACACCTAAATATTTTTACATATTCAGATATATCTTGTCAAATGTGATTTTTGAGAGTTGGAATCAACTCAAAAGCATTTATGGTTGATTTTTGAAAAATGTTTGAAGTTGGAAAAGTCTATGACTTGTTATTTTTACTATAGGTGATCTATAATTTCAAATGGTTTGAATCCAACGGGCATGGATAGATATTTTGAATACCTTTATAAAAAATTGGAATCATGCAATTTGGTTCAGTGAATCTCTTTAAATTGATTTTTGAATCTACTGACAGAATCTAGTTTTAACTAAAATGGAAAAAGTCTATTTGAATCAAAAGGGTCTGCGCGGGAAACTACTTGGGCCGGCCCAGCTATGTGGCACGCACGCAGCGGGCTGCTGACAGGCGGGTCCTACTCATCAGCGACTCAATTAAACCGAAATGGTAAGTTTCAATCTGGGTCGTGCGATTAGAATAGGATCTAACGGCTGAGCATCGTCGTCTCCGTCGCATAGCTCCGGCGAGAAACAAACCCTAACGTGACAGTGGGCAGACGTGGGGGCTCACCTGGGCTCTAGCTAAGGTCGGCGATGGGGGAGAATGAGGTTGTCGAGGCCAGCGAGTCGAATGGTGGTCATGGTGGCTCCTGGGGCAGCTCCTAGCTCCAGTTCCTCTTCTCCTCTACAGCGGCGGGCTCCGGTGAAATTCCGGCGGGCTGGTGCTCGCCTTGATCTAGGGAGAGGTGTGAGAGGTGTCTGAGAGAGAGGGGAGTGAGATCGTGTGAAGAATTGGGGCTGGGGTGGCCTCTATTTATACACCGGTGAGAGGGACAGAGCGGCATGGCTCAGGCTCGTCGGCAACATCATTGCAGTGAGCTATTGGCATGGCTGAGGGTAGGTGTCGACGCGGTGCTTCAGGGAGGTTGTCGTGCGCGTGATGGCGCGGCAAGGGGCGGTCGAGAACGGTCGGGAGCGGTCCATGCTCTGTGCAGAAACGACGGCGTTCGAGATGGCGCACAGTGTCCACGGTTCGTGCGGCGGCGAACGGGCGTGTCTGGGGGGTCGCTGGGGTCACGGTGAGTGCGGGCACGCGCGGTGAGGGTGAGGTGCAGCGGTGAACACGGTTGGTCCACGGCTTGTCTTCGGTCGAGGGGTGGACAGAGGGTGGCGGTGGTGTGGCGCCTGTCTCCTGGACATCGTGGGAGAGGGCGCGGCGGTCTGTGGCAAGCGGTGCTTGGTCGACCTGCATAGTGAGCTCGGGCAGCGCTGCACTGGTGCGAACGGCAAAGGTGGAGCTTGTCCACTGCGCTTCTGGTTGCTAGGGAGACCAGGGGAGAGAAATGGGGCACTAGTGGCGATCAAATACTGCTCAGAACAGTAGAAGTTAGGCAAGTTTTTACTGGTGTCTGCCAGGTGCTCGACCAAATGGCCGCATGAATTCAAAGTTTAAATTTTTGGATGAAATTTGGTGAGTGTTCTGAGTACTTCCTTGATAGTCTATGGTTGCTTGGGTTTGCCAAGGTGAATTGATTTGGGTGGTTTCTGAAAAATGGTGATCTTAGTACATACACTTGATTCCATTTTGAATTGTCTCTCAAATAGATTTGGAATTTATTTCTGTTGTTTTGTAAAGTTTGCTTGGATTCACTTTTACTTGGTCTAGCAAGGGGTGAAAAGATTTGGAAATGTTTCTGTTAGAAATCTTTTACTAGGAACACTCAAAGTGGTCTAGTGGATAATTTTGGTCAAAATGACCATTTGATCATATGATTCATATTTGATTTTCTTTTCTTTTGATTTTGTTTGTAAATGGCCTAGATGATGTAATATTCATCTTTAAACCAGTCCTTATCATTTGTAGCAATCAAACATGGCAATTTTACTCATTCATACACTAATGCAATTCACACATACACTCATATTAAACTTAATAATAAAAGTTTTTGTTAACCCTAAACTTGGGTGATTTGAACTTGATAATCTTGGTTAATAATTTTGGGGTGTTACAAATGATTATAAAGTTAGGAGCAATCCTTGAACCTTGATCCCTAGCAACATTCACTAATAAACTTGATGGTAGTGTATCCTCCAGGGGTCCGTAGTAAGTGTGGTATTAGAAACCTTAAGTAAATATTACTCGGCATTGAGATCACTTGTGCCACATGAATGATAATGGTTGTTCACCATCATACAGTAAACTTCTAGCAAAACATTAACCACACTTAAGAAAGTAGTGCACAACTAATGTAAGAAATGATACATGCCTACTTTGAAAGTAGTAGGATGCTTATGAATAACATTTTAGTGGAACTTGGATAAAGGAAATTCCAAACTTTAAGAACCATAAAATTTAAACCATTAAATATAATGGTGGAGGCTAAGTATAAATAGAGTTCTATATATATCATTAACCATCTTAAATCTTAATCATTACACTTACCATGGTGAAAATAATCACATTTTTATAAAACCTTTATATACATGAAGTAAATTCCTAAAACCCTAATTTCATGAATATTCCCTAATGAAGAGAACCCTTCATATAGTTATGAATATTTTTTTACATAATAAGAAATGTAGAGGAAATAGTTATAATTGCTTTATCCAACAATATTCGTGTCCTAGAAAATCTTTGGACATTTAAATCCTTGAAGAATTCATATTTGAACTTGAACTGTAAAAATAGAAAATAGAAATAGAATTAAGAAAAAGAAAAAGAGGCAGCTAGGCGTAGGCCCACGGCCATTCCCTATCCTCCTATTCGTCGCCCAGAGTAGTAGGAGCAATTTCCCGCTTACTCTGCAATGGCCCAGTACCAGCCCAGCTCAAATACCATTTCATCGCCTCTATCTCCATCGTCCACCTCGCATACGGCGGGCGAAGCAGCTCGCTGGTGGCAACACCGTCATCACGACACCAAGATCCTCGCTGTTGTCGCTAGGAGAGGGATAAGATCATCCTGAGGCCTTCCTATCACATCCTCATCCACTCGCTTTCCCCCTCGCAAGCTCTATCTCTCTCTATGATTTCTCTTTATCGCCAAAACCTTAGCTCATAGGTCTCTAGCTAGCCGCCGGTGGAGTCAACCCCAAGAAGCGCACTATATCTTGGAAGAAGCCCCTCGTTGTCCTTGTTACTAGAGTGGTAGTAGTGAAGCAAGGGGAGCTCAGAATCGTGGAGATTTCTCCGTTCCCTTTCGCCGGTGTTCGGCGGAATCCTAGTCCAGACACTCGTCTCCGGCCGAGCCAGACCTTACCGACATTGCCTCTACAACCAGGGTGAGTTCCTGGTGCTCCAGCACCTTTCGTCTCGGTCAATTACTGGCCTAATCTCCCTGCCCATGTGAGTTTGACCGCGTCGCCGAAGCAGCTCGTTGTCGGTGTACTTCCTGTGACCAAATCCTAGCGGCACATGCGTAGTTAGCTTCGCCTTGACGTCCTCTTTCCAATAACCCCACTTGCACAGTCCCGTGCAATCCCCTGTGTCGCCACCGTCGTCGAACTGCGGCTCCGGCGCCGGTATGATGTCACGCCGATGTCATCCGCGCGTCAGCTCAGGATCAAAACCAGTCAAACTTTCCTCGGTGGCATGTGACATGGCCTAGGGCCCATTTTTCATTGACTGGGGCTACAATCTGAAGTGGTAACAAAAGTTTTAATCATACTAGGTGACGTCAGCATGACACATTAATTCCTTTTAAATTGTTTTTCAGAAATTCTAAGAAATAAGAAAACTTATAAATTCAATATCTTGTGTTTTATAATTCAGAAAAATACATATTATATATCAAAATGTTTATAAAAATAAACTCTATAATATAAATATATTTCCATATTTTATTCTCCAACTTAAATAATATAATAATTATTATTAGTAAATAACCTATTAGAGATAAATCTTAAATAAATATATTTTATTATTTAAAATTCATAAAAATAAGTATAATATATCAAAATTCTTAGAAAAACAAAATATACATTTATAAACTAATTTTGTACATTCTTGTGATACTTAACTAAATATTTATTATTTATTTAGTATCTATAAAATGATAACACTTATAAAAAATCATATCTTATTAATTAAAAATCATAAAAATACATATAATGTACTAAAAATGATCACAAAAATAAAATCTATACTTTAAAAATATCATTTTTCATAATTGAATTAAAATAAAATGTAAAGGTCTAATAAATCGTATTTAAACCTTTTCTTTTATTTTAATTCATTAAAATATATAAGGCTTTACCATTGCCTTTATCATTATTTAAAATTTAAAGTGTAATAACAAGTTCCATTTATATTTAAGTGAAGTCAAGATAGGTCTAACTATTTTAAGTTGTACTTACTAAAATCACCATTTAAAAAAATTAAGTAAATCATACTCTCCAAAAAGATATTATTAATTATAAAATCATCAATATTTGTGTACCAATTCTTTTACAAGTTTGGGAATTCATTTAAAAAGTTAAACAAAGTTCTTAAGTATTTAATATGATGCCATTCCCATGTTTATGGAAATAACTATTAATTCTTTAATAAGTAAATGAGTTCATTTACTTATAAAATCAAGAGAACACCACTTCCATAAAGACATAATACTTTTGTTTCACCTTCATAAAAAGTTATAAATTGAACAACATGTAGTGTCCTCTCATATTAAAGTTAGATAAGTCTCCACCTGCTAGTGGAATAGCTATTCAAATGTGGTAATTGTTCTCTTCTTTAATACTAATAATTAATAAGAAAATCTTAAAGGGTTAGCTTCAAGATTAAATGCTTTTACTTTGTAAAGTAATCTTTTCCTCAAAAGTTATTTTTTTAAGAAACATTAAAAGTAATCCTTAGGCATTTCTATAAAGGCTCTAATTGATTAATAATCTTGTTTAAGAAATCTTTTAGATATCATTCCCCATTCTAGTGCTTTAGTATTGTATGCTACTTGTTATATTTACATATTGTTTCACACACTCTCACAAACCTTAAAAAGATACACAAGTGTGAAGTTGGTATAAAAGTGGAATACATTCTAAAGATATCACCACAAGCTTCCAAACCCTAAATCATAAACGATTATCCTGAGGACTCGTGTTTGTCTAATTGCATTACATTATTTATGCATAATTGCATATTGCTTCTTTAAACATTTGTCCTTACCGGACCAATGATGCTGTTTACAGAATTTGGATCTTCTATTGTCTTAAAGACCGTGAGTACATAATCTTGCAATCACAAAAGGCAAGTTCACACTTGCTCATGTCCTTTGATTATTTTCTATAAAATGCTTGTAACTCAAATGTTGTCATCACCTGCATTTCAAAAAGGTCAGAAAACACTATTTTCATAATAATATGATTATAGATGTTTACCAAGAGGTAATAGTCTACTGATACGGTTCCAGTGGTAAAGGAACATAAAATCTAGGACTTAACAACCAATGTCACCAGTGATTCTAGCATTGTATATTACGCTTTAACCATGAGATTTGGATTGGGACGGAGAAGTCAGCTAGATCTTCTTCCTTTCACATGGACGGATGACCTTATCGTGAAGCCGCAGATTTCTTGTGGAGAGTCCAGGGAATCCAGCAAATGGGTGGGACACCTTAGTGCCCCACTATATAGGTGTCTAGATTATCTATGCATAGCTGTCTTGGTGGAGGTTCACCATAGCTGATGGTGGTTGCCAGGCAGAGCTGCTTATAGAGCCTTCGAGGGGCTACCCGGAATGTACTCGTGGTAGAGCTCTTGGGAGATCGTGTCTTCATGCGGGCTCACCGAGAAGGACAGTGATTGGCTTGGATCTTAGACTGGGCCCCATACCAAGGAAGTATGGACAAGCTCATGACTTGGTTATGCAACAAAGCTAAGGTCTCTCATGGGTAAAGTAACGCACCTCTGCAGAGTGTAAGAACTGTGACATGTTACTCCATGTTCCGAGAAGGAGCTACGAACGCGGTAGGAAAGAAACTCCACGAAAGTTCTGGTCAACCTGTGAAGGCTGTCGGGCATAGTTTTCAGAATAAAAGCAACCTTTGAAGAAATGTTTACGAAAAATTGCATTGCCTACGACCTATGGTCTGTGGCTGTAGAGATAGGGCATCATACACTCCTTTTTAGTGAACTTGCTGAGTACGCTCGTACTCAACCGTATCTTCTTAACCCTTGCTCGATCTCGGAGCAAGCAATGGCGTTCCCAAGCAATGGTCGACTTTGAAGAGTTAAAGATACCAAGTGGAGTTCAATGGAGTCAATGACCACATCAGAAGCTATGGAGGTCAAGTTGAAGCGTCGAATATAAATAAATTCCTAAAAAACTAGAACCTACTTTTGTAAAGCATTGCTATAGCAGCAATGACAAACCAGAGATATATATATCTTAGTAGTAGTACTCCTAGGGTAGACTTCGAGTTGTTATTTCTGGTTTTCTTCTACATAATATTCCTCACTATTCCGAGGAAGTTTCCTTGATCTTTTGTAATGTGATGTATGTAATCTTAAGTCATGTCTTGGACCCGCGATGTTTCTATTGTACCACTCTGAGGGATATAATACTGGTGGAACATTGTTTCATTGGTGTTATGTCAACGACTATAGTGTACTACATCATGCAGTGGTATGCTGGGTCACCGCGGCTGGTATCAGAGAAAATGCTTTGACCTTAGGATTAAAACCCTTTTAGGAGATCTGTAGGTTTGATAGTGACTTTAGGAAGCCATCTTATCTACACCACAACTTCTTGTAAGTGTGATGGTTATTCACTTGGGAATAATCTTATCACAGTTTATGGAATAGTTACTTGTCTAATATTTCCAAGTGAAGTTACCGATATTGTACCTCTCTAAGTAGCTAATATCCTTTTTACTAGATTAGCTTATACCCATAATTAGATCAAAGTAGTATATCACCAAGCCAGAGTACCCCATAAGGGAGTAATCATGGTGTTATCTTGCAAGGAGAAGCCATGTAAAGAAGTAAAACTCCACTATTATCTTTATGATGGTGGGAAATATCAAGGAAGTACACCTCAAACCCTTTAACAACATGTATTTTAGGGGAAGTAATACATGTTTGAAAGCTATTACATGAAGAATAGAACTTTATCGAGAGTTAACCAATAGGTTATGCTTACTTAACCCATGGAGTATGCCAAATCCATAGTGGTAAGGCCCAAAAGACAGTATTCTTGTAGTATAAGTCAATCTATATAGATTATGAAGCTTGTTAAAGCTTGAGAATTACCGTGGTTATAATGTAGAAGTACTTAGATAAGATAAGATTAGAAACCAGGAGTAGAAGTGTAAGGATGATGTTAAGGATTACGTCAAGGATAATTATGTAATAACAAGTTATAGAGGGAATTAACCAAACTATTGTTAGAGTTGGATCATTTTTACCCAAAGTTATCCCTTTGCATATGGGCAAGTGGTGTAATTAAGGAGGCAAAGAACATTATGATCTGTATATATAGTATACAACGATAGAAATGCATACACTAATATGTATCAAAAATTGTAGTGTATAACATCAAAGCCTGAGTACAAGAGATGTTTTACTCAATCTTTGTTTCTGTGTTTCTAATGTATGTTTGCTAGCCATAATATTTGCGATTTGTTGGATTTTATTGGATTTTGTTGTGTGACTAGGTCTATGCATGAAGTGGAACTTTATGGGCATATGCATGATGTTTCATGGAGTTCTTACTTGATGTACATGTCTAGAGGGGAAAATGGGTTCGTGTGAGGGAGAGGCGAATTATCACTCTAATGATGGGAAGACGAAGGCTTATGAGATGATGCTGAAACAACAAAATGAGGTTAGCGAGGCAATTCCAAAGGAAGGAGAAATTCAAATGCCGCATTTAATTACCAACTAAGGAGTTCTTCAGTATATGAAGGGTATGGAAGACGGAATAAAGGTTGAAATAGAGAGGCAGAATCAATTCTATCAGGAGACTTTAAAGAAAATGCAAGAGAAGTAACATGAGGAATTACATCCAAGGGTTAAACTACTGAAGTTCCTACAAACCAAGCCTTGGAGTTTTTCGATGGTCGAAGAACCTTTGGAGGCGGAAAATTGGTTAATGGATACATCTCAGAAGCTTAAAAGTGTGGGATGTAAGGATGAAGAAAAGGTGCGGTATGCAACTCATCTATTGACCGGAACCGCAGTCACGTATTGGGAGAAGTCAAGGTTCACAACATTGGGAGAAGGTGTTAGTACCTGGGCTGAGTTCAAAAATAAATTTCGTGAAGAATTTGTTCATCGGAACAATGGGAAAAGGAAGGATGATGAAACCTTAGAAATGAAGAATCTTCTAGTTCTGAAACATGTACGGGAGTTTAGTCGTTTATCCAAGTACATTAGTGCGGAAGTAAACATGGAGGAAAAACGACAAAGGAAGTTCATGAAAGGACTACAAGCAGTTATGAGGATGCAGCTTAGGATTGTGCGTACAAAGGAGTTCCAGGAATTATTGGATAGTGCATATATATTAGAAGGTGATGAGATTGTTGTACCTAAAGGAAAGAGGAAGAAAGTTCAAAAAATAGACCACAACATGTCAGGTCCGAGGACATATGATGGAGAATTGTCCGGATCCACATATGATGTACAACACAAAGAAGATATGTCACAATTGTGGAATCAGGGGCCACATTATGAAGGAATGCCCAAACCCTAAGATATTATGTTACCAATGTGGAGAACCTGGACACATGATGATGAATTGCCTAAACAGACTGTTAACTCATGGGTGCTTAACAGGAGGAATAGGACCAATAATTGGGCTACCAGCTAGCCTAAACATCCATCCTACTCCAATGAAGAGAAATGCATGAGCCTTTCTAGGAAAGTGTAACAAGTGTGGAATTATAGGACACAAGAAATCATGTTGTCCAGAACATCGGGAGAAATATGGAACATCCATAGGAGGAAACCTAATGTCCACTAGATTATCTTCAAAGGAGGGTGTAATTGAAGAAGGTACATCTTCAGGAAAACGGAATTATGAGACCATGGCTCAAGTCAATCGCAATAAAGCAAGTGGTAAGTCAAGACGTTATTAGTTGTATAAGATGCCTCGTACAGACATTTAAGAAGTCAGGGAATTCACACTGGTATCCACAAATGGGTGGGTGTACCATATGTTTCCTCGTGAGACCATTAGAAAATCTCAAGGGGGAGAGGGGACAACGAAGAAGTATCGAGAGTGGTATCTGGAAAAGGTTTAAGGGAAAGCCAATACATTCTTGGGAAGTAAGTCATAAGGGCTAGTTATACCATGAGTAGAGTATTATTAGATCCAGGGTTATTGCTGGCCAGGGTCCAAACCAAAATCTTACCCTAGTAAAACTTTCTAAAAACCAAGACACTTTTCAAATAGACGTCCTAATCTGAAAGCGCTCAAAAGGACCTATTCAGGATAGGAGTGCAGAATCCAAAAGTAATCTCTATATCAAATAGTATTGCTAGTTGGCCCATCTTCTTTCTTAAAAAAAATGAAGATATACCAATTACCTTTATCATGGATTTAAAGAACCACCATAGTCTGAAGAAGCCAATCCTATCCTCCAAAACATAAGAGAGTACAAACTTCGGGGACGAAGTTTATTTTAAGGGGGAGAGTATGTAACATCCTAGCATTAGAGCTTAGAAGTAAGCTGAGATCAGGTGTGTGCATTGCATTCATGCATAGAAAATCTGGATAATTTTCACACTTTTAAATAAAACTTGTCAAAGTGATTGAAGCTTCTTTTAACTTAGTGGAACTGAAGTAGATCATCAAGTTGATTGTGATAAGTTTCATGTGGCCTTTGCTAAAACCTTATCTTTGGGTAATGTAATTTGATTTAAGTGTAGATCAAATGTAATGAAACTAAGTCACAACACACTACTCAATAAGGAGTACTAGATCTTCTAGAGATCAGTACATGGTATTCCATACAACAAATCAAGGATGAATACTTAATATTCTAAAGATTATATCAAGGTGTTATCTACAACAAAACCTGAATACCCAATCAAGTATAGAAACCCCATAACTAAACCTTGATATACTTGCTTGCCATAGTTATTCCTACCATGAGAATCATGGTAGTTACTAAGCTTTAACTCTTATCACAAATAGAGTGGAAGAGGAAGTCAAGCCAAGACCATCCAGCACATACCCTTAATATGATATTAAGAGGTGACATATCTATTTAACCAAGTTCTAGTGTCAATTGATCATCACTGTTGAGTAATCAATTCTTGACCTAGCACTTATTGACTCTTAGCTTTGACCTATTATATTGACCTTCCAAAGACCTTAAGTAAATTAATAAGAAGGAACTAGTTATGGTAGTGACATGGGTGTACCCTACAGGTACTCGAGTTTGGTATATACGGTCTAAATACGTACATGCCCACGGTGTCGCCAAAGGCCCAAATGAAGGACTCGAGTAACCTACGGACTCTTGATTGCTTGAAGAACAAGAAGAAGTTAAAGATAGAAAGTCTGAAGGGGAAAACCCTAACTTGTAACTGACTTGACCTGCTACCCGAGACCTAGCCTATCTATATAAGGGCTAGGAGGGGGCGGCGAGGAGGACACACGCAACCCTAGTTTCCACAACCCTCGCCAGATTGCATCTGCGCACCATTGTAATCTTCGGTTCCCTCGATAATTCCACGAGCAGACAAGTAGGAGTAGGGACCTGTACGAGGCCTGAACCTGGGTAAATCTTTGTCCCCTGTGTGCTTGTTTGCTAGCCGATAGATGTCTCCAGCGCTCCCTCCTTCTCCAAAACCCAAGTCCATAACAATGGGCATTGATGAGTTAAACCCTCGTCAATTGGCGTCGTCTGTGGGAATTGAGAGTGCCGATGTTGTGGCTTCTTCGGCCCCATCAACTGCGATCTACAACTCCGCAACAGCGGAGATTCCCCAGCTCTTCGACACGTTCGACTTCACCGTCCACACGCCGGCCACTCGCCCAGCCTTCGAGTCTGTAGGCGACGGAATCAGCCTGGCGATCGGGAGCTTCCACTTCCAAGTTGGTCAGATGGGCACGCTTCGCATGCCTGATCAGCCGACAAAGCGGTGCCCGGCATCATGGTTCCCTCCATCGATCGGCACCCTCAACGAGCTCAACGCCTCGACAACAGTCGAGAACACGGTCAGCGACAGCAGTCGCGACTCTGATCTGAGCGATCTGGCCACTGAAGATGGAACCTACGGTTCCGGATCTGAGAGTTGTGGAAGCAGAAGCTTCCCCAATCACTTCATGTGCGCCGTCATCAACACAGGCGACACCTCTGCCAACCGTGATAACAGCGGCAATCGCGGCAACGGAACCGACCCGCCTAACGGTGGTAATGGCGGCAATGGCGGTAACGGTGGCAATCGCACCCTCGTTGACAATAGAGGAGCAGTCGAACCTCCAACCATAGTAAATGAGCAAACCGGCGAACGCGTCGTGATCAAGCTCAACGAGCAAGAATGGGCTCGCTGCCGCGAGGCCCTGCGAGGCACCCCTCTACCCTTCGCATCCCTGTAGGAGCTTCTGATGGGCTATCACTGGCTCCTGAAGGAAGAATTCAAGCGCCAAGTACAAACAATCGCGCAACTCGAGGCGCGCAAAAAGGCGGCAGACGAGTCGAGCCTTCGTCGTGATGGGCTCTCCTCCTACGGAGGATCCTCCTCAAGGGGCAACGAGTACCTCGCCAAGAAGAGGCAATCTCGATTGGCCCATCTCATCGAGCAAGAATGCATAGAGGCCGCAAAAGTCCTCAACTTCGGCTCTATGACAGCCGACACACGGGGCAACATGGTCCCCAAGACGCCGCAGGCTGTGGTGACAGCGACCACCATGTACCTCCTCAACAACCAGCCGCCAGCTGGAGATCCCTGAACCGCCATGCACCGATCTACGATCGCGGGTTTGGGACTAATCGAGGCCACCCTCGACAAGGAGCCAACACCAGAGCCGAAGAAGGGCAAGGCGCTAGCAAAGCGCTATTCCTCGCCCTCGTCCAGCGATGACAGTCACGACCTATCTCGACGTCGCCGCTCACGGCGCCACGATCGTGACTATGATGCGCGCGACGACCTCACGCAGCGCAAGATCGACAAATCAAGGGCACGACGTGCTCGGTCGACTGACACGGAAGAAGAAGATGTGGAGCTATGTAGCGCCAGATGCTTCAGCAGATCCATTAGGCAGAAGCGAATGCCTAAAGGGTTTAAACTCCCGTCGGAGAACCCGAAATTTGATGGCCTATAGGACCCCAAGATCTGGCTGGAGGACCACATCTCCTCCGTCAAACTCCACGGAGGCAGTCGAAGCACTGCCATGCAATGCCTGCAGCTACAGCTACAGGGCACCGCCGAGCATGGCTCAACAACCTCCCACGCGGATCCATTCGCAGTTGGGATGAGCTGGTTTACAGCTTCGTGCGCAACTTTAAGGGCACATACAAGCGGCCCGCCTCAATCGAAGAGCTAAGATGCTGCCAGCAAAGATCTGGCAAATCGTTGCGCTCCTACATCCAAAGGTGGTCCATCATCAAGAACTCCGCAGAGAACATCTCGGAAGATCACGCAATTGACGCATTCAACGGTGGCGTCCGCCGCCTAGAACTCAGGAAGGACCTGGGCCGCTCAAAGCACCAGACCATCGACCACCTGATGGAGATCACGAATCGGTGGGCCGATGGAGAAGATTCGGTGAAGAATCGCGCTCACTCCGACGAGGAGGCGGAACTCGAACACAGACGCGACCGCTGAGGCAAGCGCCGCATGCGCATCTATGATGACCGCGACAACGTCAACATGGTCGCGGCCGACTACGCCGATAGACCCGATGATAACCGCAACAGCGGATACCGTAGCGGCGGATACCGCGACTTCGAGAAAACCACGCAAGTGTGGCAACACCGCACTCGCGATGAGGCACCCGCGAACTCCATCGAGGACAAACTGTCCGGGCCATGCACGGTACACTTCTACATCGACAAGCCTGACGGCAAGAGAAAGTCTAGCCACCTACTCAAGGACTACCGCGAGTTCCTCAAGCTACACGAGGGATTGGTTCGGATGAACCGCAATGCAGTCGAAAGAGGCTACGGAGCCGCTCCAGGCGCCGTGGCACATGGCGCACTGCCACCACCACCTGGGCCACCCCTAAATGCAGCCGCACCGGACCAGCACCACGGAGGCGAACCGTACCCACGGGCCATGGGCACCATGATGATCCAAAAGGGATGCCCCTCCAATAGGGTGCAGAAGGCAATCACTCGCCAAGTTAACTTGGCCACGCACTCGCCACCCTCCACCACTGAGTACCTCAGTGGAAGCGAGTCGTGCATCACCTTCGACAAGCGCGACCATCCGCCTCAAGTACCCCGTCCAGGACATTGCCCCCTCGTACTCGAGGCGCAAATTGGAGGCTTCGACATGAGTCGCGTCTTCATGGATGACGGAAGTGGCATCAACCTTATATTCGCGAGTACCTTGCGAGAAATGAGGATCCCTCTAACTTGCCTGGAGGCCTCGGACACAATGTTCCACGGCATCATCCCAGGGAAAGGCGTATACCCCTCGGCAAAATCAACCTCGACGTCATCTTCGGCACGCCGAAGAACTTCCAGTGCGAGCGCATCGACTTTGAGGTCGTTGACTGGCCCTCACAGTACCACTGCATCCTCAGGCGTGTCGCGTTCGCTAGGTTCATGGCAGTGCCCCACTACGCCTACCTACAGATGAAAATGCCAGGTCCCAATGGCGTCATCATGATCAACGGGAGCTTTGAGCGATCTGACAGTTGCGACAGGGAATTCAACAGAATCTCCCAGTCCTTCGGCATGCAGGAGGAACTCGCGAGACTGAAGGAGACGACAGACAACAGTCTGCCCCCCCCCCCTAAGCAGGCCAAGCCCACCTGATCTATCCTTCGACTCATATGTGCACACAAAGAAAGTGCAGGTCCACCCATCGGATCCCGCCAAGACAGCCCTCATCGCCAACAACTTGAGTCCCACATAGGAACTCACGCTCGTCAAATTCCTCCGTGAGCACTGGGAAATTTTTGCCTGGTGTCCTGCGGACATGCCAGGAGTTCCCAGGGAATTCGCCGAGCACGCACTCAACGTCAACCCCGACGCAAGGCCAGTCAAGCAAACAATTCAGCGATTGTCTGAGCCAAGAGCGCAGGCAGTTGGAATGGAGATCAACAGACTCCTCGAGGCCAAGTTCATACGCGAGATCAAGGAAAGCACTTGGCTCGCTAACACGGTGCTGGTACTGAAAAAGGACACGGATATCCTGCGGATGTGCGTGGACTTCACCTCTCTGAACAAGCACTGCCCAAAGGATCACTTCCCGTTGCCACGGATCGACCAGATCATCGATTCCACCGCGGGATGCGAGCGCCTCTGCTTCCTCGACGCCTACTCACGCTATAATCAAATTCGAATGAAGGAGGAAGATCAAGACAAAACAGCGTTTACAACGCCCTTTGGTGTGTTCTGCTACAACACAATGCCCTTCGGGCTAAAGAACGCGGGAGCCACCTACCAGCGGTGCATGCAGGCTTGAGTCAAGGAACAACTGGGTCGCAACATTCAAGTCTATGCTGACGACATAGTAATCAAGACCAAGGAGGAAGCCTGTCTAATCGACGATTTGCGCAAAACCTTCGCCAACCCCGACCGCTACCGGATCAAGCTCAATCCGGACAAATGCGCCTTCAGTGTACCATCTAGGCAGCTGCTCGGGTATCTCATCTCCACGAGGGGAATCGAGGCGAACCCAAAGAAAATAAAAGCCATACTGGCCATGGAGAAGCCGAAAAACATAAGGGGCGTCCAGCAGCTAGCTGGACGAATCGTGGCCCTCAATCGATTCATCAGTCGAATGGGCGAAAAGGCGCTGCCCTTCTACCAGCTCCTCCGCAAAACTAAAAAATTCGAGTGGACCACTGGAGCGCAAGAAGCATTCGAAGACCTCAAGTGCCTGCTATCCACTTCGCCAGTGCTGGTGACCCCAGGAGAAAGGGAGCCACTGTTGCTGTATATCTCTGCCACCAACCAGGTGGTCAGCATAGTGCTCGTCATTGAACGAGCTGAGGAAAACAAAGTCTAAGGCGTACAACGCCCAGTATACTACCTCAGCGAGGTCCTCACGCCAACAAAACAGCGGTACCTGCACTACCAGAAGCTGGCGTACGGCGTCTTCATGACCGCCTGGTGACTGCGCCACTACTTCCAGGAACACCCAATCGTGGTGGTCAACGACGCCCCCTTGGGGCATATCCTTAATAACCCCGACGCCACGGGACGATTCGCGCTTTGGGGAATAGAATTGTCTCCATGAGACATCACGTACGAAAAGCGCGACGCAATCAAGTCGCAAGTTCTCCTGGACTTCCTCGTGCACTGGATGGAGAACCAGCTCCCAGACAAGCCAGATATGTCCTACCTCTGGACAATGCACTACGATGGGTCCAAGCGGAAAGCAGGCGGCAGCGCAGTGTCATCGACATCACCTCAAGGGGACAAGCTGAAGTATATCCTGCGAATGCAGTTCACAGCCTCAAATAACGAGGCTGAATATGAGGCCCTGTTGCATGGGATGAGGATGGCAAAAGCCTGCGGCACCAAGAGGCTCATCATATACGGCGACTCCAAGTTGGTCGTCAACCGAACAATGCATGAGTGTGACGCACTGAACGACAACATGATCGCGTACCGCGACCTCTACGACACACTCGAAGGAGACTTCGATGGTTGCGAGCTGCGACACGTAGGTCGCGAAAGCAACGAGGAGGCAGACGCACTCGCCAACATAGGCTCTACCTGCGCCCCCATACCACCTGGGGTATTTCTCGAGCGCATCTGCGAATGATCTATCAAGCCAAAGGCCGCAGAGAAGAAAACAAGCGCAACAACGGACTCGGGGCTACGCCACTCAATGAGCCAATGGCGCTCGATGACTTGGAGCTGGACACAGGACTCGAAGGACCAATGAGTGTCATGATGATTGAGAAATCCTGGACGTAGCCGTACATCACGTACCTCCTCAACAAGAGGCTACTGGACGATCCGACGGACGCACAGCACATCACGCGGCGATCCAAGGCATTTGCTGTTATCAACGGCGAACTGTATAAACGCAGCATCACAGAAGTGCTCCAACGATGCGTCTCCACGGCCGATGGAAGAGCAGTTCTCCTCGACATCCATGAAGGGACCTGCGGGCACCACGCCGGCAGTCGCGCCCTCATCGCCAAAGCTCTACGAGTTGGATTCTACTGGCCTACGGCCATGCGTGACACCAAGGACATCGTCCAAAAATGCAACGCTTGCCAGCAATTCGCGGACAAGCCGCATGCACCCGGCGCAGAGCTACGGTCAATCCCATTGGCCTGGCCCTTCGTGCAATGGGGACTCGACATGGTCGGCAAACTCCCAAGGTCCTCACGAGAAGGCTACGTCTACCTCTTGGTCGCAGTCGACAAATTCACCAAGTGGATTGAGGCCATGCCAGTGACCAACCAATCAGGATATAGCGCAGTCAAGTTCTTCGAGTCCATCGTCTACCGCTTCGGAGTGCCGCACAACATCATCATCGATAACGGGACGAACTTCACATCCAAGGAGTTCCAAGAATTCTACGAAAACCTAGGGATCAACATCAGCTACGCCTCAGTAGCGCATCCACAGACCAACGGTCAGGTGGAAAAAGTAAATGGGCTCGTCTGCAGCGGCATCAAGAAGCGACTCCTCCGACCACTCGAACAAGCCGCAGGTTGCTGCTCGGACGAACTGCCATCCGTACTCTGGAGCCTACGCACAACTCCAAACAGCGCCACGGGCTACACGCCATTCTTCATGGTGCACGGAGCCGAAGCAGTGCTACCCGCCGAAGTACGGTACAAGGCATCGCGTGGTAAGCTATGAGCAAGAGTCATCCCTCGCACTCGAAGACTCCGTCGACCTCCTTAACGAGGCAAGGGAAATCGCCGCAGAAAGATCCACGATCTACCAGCAGAACCTGCGTAACTACCATAGTAGGAGGCTTCGCCCCAGATCCTTCGTCGAAGGCGACCTGGTCCTGCGACTGAAGCAGCAGGGGCATCTCAAGTTCGAGTCCCCTTGGGAAGGGTCGTGCGTGATTACAGAAGTAATCCCAGGTGGCGCCTATCGCCTTCAAGACTTAGAGACAGGAGTCGCATACTCCAACCCCTCGAACGTCGCACAACTGCGACGCTTCTACCCTTAGTCGCTCTTTACTTTTTACATTGCAAATAAGGCTACTTAGCCACACATTGTACCTCGCACTATTCTTCGAATAAATAAAGCTAAGTGCCCCAAAACTCCTCGTTTTCCTTTACTTTTCCAATTTATCTACTCGGGGGCTGCGCCACCCTATATACATCTGTTCTACGAACCAAAACGCGGCATCCTGAGTAGCTGGCACATCAATCGAAACCCTTGACACAAACACCAACCCAGCTGCAACGCACCTGACAGGTTGACAAGGGACAGAGATAAAAACATGACCAGGCTAACGAAAAGGACTCGCATAGTGCCACGCACTTCATACTAACAAAGCTCTTTATACGCATTCGACAATAAATTATCTACAACATTTATACGAACTTTACAACACAAGTACACTTATGTGCAAGATACAAACTAGGCTACTACTGCAGCAGAAGAACGTTGGTTTGTTCCTCAAAGAAGTCAATGATCTCTTCTGCTGGGCGGTCCACCGCCTGGTAGTGCGGCACCATATTCCAAGCAGAACCTGCTGGTGGCACAGGCGGCCCAGATGCAATTGCCGCAACATCTACGTCAGGCCTGTGTAGTCGCACCATTGATAGAGCAGCCTTGGCACCAGCCACCAGCTGCTGCCTCACGCACTCGCGAACCGCAGTCAGGTCTTGAAACTTGGCAAGGAGGGCCAACAAGCTTGATGGAGTATCAACCAGCGGGAACATCGCCCGATAAATGTTCTTCAAGCATGACTGCGATTTGTTCAGAAAGTGCAGCACTCACGACGCACGATCCTGCAGGGTCGCCAGCATAGTCGCACGATCATGATCTACCCAGAAGTATCCACTCTCTTGAAGTTGCTTCTGGGTAAGATCATGCATGCGAATGGCAATTCTATCCTTCTCCTCCTGCGGGTGACGCTACCGACAACTACACGCAGCGACAGCATGAGTACAACGTACCACTGCGAGTAACTACAAGGAAAAGATGAGAACAAGCAAACTAACATTTGAATTGGTCGCTCAGCTGCGTCACCTCGCCAAGCAGATACTGCTCTCGAGCGGCGGCTTTTTCCGCCTTCGACTTCCATATATCCGCATTACCGCGGAGCACGAGCAACTCACGCTCCAGCTGCTTCACGCGGTCACGCAGTCGCGAAAGCAAGGACAGCTCATCTACCCTAGAGCGCGGTGGTGCCATGGTATCATCAAGATTTAGCGAGTCCTAAGTTTCCCTCAAAGGATCACTTGATGTACCCTACCAAAAGTCAAGATAGAAGCAAATAAGACAACCAAATCAACACAAAGACAAAAGGATCAGATGCATTCAAGACTAGCAAAAGTATCAGCAGATACACTCGCCAGTAGGCATGTTCTTAAACAAAAGGACATAAACTAATCAACTATTACAAAGCTAACTAAGGAGCAACTGGCTTCTTCGACTTCGACGGCTTCGGGGGCTTCATCAAATCCGTGGCAGTGTCAGACGTCACTGACTTTCCGCTGGCCCCTGATGCCGAAGCTTTCACCGCCTTCTTGGCACGTTGGAGCTCCTCAGAGTACTTTGCAACAGTATTTATCAGATGATGCCCATATTTTCCACAGGCAGCCACGAAGGGAGCAAAGACTACCTGCTGGCCATCCGCGTTAATAGGTATCGCCTTCGACACCACGACAGGATCAACCTCGACTCCGTGGGCCTGCACCATGGCGAGCGACATGGACGCGCCAGCCGCGCGGAGTGAGTTCTTGTAGCTGGAGGGCACACCCTCGGCGAGTGACTCCACCAGCTCATCTATATTATCGACCAGCTCCACCTTGGGCATCAGCTCCTCCCGGAGGCGACTAAGGGCGCCCTTGGCCTTGGAAAGTGTATCCTGGACGGCGGCGCTACGGTCCTCGACTGCCGACAGCGCACCCGCCAGAGCGTCATCACGACGAAGGGCCTGCGGGTCGAAGCTCAAATCGTCAGCATCTGTACATAAATCCACACATGGACAAAAACATCAGCGCCACCGGCAAAAACATTCGAAGCAGAGAAGGATAACAATATCCGCAAGCAAAAGTACCTGAGAGAGCCTTGGCGATTGAGAAAAGCTGTTCTTCGAACAACTTCTCCTTGGATGCGAAGGAGGCACGCAGCTCCTCTTCACGCCTTCGCGCCTTGTCACGCGCCGCGATTGCCTCGTCACGACCCTTCACAGCCGCGGCGAGTGTCTTCTCCAAGGTGGCGGCGTCACGCAATAGGGCATTATGTTCGGCTACACGACAAACAAAAGTTGACTATCAGTCGACTATATCAAAAGGAGGAGACGAAGAAGAAGTGTAGAACACTCACTCTCCACCACGCGATGACGCGTCTCCAGCATCGCATGCTGGCGGCCCATCGCAAGCACTTGCTCTGCCAAGTGCGCGCCTTCCTTCACAAGGAGCTATCGCACAACAAGGAATCAGCAGAAGCAATAGAAAACATCGACTGCAATATTAAAAAGGAGAAAAAACTACACTTACATGGTCCTCCAATGACTCCGAGGATGTCTATTGTACCGTCATCCGGGCAACCATTCGATGCTCCCCCGCATGAGGAGAACTGGAAGAGTTGTGCCCGGAGTGGGCCGCCAATGGAGGGGAAGGAGCACGCTCGACCTCTTTCTTGGCCCTTGAGGTCACGACTCCTGATTCCTTCAAAAATTGGACGTCGCCAGAAGATGACGATGCCTCTTGACTACAAGATAAAACCCACATTGAGAAAGGGCAAACTCCGAGACGAGCCAACAAGGACAAAATAGAGAAGAACAAGGGAACTAGAAAACTAACCAGTCAAACTTGTCAAAGTCAAAAGTGGCCTCCCCCGACTCCGATGAAGACTCCTTGGGCAATCGCATCTTCTTGCGAGAAGATGGTGCCACGGCGCTCACAGGAATGGCAGGAATTGGCGACTCCGCACCAACACCCGTACCTTCCGAAGTCGAAGGAGACGACGCATCGGAATCCTTGCTGCGCGAACGCTTGCGAATATCTGGACTACCGGACTCGGGGGCTTCCTCCTCCGCATCAGAAGGGACGGTCGACTCCGACTCGTCCTCTTCCAAAGCTTCGCGAGGGATAATCCCCTCAGGTATAGGGGGCATACAAGGTGACACCGCCCAATCCTGCACACAGACAACACATTCAGTAAACAGCAAGTAAACAATAGAGAAGCAATCGACAAAATTAGCTACTGCTTAGCACAACTATACCTCAGGAGGAGGGTTCGAAGAATCAAACGGAGGAACAACTGGCTCACTGGGAAGCACATCCTTGACGGTGTACTTGGTGACCAGTCGAACCCTCTTGTCCACCTCACTCGCAGACATGCCATCGGCAGACACGCGAGTGGCATCATTAGCGCCAGCCCACTGAAACATGGGGTGGACTCTGGCTTGCAGGGGCTGGACGCAACGGCGTAGCCAAGTGCGAACGAGGCCGCAGCCTCCCTCCTCTTTGCCAATGCGATTCTCGAGGTCGCAGACACGCTGATACAGCACATCCATCTCGACGGACTCGCCAGGCATGACTACATTCTTCCAGGAGCGCATCCTCTTGCATGGCATCGCGGGATCGAAGGGCGCGAGTCCGAAGTGGTCTCCGTCAGCCTTCTTGTCATGAACATAGAACCACTTGTCCCTCCACCCTTGGACGGACGCCGTGAGCTTGATGTCGAAGTAGGTGGCGGATGGGTCAACGTGGATTCCGCAACCACCTACATCATAGACTAAAGAACCAGACGCAGATTGGTGCTTCAATTTGAAGAGGCGCTTGAAAAGGCCGAAGTGCGGCTCGATTCCGAGCCAGCACTCGCAGAGAGTGATGAAACAAGAGATGTGGAGAATCGAATTCAGGGACAGCTGATGGAGCTGAAGCCCGTAGAAACAAAGAAGGCCCCTAAAGAAGGGGTGAAGAGGCAAGGAGAGACCATGAATGATGAATGCTAAAAACATCACTCGGAAACCAGCGAGAGGAATAGGAATTGTCTCACCGCCGGGGACGCGCGCGTCGGCGACTGTGCCGGATAGCACTCCGTCTTGACGAAGAAGGCGGAGATCCGATGACTTGATGATGGAGGGGCGCCATGCACCATTCGTGATGCGAGTGCCTGCGGCTTTCTTCTTCTCACCGGCGGCGGTGCTGGTGCCCGTAGCGGCGGAGCCTCCCTTCTTCTTCGCCGCGGCAACGGTGGCCGCGGAATCAATCGCAGCGCCTCCTTTCTTCTTCCTCATTGCGTGACGGTGATGCGAGCGCAGAAAGTAGCTCGGAAACGAGCGGAGCTGGTCTAGCATCGTGGAGGAAACGAGCACAGAGAAAAGCAGAGGAGCAGCGGCAATGGCGATGGAAGCAAAGATGAATGAGAGTAGATGAGAAAATTACCGTCACAGCGCCGCTACTTAACCCCTGGAAGATGCAATCCAACGGCTCAGAAAAAACCCTACTGGACGCGTGGCAAACATCGTGCTGGACACGTGGAGGAGTGGAAGCGCGAACCGTCCCTCCACTACTCCCATTACGCGCGGAAATCAAGGAGACGCAGTTAAAATAAAGATTACGCACGCCCAGTCAAATCAAAGTCAGAAAGTGGGATCGACTGCTCATCACATCCCGTCAAACTCGCTCACGCGGGTAACTGAGGTCATCAAAGCGTCAGCATTGACGTCATCAAAGCTACGCAGTGGAAAACTTCGACTACTTTAGTCCTTGCTCGAGTTTTCGACTCCACCAAGCACTCGGGGGCTACTCCCATAGGGAGCGCTGGTCGCGCACCCTATGATTTTTCTTTTCTTTTTGCAGGAACATGGACAGTCAAAGGTAAACCCAACCATTCGAATAACGGTTCGATTATGGACATGGGTTACTCCCATAGGGAGCGCCGGAAACAAATTCGACTGAAACAAGCAAGCAAAAGACGACAGCAGTCGCAAAAGTTCTTTAGTACCTGCCTGAGTCTTCGACTTAACCAGGCACTTGGGGGCTACTCCCATAGGGAGCGCTGGTCGCGCACCCTATGATTATTTGTACAAAAAACTGTGTGTTGATAACATCCACACTCGAAATTCATGGTGACACCACCTCATAATTTTCCCCTACAAAGAGACTGCGTTTCCTGGGTCACCCGAATCGTCTCCGTGATGATAAAATTCGGATGTCGCGCTTACAGCGTGAAGGTAAGACCTGAATAAGGCCTGGCAACGCATTAGCTGCACACTACCAGAAATGTATCCGTGCCTACAGGTACGATGAACATGCCTTGATGGATGCGTCAAGTGCTCACACCCATATAACTGGAATTTGACTCCTGTAAGACCTCCGCGGCTTGAGTCGAATTATGCCAGCACTTTTCCGGATTTGAGTCTGGGGACTCGAGTTCGAGTAGATTGTGTTGTTTCACCCTAAGGTGGTTAACTGATACCGATACTTCGGTTATATCAGGCACGTACATCAACAATCCCTATGACACAAATAAAGCAGTCGAAATGCACTCGCTTAGGCACTCGAAAGACTTCAAAAAGTCCCCAGTCGAATCTGCGATTCCACTGGACACTCAGGGGCTACTGACATGGGTGTATCCTACAGGTACTCGAGTTTGGCATATACTGTCTAAATACGTACAGGCCCACGGTGTCGCCAAAGGCCCAAACGAAGGGCTCGAGTAACCTATGGACTCTCGATTGCTTGAAGAACAAGAAGAATTTAAAGATAGAAAGTTTGAAGGGGAAAACCCTAACTTGTAACCGACTCGACCTGCTACCCGAGACCTAGCCTATCTATATAAAGGCTAGGAGGGGGCGGCGAGGAGGACACACGCAATCCTAGTTTCCACAACCCTCGCTAGATTGCATCTGCGCACCATTGTAATCTTCGGTTCCTTCGATAATTCCACGAACAGACAAGCAGGACTAGGGACCTCTACGAGGCATGAACCTAGGTAAATCTTTGTCTCATGTGTGCTTGTTTGCTAGCCGATAGATGTCTCCAGCGCTCCCTCCTTCTCCAAAACCCAAGTCCATAACAATGGGCATTGATGAGTTAAACCCTCATCAGGTAGAGTGTGCCATCATCAATAGAATGTGATCCTTAGTGGAGATCAAACCATCTGATGTTGGAGGAGATAGATCATTCATGAGTTAATTAGAAGAAGTATTTAAACCCAAGAGTTTAGATAGTAATTATGAATCTATGAGAAAGCTAGTAGTAGTAGATAATCAAATGGTAATCTCGTTAAGTCAAGGAGATGTAAGCTAGAGTAAGCTTCCTTAACAATATAAGCCTATAAGGAGACTAGTATAATTATATTACTTGGTGGATTAATGAAGTGAGAACTAATTAGATGAATGACTTCCTTAAGGGGAGCTTAGAGATGGAAGTCATATATACTAGGAGAAGAATGAAGGAATATTGTAGAGGTGGCATGACCATGTCATCATTTGATGATGGATATGGTGGAGCCAGATGACTAGTTCATTTAGACAGATGTGATCTTTGTGAATAAGATAAGAGAGATTTATAGAGTATATTTAGGAAATGAATTCCTTAACTATGATCCAAGCTTAGTGAAGTGTGAGGATAGGAATTCTTTAGAAGCCTTAACCAAGATCATATCAACCAGGACAAGACCCATGTATACCTCTTTGTCCAAAGCCCCAGAATCAAATTGATAGTGGAACCATTTCCTATTCCTAGGTAACCATTGAACAATACCTCTTGGACAATTAAAGCTTCCAAGAGATAATTAGAGAACCAGATGGGTGTTTATAAATGGAAGCCTTGTCAACCTTATTATTTTAAACCTTAATAGAAACCTAGACCCATTAACCATCAAAGCCACATTAGGAAGTAATCTTTGTAGCTCACTTTAGGTTGAGATAACATTCAGATTATAAAGTTAGGAGCAATCCTTGAACCTTGATCCCTAGCAACATTCACTAATAAACTTGATGGTAGTGTATCCTCCAGGGGTCCATTGTAAGTGTGGTATTAGAAACCTTAAGTAAATATTACTCGGCATTGAGATCACTTGTGCCACATGAATGATAATGGTTGTTCACCATTATACAGTAAATTTCTAGCAAAACATTAACCACACTTAAGAAAGTAGTGCACAACTAATGTAAGAAATGATACATGCCTACTTTGAAAGTAGTAGGATGCTTATGAATAACATTTTAGTGGAACTTGGATAAAGGAAATTCCAAACTTTAAGAACCATAAAATTTAAACCATTAAATATAATGGTGGAGGCTAAGTATAAATAGAGTTCTATATATATCATTAACCATCTTAAATCTTAATCATTACACTTACCATGGTGAAAATAATCACATTTTTATAAAACCTTTATATACATGAAGTAAATTCCTAAAACCCTAATTTCATGAATATTCCCTAATGAAGAGAACCCTTCATATAGTTATGAATATTTTTGTACACAATAAGAAATATAGAGGAAATAGTTATAATTGCTTTATACAACAATATTCGTGACTTACAAAATCTCTGGATATTCAAATCCTTGAAGAATTCATATTTGAAATTGAATTGTAAAACAGAAAATAGAAATAGAATTAAGAAAAAGAAAAAGAGGCAGCCAGGCATAGGCCCATAGCCCATTCCCTATCCTCCTATTCGTCGCCCAAAGTAGGAGCAGCAATTTCCCACTTACTCTACAATGACCCAGTACCAGCCTAGACCAAATATTGTTTCGTCGCCTCTATCTCCATCGTCCACCTCACGTACGGCGGGCGAAGTAGCTCGCTGGCAGCATCACCATCGTCGCCACGCCAAGATCCTCGCCGCCGTCACCAGGAGAGGGATAAGATCATCCTGAGGCCTTCCTATCACATCCTCATCCACTCACTTTGCCCCTCGCAAGCCTCTCTTTGTGTTTTCTCGCTATCACCAAAACTCTAGCTCACAGGTCTCCGGCTAGCCGCCGGTGGAGTCCACCCCAGGAAGCGCGGTATAGCTTGGAAGAAGCCCCTCGTTGTCCTTGTTACTAGAGTGGTAGCAGTGAAGCAAGGGGAGATGTTTAACTGAAAAGCTTCTATGGTAAGATTTGTTTTGGTTTCATAGGCATGAACACAAGTGTTCAAGGTCGACCCCCACTTAACCATTACTCATCTTTCCAATCACTTTCCTTTTTGAAAATATTTTTAGGTAACAAGTATAACTAATTTTTTTTGTAATTCGTATTCCCTATCCATACTAAGATAGAGAATAACTTAAAACTGAAAGTAAAAACTACTTAGAGATAAAACAAACAAGTGCACACAAGAATATTCATCCACACGCTATTGCTCCCTGGCAACGGCGCCAGAAAAGGTCTTGATAACCCACAAGTATAGGGGATCGTGTGTAGCCTTTTAGATAAGTAAGAGTGTCGAACCCAACGAGGAGTTAAAGGTAGAATAAATGTTCTCTCAAGTTCTATCAACCACTATTACAACTCTACGCACACTAAATATTTGCATTATCTAGGAAATAAAACTAGAGCAACAATACGAGTACTAGAGATAGCTTTGCATGATAATAAATAACAAGAAAGTAAAGCTAGTTCCTGTAGCAATAAAATACACTAAACTAGCAGAACCATGAGTGTGGAATAGTGGTGGTAATTATGGTGGCTTTGTCCAAGTTTAAATAGCAAATAGACCGGGTTCATTGTCTTCGATGCAGTTTTCTATGTGGGAGAGGCTAAATATACATGCGCTTCACTACTTGGAATTACATGTATTATATGATTGGATTGTTAGCAAACATCCGTAAGTACTAACAATATATTAAGGTTTCCACAATCATAGCCTTAAGTTTAATGGTCCTCTTACTCCCATACGTGCAACGTTTCGGTTTGCGTCCTTAGATTTCTATCACTCTGGCAGAACTCCCCCTTCTTTTTACACATACTACAAACTCTATGATGTTTAATCCATACGCGCACAAATATAATGGACACCAAAGGACTGTGCCATATCAACATACAACTCTAATGAACCAAAGACGTCCAACCATTCAATCTAAGCACAAAGAAACTACACAAACATGACATAGATCATAGGATTATAACTTATAGCATCAAACACCATGTTTACATAGGACGGTACAAAGGTGTGTGGGAGGATGAACCACTGCATACTAAGAGGATTAGGTGATGGAGATGGCAGTGAAGATGGTGAAGAGGGCGGCGGCGGCGCCGGCGGCGCGGGGGACTCCTTCCTCGCCGCCGGTATCATGGGGGAGCACCGCCCCTTAGCCCCCTTCCTTCATGGCTTCTTGGGAGCCCTCCCCCATGGAGATGGGATCCATGGGGGAGGCAAAAACGTGGCTTTGGCGGCTGCAAATTCGTGGGTGGAGGTCTCCTGGGCGAATTAGGTTTCCTCCCTTTATATAGCTTCTCGGATTCCCGTCACCCCATCTTGGGCCGCAGTAAATTGGGCCTAGCGAGCCTGTTCGGACTCAGAATCAGCTAAATTTTATGTCCAGAACGTTTGTCGCGAAATTTCCAACAATTTTGTAGTTGAAGAGTTTTCCGTTTGACGCTGTCTTTGATCCTAAATGTGACCATCTTCAAAAAGAGTTCTGAGACAGATTTCTAGAAAAATCTCAATTTGACTCCAACAAGGTTTCCACTTGTATTCTTGGTAATTCCTACACACCAAAGTGTAAAACAAGAACATTGTGCACTTTTGCAACTATTAGTAGGTTTGTCCAAATAAATCATAAACTTTATACAAAAAAGAGTGTCAAAAGCATATTATTAGCATAAAACCATCAAAAATTATAGATACGTTATGGACGTATCAAAGTCATGTCTTGGACCCGCGATGTTTCTGTTGTACCACTCTGAGGGATATAATACTGGTGGAACGGTTTTTCATTGCTATTATGTCAACGACTATAGTGTACTACATCATGCAGTGGTATGCTGGGTCACCGCAGTTGCGCAGGTGGATCCTATGTCGGCGAGCGTGTCAGCCTCCTCGTTGCTTTCGTGACCTACGTGTCATAGTTCGCAACCATCAAAGTCTCCTTCGAGTGCGTCATAGAGGTTGCGGTAGGCGATCATATTGTTGCTCAGAGCATCGCACTGGTTCATAGTTTGGTCCACCATGGGCTTGGAGTCACCATATATGATGAGTCGCGTTGCGCCGCAGGCTCTGGCCATCCGCATCCCATGGAGCAGGGCCTCATATTCAGCTTCATTGTTGGAGGCACGGAACTGTATTCGCAGAACATATCTCATCTTGTCACCTTGCGGCAACGTCAGGATGACACTGGCGCTAGCTCCTTCTCGATGTTTGGATCCGTCGAAGTGCATTGTCCATAGGCAGGACATATCCGGTGTGTCTGGGAGCTGGTTCTCCATCCAGTGGATGAGGAAGTCCGGGAGAACTTGCGACTTGATTTCCAGTGTCTTCTCGTATGTAATGTCTCGTGGAGACAGTTTGATTCCCCAAAGCGCGACTCGTTCCGTGGCATCGGGGTTGCTGAGGATGTACCCTAGTGGAGCGTCGTTCACCATGACGATGGGGTGCTCCTGGAAGTAGTGGCGCAGTGGTTGTGCGGTCATGAAGACGCTGTAAGTCAGCTTCTGATAATGCGGGTACCGCTGTTTTTTTGGCATGAGAACCTCGCTGAGGTAGTAGACTGGGCATTGTACCCCATGGACCTTGTTGTCTTCGGCTCGTTCTACCACCAGCACTGTGCTGAGCACCTGGTTGGTGGCGGAGATGTCTAACAACATGGGCTCTTTTTCCCTGGGCGTCACCAACACGGGGGAGGTGGAGAGTAGGCGCTCGAGGTCTTCGAATGCATCTTGCGTTTCATTCGTCCACTTGAACTTCTCAACTTTGCGGAGGAGCTGATAGAATGGTAGCGCATTTTCGCCCATTCGACTGATGAATCGACTGAGCGCTGCGATTCGCCTAGCTAGCTGCTGGACGCCTTTCATGTTCTTTGGCTTCTCCATGTCCAGTATGGCCTTTATCTTCTTCGGGTTGGACTCGATTCCCCTGGAAGATATGAGGTACCCGAGCAGTTGCCCAGATGGTACGCTAAAGGCGCACTTCTCCGGATTCAGCTTCATCCGATAGCGGTCGAGGTTGTCGAAGGTCTCGTGGATATCATTGAGTAGTGAGGCTTCCTCCTTGGTTTTGATGATGATGTCGTCGACATAAACTTGGATATTCTGTCCAAGCTGAATCTTCAGACACGCCTGCATACACCATTGGTAGGTGGCTCCTCCGTTCTTCAGCCCGAAGGGCATTGTTGTGTAGCAGAAGACGCTAAAGGGCGTGATGAAGGTCGTTTTCTCCTGGTCCTCTTCCTTTAGTCGAATCTGATGGTAGCCTGAGTAGGTGTCGAGGAAGCAAAGGCGTTCGCATCCCTCGGTGGAGTCGATTATATGATCGATCCGTGGAAATGGGAAGCGATCTTTCGGGCAGTGCTTGTTGAGGCAGGTGAAGTCCACGCACATCCGCAGGATATCCATGTCCTTTTTAGGAACAAGCACAGGGTTTGCTACCTAGGTTCTCTCCTTGATCTCTCGTATAAAGTTGGCATTGAGGGTCTATTTACTTCCATACCGACCGCCTTTCCCCTTGGCTCTGGCAGTTGATGTATCGACTGCTTGACTGGTCTGGCATCAAGATTCACGTTGAGAGAGTGCTCGGCGAATTCCCTGGGAACTCCTGGCATGTCCGTTGGACACCAGGCGAAGATCTCCCAGCGCTCACGTAGGAATTCGATGAGCGTGAGTTCCTATGCGGAGCTTAAGTTGTTGGAGATGAGGGTCGTCTTGGTCCGATCCGTCGGGTGGACCTGGACCGCCTTGGTGTGCACCGACGAGTCGAAGGACTGGTCAGGTGAGTTTGTCTTACTCAGAGGGGGTAGACTATTGTCTATCGAACCCTTCAGTTTCACTAGCTCTTCTTGCATGCCGGAAGATTGGGAAATTCTGTTGAATTCCCTGTCGTAGCTGTCTGACCTCTCGAAGCTTCCGCTGACGGTAAGAATGTCGTTAGGTCCTAGCATTTTCATCTGCGGGTAGGTGTAATGTGGCACCGCCATGAACCTCGCGAATGCGACACGTCCGAGGATACAATCGTACTCTGAGGGCCAGCCGACCACTTCGAATTCGAGGCGCTCTCGTCGGAAATTGGCCGGCATGTCGAATATGACGACATCCAAGTTGATTTTTCCCAAGGGGTACACGCTCTTCCCTGGGACAATGTCGTGGAACGTTGTGTCGGAGGTTTCCAGGCACGAGAGGGGAATCCGCATGGCTCACAGAGTGCTGGCAAACATGAGATTGATGCAACTACCGCCGTCCATGAAGACGCGACTCATCTCGAATCCACCGATTTGCGCCTCGAGCACCAGGGGAGAATGGCCCGGGCGAGGTACTTGGCGTAGATGATCGCGTTTGTCAAAGGTGATACAGGACTCGCACCCGCTGAGGTACTTAGTGGTTGAGGGTGGATAGTTGACCACCAAGTTTATTTGGCGAGTGATTGAATTTTGCACTCTATTGGAGGGACGTCCTTTTTGGATCATGCCCATGTTCCCCAGCGCTCGTGGGTACTGTTCGCCTCCATTATTCTAGGCTGGTGCAACCGTAGGTGGTGGTGGTGCTCTGTGAGCTACATCGCTTGGGACAGCTCCTTAGCCCTGGTTTATCGCGCCACAATTCATCTAGGAGAGGCCTTCATGGAGCTTGAGCAACTCGCGGCATTCCTTTAGGAGGTGACTGGATTTCTTCTTGCCGTCGTGCTTGTCGATATAGAAGTTGACATTACAAGGTCCGGATAATTTATCCTGGATCGATGTTCTAGGAGTTTCATCGCGGGTACGGCGTTGCCATACCTGCGTGGTTCTCCCGCTGTCGCGGTAGCCACCGCTACGGTACCCGTTGCTGTGGTTGCGGTCGTCGCGTCTGTCGGCGTAGCCAGTCGCGACCATGTCGACTTCTTTGCGGTCTTCGTAGCCGTGCATCCAAAGCTTTCCTCGGCGGCCGTGTCTGCGTCCGAGGCCGTCATCATCGTCTAAGTGGACGTGGTTGTTTTTTACCGAGTCATCTCCATCAACCCACCTATTAGCGATCTCTATCAGGTGGTCGATTGTCTTGGGCTTCCTGCATCCCAGCTCCTCCCTGAGCTCTCTGCGGCATATGCCGCCATTGAACGCGTTGATTGCGCGGTCTTCAGAGATGTCCTCTGCAGAGTTTTTGATGATGGACCATGTCTAGATGTAGGAGCGCAGCGATTCGCCAGGCTTTTGATAGCAGGTCTTTAGCTCTTCGATTGATGTGGGCCTTTTATAAGTGCCCTTGAAGTTTCACACGAAGCTGTAGACTAGCTCTTCCTAGCTACAGATGGATCCGCGGGGAGGTTATTGAGCCATGTGCGGGCAGCGCCTTGCAACTGTAGCTGGAAACACTGCATGGCTATACTCTTGTTCCCGCCGTGCAATTTGATGGAGGAGATGTGGTCCTCCAGCTAGATCTTCGGGTCTTGAAGACCATTGAACTTTGGGTTCTCCGACGGGAGTTTGAACCCCTTCGGCATTCATGTTTGCCGTATAGCTCTGCTAAAGCATCCAGCACCGCAAATCTCTGTTCCTTTATCCTTCGAGTCCGTCGAGCGGGCGTGCCTTGCGCGCATCTTGTTATATTACCTAAGTTGATGCAGCGGATGAAACATAAAACCATTGTTTTCCATTCTAGAATCTATGTTGTTCTGTTCACCTGGTTCCGTGAGTTTTTCTGGAACATAGGTGATTATTGCTTTCTAAAATAGAGATACTTATGATTTTTTTAAAGAACCCTAAAATATATACAGATCCTAATCAGAGCCAGAGAAGAAAATTGCAGGGTTTGATGGAGATCTGAAGGGAGAGGGGAGAAGACGTTCTATCTTGCAGAGGAACAAGAAGAGAGGAAATGAAATGGAGGCGTCACGTGGTATGGGAGGGGTGGTTGGGAGTGGTTGGCGGGACCCTCGAGGGATCTTCGTGCACGAGCGGCCTAGAAAGCATGCGCCTGGGAAGGTCCGGGCACGCTAGGGGTGGCGCTGATGATTGCTCTCCTTTTATGGGTCGGTGGGTCTGAGAAAACTTTCCTAATCGGTGATGGCTGGGTTGGACTAACCAGCCATGGGTTGCTACCTAGATGCTCCCATAGAAAATCTGTCTGGTAACCAAAAGGACATGCAACATCCTACGGTTAGTTTACTAAAAAAAGATTCTAACAAATTTCATCGACACAACTCAGCAAACCGACCTAAACAGTACGACGAAGGGCCATTGGAGAGTTCATGTTATGTGTCATTTTCAACCAACATTTGCTTTATTTTATCATGTTGTTTTCAGCTGATAATAGATGAAAGAAAAAATCTACCCCACCATTATCCCGCTTACTTGTACAACAAAGGGCACCTCTACCATTTCTTTCATCTATTGCTTTGAATTTGAAGGACACACTAACCAAGCAAGCTCAAGAGGAGCAGTTCATCGATCCACTCTCTCCAACACTCCCCAGGCCCAAAGAAAACATCATTCCAATGTCCATAGATAAGAAACATTGTAAAATTTTTTCAAAATATGTTTAAAACCTGTAAAATGTGACTTTTATTATTTTTTAAACGAAACTCAGAACCCAAAGTCACTTTCCGCTATCCGTTCAATTATTCTGTACTGCTGCATCTTTAAAGAAAAAAATTGTTATGTACAGTACTACTTACTACCACAGTTTTTCTTTAATAAGTATAATTTTTTTTGGGAAAACAAGAGAACTAGAGCGAGTTCCGATTCCGATCCCCTTTTCCTGAAAACTGCCCTACGCCTCTTTGCCCCTTCCTCCTCCGCCGCTGGCCCGTCGCCTTGTTGCCCCGGTCCGCGATTGCCGGTAAGAGGCTGCCGCGGTTACTCGGGTGTGCTCCCTCGACGGTCTTGGAGAGCCTCGGGGTTAGCTAGTGACTGCAGGACACAACCCCGGCCTCAGATCTTCGGTCCAGTCCGTCCAAGCATTAGACTGGCGGCGGCTTTAGTTACGAGATTACGGAGTTCCGCTTGACCTGGGGCCGCGCCGCCTCACTTTCCACACACGCCGGCCTCCCTGCCTCCAAGGTTTGTTTATTTCCTTCCATGCCTCCGTGGTCGCCCTTAACTATAAGGACAGAGAGCGAAAGAGAGACAATTTTCTAGAATTGGCATATTTCTATCTATAAGCAGGTTCAGTAACTCAAGATAGATAGCTGTGTGGAGTGAACTTGCAAAATGCAGATGCAGGTTGCAACGATTTTCTTGAAATGTCAAGTGGATGGTGCATAGTTCGTGCTGCCAGTATCACCAAAATGCAGTGTGGATCTACTTTCAGCTCTGTGCCTCCGTCTAGGATGATTGTGTCTAGGATGATTGGTTTGGTGTTAAATTAGTAGTGCCACCATGGATCTACTTTCAGAAAAATTTCCAGAATTGGCATATTTCTATCTATAGAAAGGTTCAGTAACTCACGATAGGTAGCTGTGTGCAGTGAACTTGCAAATTGCAGGTTCAGTAACTCATTGTCAAGTGGATGGTGCATAGATCATGCTGCCAATATCACCAAAATGCAGCCTGGAGACTTTGTGTCTAGGACGATTGATTTGGTGTAAAATCAGTAGTGCTTCCATCGATCTACTTTCAGCTCTGTGTATATAGATGAGATTATTAGCACGTATCTAGGTTTATCTTAATTATAGAAATCTTCTGAAACTATTTATATTGAATCCTATCCCCTAACCCCTTTTAAGCGAGCAGGAGCAATCGAGCACCCTTGTGAAGATACAGTTTGTCATGGCGCCGATTCGACTAAAGAGCGCAAATAAGTGGATTCAATCCCTTGAAAAGACGATGCAGGATGGCCGCATGAATGACAGGGAGATGGTCCTATACGCAACCCAAAATATGTCTGAAACAGCATCAGAGTGGTGGAGGTCATACAAGGCTGCCCACGGAGAACCGGCTACCTGGGAAGAATTCAAGAACGCTTACCTCCAGTCCTACATTATTATCCAGCCAAAGAAAGCTAAACAGAATCCTGGAAAAAAGAAGCCTCGCTACAGGCAAGTGGAACGATGCTGCAGACAACGCTGTCCCTGCCAGCCAAAGAAAAAGTGTAGGCATGCCTGCACAGAAAGATAGGACATGTCGCCAAAGGACAAGAGGACAAGTGTTCATGTTGTGATGGGAGCCACCCCATTGGAGGGTGCGCCATGTCTCAAATCACCTGCTTTCTCTGCGAAGGATCGGATCATGTACCGGCTAAATGCCATTTTCACCCGGCCGTGATTGCCGCAGCCCAGCTTCGTAGAGCCAACCAACTAGCTGCCTTTCTTGAGACCCAAGAAGGTGAGGCCAAGACACCTGTGGACAAGAAGGCTAAAGCAAGTACCAAGATGGACTCAGGGAATGCACTTAATAATCCCAGGAAGATAAATTTATCTCCAAATGATGCTGAAGTTAAGGATGCAGCAACAGTAGACTCGGTAATGACGAATGCAACTTGCACGTACTGCAAGGAGAAGGGACATTTTGCCATAAGATGCCCCTGTAGACGACTCAGCGATGCGCAGGCAAGTATTAGGAAAGTACCAAAGTCCCTGAGCATCATCGTGAGTGTCATAAATGATGTACAAAGACAGTATGAATTGCCTTTTCAATAAAAAACTTGAAGCTGGTGTAAATAGGTGTAGAAATACAACCTCATGCAAAGGATGGTACTTGCTTTTTCACTCATGGGTAGAACTACTATTGCCGACCTGCCATATTCAACATACATGAATGTTCTGCTAAACTAATTCCCTGGTGTATGAATCACATAACATTGCCTGTCAAGATTAGCATTTGCATTTTGATATTCACATAATAATGGTCAATTCATGGATTACATCTTTAATGTTGTATTCCCAAATGGTGAGCACATGCATATGAATATCGGTAAGAGGTCAATAAACCTACATGTACTTTAGCATTGAACCTAGGCAAGACTTTTCTGTCTATCCTGTGATTATTATTAGTCTTTCTGCTCATATCTTGAATATTTTTTGTGCTGGCCTAAAATCAGCTACAGTTTGATAGATTGCATTTGTGGCTGCTCTCGCAAGCTGTAATTACTGTACATTCTTACCTTTTTAGTCTTAAAATGGGTAGGCTTTGCAGCTAGCATATACAGGCTTGTTTTTATCTTGGAATTACTTCACGTACGATGAAATCTCATATGACTTTGGTATGAAGAAGCAATGTGCTGTGAGGACACTTCATAAGTGGGCAGTCAACATGCCTGTTTTAGGGTCCTACACACGAATAGGCGTGGAATACTGAGTACGAACCATGGCCGCAAAACGCTGATAAATAGCAAGCACCTCGCTATGAGAGCGTATAAAATATAACCAGGTGTACCGTGAAAAATCATCAATAAACAAAATATAGTATCGGTGGCCCTCTTTTGAAGCAAAGGGAGCAGGATCCCACACATCTGAATGAACTAAATCAAAAGGTCGCTGAGATACAGACACACTAGTAGGATAGGAAAGCTGAATCTGTTTAACTAACCTACAACCCTGACACGAATGTAACGACGACACATCTCCTGAGACACGCCCCAGAAGATCACGACAAACTAAGGATGATAAACGGGAGCCACAAAGATAACCCAGCCGATGATGCCACTGCTGAAACAAGCCAGTGACAGAAGCAGCAACCGTAGGAGAAGTGGCAGAAGAAGTGTTGGCGGAAGGAACGCGAAGCCAGTCTAACTCCCAGAGCCCCGGAGACTCAATGCTACGAGGGCCAGCTCCAACCAGAGCCTGTGTGCGACGGTCCTGAACAGCACAAGAATCAGCATCAAGAATGACACGACAACCAGAATCAGTGAGCTGACTAGCAGAGAAAAGGTTCATCTTATGAACAGCACAAGAATCAGCATCAAGAATGACACGACAACCAGAATCAGTGAGCTGACTAGCAGAGAAAAGGTTCATCTTAAGGCTGGGAACATGAGAAACATCAAGAACAGAGAAGGAGGAAATAGAGAGGGTGCCTCGACTAGAAACAGAAAGAGAGGTACCATCAGCCGTAATAACACGGACAGGAGAAATAAGAGAGCGAAGAGCAGAAAGAATAGAAGACGCAGAAGTCATATGAAAAGAAGCTCGAATCCAGATACCACGGGATGGCGTACTGATATGTAGAAGATGATGGTCGCGCGGTGCGGAAGAACTAGGCACGAGAACCAGCGATGCAAGCGAGGAGGAGCTGTAGCAGCAAGCGGACTACGAAGACCACGAATAATATCCTGATCGAATGAGCACCAACAGGAGGTCCGGAAGCACCCGATGGGAGGTCCAGAGGCAACAGCGGAAGATCACGAAGAACGGTGGCGGCGAGCAAAATCTGGCTGGCGTGGCGTGGATCCCTCGTCCGGCAACCGGAGATATCGTGGCGGGCTTGCCACGGTGGGCGCAGGGGAGGGCCGAGAACCACGAGGCTGCTGAGAGTGACTCGACCTGGGCGGTGGAGCAGAGAAACGGCAATGGCGAGAACGCGACGAAGTCGGCGACATGGGGACCACGAGCAGCAGAACGAAGGAACCTCAAGAAGACCAGCACCACGAAGACGAGTCTCCTCGGCCTGGCTCAGCCAATACCTCAGAGAGCGGAACACGACCACGGGCAAGCAGCTGGACACGACGTGGCTCAAACTCCTTGCGGAGCCGTGACAAGAATTCAAAGACGCGCTGAAACTCCAGATCTGCGCGCACAATCGTTCTTGAGACAGGTGTTACACACGTTATGCGAAGAGTCAAGTCGGCGCCAAATAGCAGCACTCGAGTATAGAAATCATCAATAGTAGAATCACCTGCTTAAGCTCATGCTCTGACGAACCACGCAGCGGATAAAGAGCATCTCCGGATGGCTGATAAGCGACGAAGAAAAAGCCCACCGGCAGCACCGGTGGGAAGGCCCATGAACTCAGCGACATCTTGGCGGAACATTGGAAGTGAGAACAGCGAGAACACGAGCATCCTCATCAATCCCGAGTGTAGTCAGCAGATCCAGCCGGTAGGTCGCGATGTGATAGAATGCGCTGGACCGGCGGCGCTCATAATCAGCCCGAGCAGAATCATCAGCACTGGGCTGCATCCTTGACCGCTTGAGTAGCATCGGAGGCAAGGACAGCAGACGTCGGTGCAAGAGGCACAGAGGCACAGCGCGGTGGACGGGGAGACCTCACCGAAAGCACACCCCAAAGGCGAAGACCGCGCATATGGGCGCATGAAGGCACCGAAATCAGGATAATTCGCCATCAAAATCACCGGGCAGCGAGGAATCGCAACATAGCCGACGAGGAAGACATTTTTTCAAATCCTAGATCGGATCGGCGGATCTGGCCGGCTGAAGAGGGCAGCGGCCGAGGGGCCAGGGCAATGGCGGGCGGCGACGGGGAGGACCGGCTAGCGACGAGGAGAGGGGCGGCGGCGCAGGCGGGTCGGCTGACAACGCGGCGGCAGCCGGTGGCGGAAAGAGGAGGCGGCGGTCTGTGTGTGTGGCGGACGGCCAGTCATGGAAAGAAGAGGCCAGGCGATCTTGTGTGGCCGGCAGCGGCGTGAGGCCATGACGGCTCTGATACCATGTTAGGGTAATAGATCTCTTGTATTACCAGAGGGCCAAAGGCCAGAATATATAGTACATGTACAGGTGCAAATATACAGAAAGCCCCCTAACATATGGGAAAACTACAATATACAAATATACTCTAACACTACAATGGTCGGACAGGGTCCTACAATGGTTGAAGCAGCTCTCTTTTATCTTGATATATCAATGTGTTTCTTAGGATCTCTTTATTAAATAGAGAATCCATCTATATTTATTCTGTTATCTTTCCTGTCTTTATTTCCATATATGTTGTTTTTTTGTTCCATAGAATATCCCCTTTAATACATATTATTTGTGTAACAATTCCTTGGTTTCACAGAAAGCATGCCTTCTGAATGCATGCACTGCTTTTAGTTTGCATTTTTTCTTCTGAAAACATGCACCTGCAGGCACACGCTTATTGTATTTTTACGAGTAAGAAAATTTTAAAAATACATGTGAAGAAGATATATATAAGTCACAGTAGTATTATTGTGTGAATTGAGTCACAGTATATTGTGCCAATGTCAATTGTTGATGCCCATAGATCTTGCCATAGATTCATTTGTATATGTGTACATTTTGTTACTGGAGCAGGGGAATCTTGGATAACGTCAATGTATCTCAAGGTCTTGCCATAGATTCATGACTCCCATGTTTCTCCAATCACTCGATTGGAATTGTCGTGTTTTACTATCTGATTATTTACCTTGTTTCCTAAACAACCTTAGTTATCTTATTTTTCCCTCAAGGAAGAGAAAATTCTTGTCCACCGAAGAATCATTTGCTGCACTATTTGCTGCTGCAAGTCTAATGAGTTATGATGTTCTACACTGTTGAATTAATTTGTATGCATCCAATGCAGAAGTTTATGTTCGGGCATATTGGCCTTATGATCAAAGACAGATACATACATGTGTATGCTCTTGCTTTGCATGGCCTTATCACTGGATGATTTTTTTGGTCAACTTCTATCCACCTCGGGACATGGAAATCTTGACAAAAACATGGGCTTGGACAAACTCAGTGAGGGGATCTCTCGAATTAAATCTGATTAGGCCATGTTCTACGGGTCGCAGTATGGGTAGGCGTGCAAAGTTAACCATATACAAATCTGATTAGTCTTATCTAGTCAACATATCAATCTCAAAATAAGAAACCAATCAACACATAGGATGAAAATAATTTTTTAAGGGACTTTTGAATGTATTCAGAAGTTATGATAGAATACTAGATACCACCGTGTGTCGCCTCACATTAAGATTTCATCCGGTGATATTCCCGTAAATAATTTTGGTGTTGTGTGGTAATCAACAAGACGGGTCAGATAATCGAAATACCAATGTGGCGGAATATTGGTTCATGCGTCATATGGAGGCACCATGCCCATGTGTCCAACATTAACATTTGGATTCATTATCGTGCAAATTATCATATGAATTTTATGATATGTCACGTTTATACAAGGTTGCGAGTAAAGCTCTTCCCTAGGCCTATTTTAATCTATTGTTCCTTCACATGTCGTTTCTCGTAAGTAATATTTGCACTTTTTGACACCTTGTGCAATTTTGTCTAGAACTCAAGAATAGAATTGCGAGCAATGTGTTTGGTACATCACCTCAACATTGGGCACCTTGACCTCAAGTGGGTTCGGTAAAGTCAGTCACTTTGGGGAACCCGGATCTTACATGATCCGGTATGTTCACTCGTCTAGACATCACCCGCTATGCGCATAGGTGTATGTTATGCAAAATCGCTAACATTGAGACCTCATTGCATGGAAACAATGTTTGTGATGTTAGTGTGACTCGAGTAACATGCGACACACAATTGCCACGCGAGAGACTGTGATGGTGAGTGGATGGATTGAGTTTGAAGTTCATGTGTCAATGGTTTTGAAGTACTTCCAATATCTCTACTTTCTAATCTACTAATATGGCCAATATATAAACTGAAGTCATCAACGACTACTTGCCAACGTGTCTTAACATACTAAACACAATAGCGTGTAGCTTGCAAGATGTCCTAAGATAAAAGTCACTAGGACCTGTCCACTCAAGCATATGAGGTGAATCATCAAACAAAATATGCACTTCACCTGACCATCATCTTAATGTTACTTTATCCAAGAATGAACATTAGCAAAGACATAACTTCTGATGCTTCCAAGTCCTATGTTCTCTGAAATTCAAAAGTAAGGGTAAACCTAGCTAAATGAAAAACTTGTTTAGCGTACGTGATATACCTACTTGAACCTACAAATATTTTAGCATTACTCCTAGCTCGGATCAAGTGCGCAGGATAGCCTTCTTGCAAATTTTGATCATGTTGCATCTTTCTTCCCGGGTTTAAATAAGAGTGCTATTACATTAATGTATGATAACATGTGCTGCAACAACCATGTTGCTTATGTGCAATTCAATGACAATGAGCACATGTCCATCAATTGTTGCGAGCATCGCCTTAGTGAAGTAGCAACCTTGTAGACACCTTGCTCATATCAATTCAAGGTTGCCAATGTAGTTCAAAAAGATGACCACCACATCTTGTGAAAGCATTTTCATTTTCCGTTTTAGATCATATCGGCATCTTAAGAGTGGCAACATGCCTAAGAAAACATAGTGCAACATAATGACCGTGTATCAACAAAATACGTTAAAGGAAGTGACCATGTTCACCCCACTATCCAGTTAGGTTAGGAAGAAATACAAAAGAATATTCTTAGAGCAACTGTGAAATCCCGTATAACGTAAATTCATCAAAAGCTCTTTCTATATATTTCTGGTTTCCTTGTTTCTCAAGAAACCCGAAGATTGTGAAATGTGGTGTTTTTATCTAACCATTTACTATGTTTTGAACACCGATCCTTAATTATCTTACTTTTTCCATTGCTTCTACAAGTCAAGTGACTCTTGATGTCCTATCGCATGTTAGCAAGGATATTTTGTGTGCGCGCGATATGTGATGATGATAGAGGACACTGTTAATTGTGATGTTTTTATGCCATTGAAGCTTCATCATTGGATCCCTCTATGGTCCACATATCCATCTGCCAAAGGTTAATTTTTTTACAAGTGTCATGGTCTGCGTGATTGATTAGAAAAGGGTAGGAGGGAAAGGTGTATTGAGGGCCTAGTGAGTCACCTGGTGGCTCTCACGTTTTTAAGGCTGCGTATGAGTTAATATTAAGCGTCGAGTTAAGATTCAATGATAGTTTAGGTTTTACTCTATTCGTGTTAAGAAAAAAGAATCTCTTTGTTCGAATCGAGCTAAAGGCCAGATTAACCATAACATGTTTGTAACAATTCAGGCCATTTCCAAGCCATGCAAGACGTGCTGCAAGTTAGGAGGATCACTCACTACTCTAGAAATAAGGATTATTACATGCAGAATAATCAAGATCATGTTGTTTTACGCGCCATCTATATCAGCATGACATGAGAAATAGTCACCTACACTTCTAAAGTTGATTTCATGGATCGGTCTAGTTTCGCGGCAAGCCGTATCACCCGTCAACCAAGTGCAATGGTACCATTTGTCTGGATACACCATGAAAAATTCAGAATATAGAGGTACTTGAGAAAAAACTAGAGAAATTGGAGCGAAGAAACTGATTATGAACGGTTTATATACGAGCAACATGACATACAATAAACTATATCATCAATAGTGTGACGCCAATCTTCTCTTAAAATTGCGAGATACAATTATTTGAGTTAGAACAAGAAAATAATAGAGCGAACATTAGATTTCTCTTCAAGAACAGTTTATCACATCATGCCTAATAGAATGCAGTCTTCTTAATAATGATTACGTGTTATACACACATTTATATATTTAATTTTAGTCATGAATATCTTTCGTTAACACAATTATTAATGAGTAGTAAAATAAACCAATGTGTAACTATCTCATTATAAGTAGGTAATTTCTTACCAAGTTTATAGAAATAATATCAATATCTACAATACCAAAATAGTTCCATATCTTACCGACTCACTATATGAAACATATGAGCACTATAATACAAAAAAATTAATGGTTAATATAGTGACATTGATTTGTTAAACATGATTGTGGTAAAGAAATGTTTGAGATGTATTGCATATGCTCTTTTAAACTTTTATCGGATGTGTTTTAGGATCTAGGTGACGGCTACACTCACTAGTACAAACGCGTTACTTAGAGATGGTTATTGCCCATAGACCTCACCCGGTTTCTTGTTCCGGCTCAAGCGTATGGCCTCTAAGAGCGCACCACCTAAGCCAGTTTTCCTTTTCGGCTCTAAGATGCACGACATTAGGCGGTGGAAAAATGTAAACGCCTCTAAGAAGTACAACCTGGAGACGACTATTAGTCTTGACTGCTTGGAAGAACTCCTCATCCTCAGACGGTTCCTAGTAGGACCCTCCTACAAGAGTAAGGGACCCGGAGTCGATTCAAATAAATACCGTCTCCAGAACAAGGATGCCTCGAAGCAGTGGTTATTCATGGACACCTCCAACAATAGTGTTAATTCAAACTCAATCATAGCAGGCATGACACACAATAATGATTCAGCAGCCATAAAATGGATAGGAAGATTATTATAGCTTAAGTACTTAGCAGCCAACCATAGAAGACCATTATATTAACAACTATCCTTAGCTAGGGGAAATCCATACAAATTTAACCATTACATTATGGCAGTACATACAAAGTGGAGTCCATACATCAAACACTAGCATAATTAGTACTTTCTAATAAACCAGCATTGCATTTATAATGGGCCACCTGATGGAAATTGTTGAACTAGAATATGTACCTCCATTATCTTTTTCATCAAAGAAAAAAGGACAATGCTATGATGCTTCAAGTTGAAGCTTCTCACAACCTTCTCCCATCCAGTCGTCAAGATTGCATTTGACCTAGCTCCCACCATTATCCTAACCATCGTTGGCTTCTTGCTGTTCATTTGCCAAACATGCAATAGGTTCAGCAAGGCAATTATTTAGGTATTTTCTTATGAACTCGGCTCCAAATATCTTCGCAAGTACAAAGAATTGAAGAATTATCATGCTTGTGATTACTGGAAGTAATTAAATATCACATGCTATCTTGTTGGTCACATGTTCAAGAACATATCATCTTACTAGTTTGCACTTCCTTTTCATGATAGATGAACAAGGCAACCCGTAGACGTAGTACTTGATTTTTTGTGGAAATTCGGGTTCACACTAGTCTAAGAGAAAGTCTACGTAAACTTTTTCCAGATACATGTCGTTTCCAATAAGGATCTTATTAAAATCAGTGTTCCCCTTGTGTTGAGGCCCTGATCCAACAACACATAAAAATTTCAATGTGATGGAATATTCATATCTACCATCTAAACACATACAAAACAGATGATTGAAATTTTGATGTTCTTTGATACCTTTAAACTCAAGACTCTCAATGGGCTCTTCATCTGATGATTGGAATTCAAAACTGCCAATCTAATGCGAAAACTGTCTCGCTAGAGAACATTATTACATCATCACTACATGTTCCCATCTATTAAATAGATACAGATATAGAGCATCTTAATACAATCAAGATGCAAGCAGACTAATAAAGTGACAATTAAAATAGTTACAAACTAATTGAAGTGACAATTAAATCTCTATTGCTAGAAGGGCAACGAACAATGAGGAATCAATAAATAATTGTAGATTTTGAGATTTATACAAGGGGGAAAGAGCTGGGACAGATAAAGGCCGGCCGGGGAAGCTCTCCCGATGGCACCATCGGGTCTTTGCAGCTTAGAAACCCTGAACACTAAACTCGAGAAGAAAAATTGGCAAATTCCATGCCAAAATTTCTAAATCGAAGCTCTACATTAGGGTTTTGGGAGTTTAGTTTTCATGCATACCTATCTGGACGATGAAGGGGTCCTCAGAGGCAAGGGAGAGCGTCTGCACCGTAGGGGACCGGAGGAGGCCGGGATGAGAGACATGGGACCGGAGGCGGAGGTGGTGGACAGTGGGGGTCTGGGCGGGCGGGGAAGAACAAATGTGGCACATATTTAAAATATTTTTCCAAATATTTTTAGACCTTTGCCACGAAGTATTAGCCTTAGACGACTGTAAATGGAAAATGTCTCTAAGAACATCCATTGTCCGAATATTTCATATTTTTGCGCCATGTACTTCCCTAAGACGGCTAGAAATTTCAAAAGAACTAGTATTTGGAACTCTAGAGTTTGCTTAACCTAAAATTTCAGAATTATTCAGAACCAAAAGGCGAAGGAAGGTGTCTATAAATGCTTGCTACTGTGAAATTGAGTCATAAGACTAAATGAGGTTCATACATTGAAGAAAATATTTGGCATAGTACAACTACCTTGAAAGGCATGACGACTCCTGGTGTTCATGCGCTTACTGTAGAGCAATAAGGTGCACATGTTTTAAATTTGACTAATTCAAATGTTTAATCATGAGGTGAGATCATTTAGTTACTTAAATATGAATTTTCCACCAATATAAACTTTTCTTGATGTATTCTTTGAAGAAAGTCTCATTGAGTGAATATTCGGAACTTCGTATATATTCGGAACTCTGGATTTTTTCAATCATAAATTTTAAGAATTACTCATAATTTAAAAGCAAAGGAAGGTGTTTACACATGCTTTCTACAGTGAAATTGAGTCCTAAGACTAAATGAGGTTCATACATTGAAGAAAATATATGGCGTTGTACAAACCTTGGTAACTTGAAAGGTATGACAGACTTCATGCGCTTGCTGCATAGCAATAAGGTGCAAGTTTTTTGAATTTGACTAATTCAAATGTTTAATGACGATGTGAGATCATTTGGCTACTTTTCCAGCAATTTAAACTCTCTTTCATGTTTTCTTTGAAGGAAGTCTTGTTAAGTTAATATTCGGAACTCCAAACATATTAGGAACTCCGGAGTTTGGTAATCCTAAAAATTGACAATTATAATATAATCGAGCACTAGAAATTTTTGGTAGTGTGCATAAGCATGATTAGTAATATAATTGAGCACTAGAATATTAAAGAAAACTCCTTATAAAGGAGTAGATTAATAAACGAGATACTTAATTAGTAGTTCTACCACCACATACCACGAATATATTGTCTTACATTAACACCAAAAGTAATAATTAACTTAAACAAAATAAGCAGGGGAAGCAGTAGGAGACGGGGCAGCAGCAAGAGAATCAACCTACTTGAGGGGAAATGGGCTAGTCTTGACATATTCCCGTAGGAATTTTCCGTAGGCTACATGCTTCGCCAAGGTCTTTGTCGGGTTCCTACGGCCGCGGCCACAACCAACGTCCACCGAGTGTTGGACATGTTTTCGAGGTTCATGTCGATGGCTCTGCCACAGAATGGGCAAAACAATCTCCCCTTACGGTGGAAAGGAATTTGCCCACTCCGTAACCGTCTCAGTACGTAGCGGCTCTTGTAGTCCCTGGAGTACTTGTCAGCTCCCACGTTATCAGATTCTTCCTGTTGATTTTTAAGTACATAAGTAGAACTCATATAAATGATTGAATTGTATTACAACTCAAACATTGACAACATATGTAAGACAATTTCAAATTGATATGAAATAGAATGTATCTCATCAATAGTTTATTCAGTTCATATATCATTTCATGTATCCAAACAAAATGAAAAGTTATTGGATTAGCATCATAATTGATAATTTATATTATAATATATATCATCATCATTAGTTCATACAGTAAAGTTTTCTGTATAGTATAACACAATCATGAAACAAATAGATTCAGATACATGTAACACAAGAATCAAACAAGAGATTCATATAAATGTAGAATAAATCTGGGGCATCATAAGTTTTTTCAGAGATGGAGTTAGTGGACCAAGTACCAATTGCACAACCTATTGTTCTTGTATATTGCCCCAGGTTCACTAACCCATCCCTGAAAATGGATAGTGTCTGCCTTGCACTCTTTTGGGGCATATTTGAATCATGACCTCAGTAAGAAATTGAAATGTAATCCTTATACACTATGAATGCATGTGTTTCCCACATATTGTAATAATAATAACAAGAACCCAAACAATAATCATAGTACATGTAGAAACAACTTATGATCAAACCATGCATATACATGCATCATATAAATAATTTGTTTCATGGATATATAGTGTAATCACAAGAATGAGATTCAGATGTAATTAATAAATTCAATGTATGATCATAATTGGTTATGTACTAACAGAAACAATTCAAAGATCATAGTTCCATATGAATGTAGAATAAATCTAGGGCCTCACAAGTTTTTTAGAGATGGAGTTAGCGAACCAAAGTACCATGCACAACCTATATTATTGTCCGTACATTGCCTCAGGATCACTAACCTATTCCTAAAAAATCTGACACCATCAAATATGTGTCACTCTTGCACTATTTTGGGGCAAATTTGAATCATTAGCCTCAGTGAAAAATTGAAATATATTATATACACTATGTAACATATATGCATGGTGTGTATATAAATCAACACTCCAGTAACAACAATTCCTAATACCCCTAAAATTAAATATGTTATATATCTGTTAAATCTACAGCACAAGAAGAATTGTATGAACAACAATAAGCAAATGTAAAATTACTAGATGGCAGATGAGCATATCTAATCAAATCTCCAAAACAATCAACCGTTCGAACCATATACTATAATATGTCTACAGCAAGAAGGCGGCGGAGCAAAAGAATCTATAGATTGAGCAAACCCCATGTACGAATAGTAAAATCTGCGACTGCGAATAGAGAAGCAAAGTAGTACCTCAGATGCCTCATGGGAGACCTCCTCCTTGAAATCATCCCTCTCCTCGACTACTTCGAGGAAGGGGTCGATGATGGCGTGGGCATAGTTCTTGTCTTCCTCTGAGATGAAGATGTCTCTGCATGCATGCCCCTCATCCAGATCTACCGCTGACACCACAATGCTGTCGTTCACCTGCTTTCTGATGGCAAAGGAGACTGGTTGGATGGAGCCGAAGCAGCGACGACGCGGCGATGAGTGGCGTGTGTGCCCAGAGAAGCCGCCTCCACCTTCTCGACGACGACAGAGCCATCTACTGCACCTCCAACTGGATTCACCTCTGGCTTGTCTCCACGGGTATGCTTCAAGGCGCAGCTAAGGGGAGGGTGGTGCTATGGGAGGATTTGCGCGCGGAAGGTGCAGATTGCGGTTTTCTGAATAGACAGACTAGGGAAAAAGGACGCTAGCTCCTAGAAGACAAAGGCCAAGTGGGTTTATATACGCGGGGATGGTTGGTTTCCCTCGAGTGGACACGTGGGTGTGGACGCGTCGGTGGTAGACTGGTGCATGATCTCCACTCTCTAATTACATTAACAATAGATCAACGCGCGTGCTACCTCGGAAACAGGCACAGAGCCAATTTTCGAGACGTGCGGTATAATGGTCCGCCTCAGTAGATCCCTGGAGGCCGTTAATGTTTGTGACTGGCTGTGGTTCAATGGTTCAGGGAGATGGTCACTATTTTCCTTCGTCTCAGGTACCCATTAGAGGCGTTTATTTTTAATGATCAGCTGAGGGGGTAGTAGTACTAGAGACGGTGCTAATTCCCAACCGTCTGAGGTTACAGTTAAAGACGGTCACCGAATTACGACCGCCTGAGGTTAATGAACAATGCTGGTTGTTTGTATTTTAGGGGTAAACCGCCTCTAAGAACAGTCTCTAAGTAACGAGTTTGTACTAGTGACTTGAAGCATTCATTGAACTTCATCCCCTTTGTTTGTTGTGAATTTTGTTTCCAAGATTTAATTAAGATTGAATGGTACATGTATACACCACGATGAGCCTGCTTATTTTTGTTTACTCAAATTAATTATGATGGACAACAAATACAGTGTAAAAAATATGGTACTCCCTCCGTTGCATAATTTTTGTCGTGGTTTTAGTTTAATTTTAAACTAGAATCACGACACAAATTATGGGACGGAGAGAGTAGTGATCTATATATCAGGTAGATGAGTTCACTAAAGTGAAAGCATGACTTTGCACATTAGACATACACGAGTTTGATTATATATCAATCTCCACTCTATACATTCCAAACCATGCCTGTAGGAAACACACAATAGCCAAGTTACACAAATACACAATGGGCAATGGGGATAGGAGGACCACTATTGCACATCCATTTGGTGTACTAATTTGGAAATGGGAGGAATTGGGAATTCCAACATAGATGCGGCTAACACGTGCTCATATATTCCCTAAAAAATAGTACTAGTGAGAAATACCCAAAAAATTATGTCCAAGACGTCCGACTCTTCCTATTCTTTGGCAAGTGCACATTGTCCGTCGTCTGTCCAGCTCCGTTCTGTCTTAGTCTCCACTGGCTTCAGTTCACACACCGGGTAGGTATCTTGGATATGCCCACCATAAGGCTCTACAACGGACGCAGCGTGCGTGTCACTATCCCAGAATGCAATCTTCATGATAGATGAAGCTGATGTTGGACATCACTAGGGCACACTCGGTTCACTAGGGCCACTGGATTTGGACTCTTGGCTCACGAGCAACATAGGAGTGCACCGCTGACTGAGGAGCCAACTAGTGTACTGTCAAAATGGCATTTTAGATAGATCAAAAATTGTGACCTCTTTTATGGTACCCTTTCCCGCATGAGATGCCCGAGTGCATGGATCGACTAGGACAAGTCGATATTGTGCACATGCTTCACTGCACAATTAAACATGTAGTAATCATGGGTAGCTAGTATGGTACTCCCTTCGTTTTAAAATATAAGATGTTTTAGCTTTATGAAAAAAGTGTATCTAGACCTTTTTTAGTATATAGGTTCACTCTAAACTTAGATAAACCTACATACTAATAGGTGTCTAGGTACACTCCATTCATAAAACTAAAACCTCTTATATTTTGAAACCGAGGGAGTAGTAGCCAATACATCTTCAAGGATGCATGAATTTCTTCACTACTAATTAAGGTACCGTATGAGTGAAACTCGGCAGGAAGACTATTCATAGTGCGAGTAACATAGATAGTAACATGTAACTACATACAGTGCCACCTAGATCATTTAATGACATGTCATGTCATTAAATGATGAAAGATAGACTTGTGGTAACTAGCTATGTTACTCCCACTATGACTAGTCTTATATTTTCTACTGAGCTTCACCTTAATTAGTAGTGAAGAAATTCATGTATCCTTGAAGATGGAGTGAAGCTCAGCAGAAAACATAAGACTAGTCATAGTGAGAGTAACATAGATAGTAACATGCAACTACATGTAGTGCCACCTAGATATTTTGGTGACATAGCATGTCATTAAGACTTGTGCTAACTAGCTATGTTACTATAACAACTCACAGCCCAACGTAAGATGAGTCTATAGAAAAATAAATAAGACATTGTATGATACTAGACATAAGTTACTATCCATTATGGTAGTAATATATACATGACACTAGTATATGTTACTCTCCACTATGACTAGTCTAATCGTAGTTGGTATGATGTTTCACAAATCCAGATGTGGTCAACAACTTGTCTGAATGACTCTTGATTGATTGTGATCCTAAGTACCAGCGTAATTAATGCTAAAGCTGGACACTGTGCATTGGCCATATTCATGCTACATACATTCCCCGAACCTCTTGGTTGTACATATTATCTAGCTCTAGTTTGCATCAATACAGATTTCAGATTGGACTGCTAACTATATAGATCAATTTAGTATATGACTTTATTGGTCTCTTTCTCGTGAGTGTCCTTCTATTTTTGTGCCCGCCAGTTCAGAGTGCATGTGTTCTACTCACGTTAGCTCAAAGGTTTTGATCTCTTTGAAGGGGTTCCGTGGTAGAAAATAAAAAAATTCCTACTACGAGAAGTCACCAACCCAAGATCTATTTATGGAGAAGTACAATAATGAGTGGGATACGGTATGCATACCTTTGAAGACCGAACGCTGGATTACATTCCTGCACAAACATTGCTGATGAAGCCGGGTGAAGCAGACCTCGGGGTCTAAAGGCTTCAAGCGTCCAGCACCACTAGTGGTAGTGCCTCGTCGAGTTTTACACGCATACAATGTAAAATATGTCTCCCGGGCCTCGTCCTAGCAAGGCAGCGAAAGAAGACGATCCAAACTGATTCTAGCAGCACGACGGCGTGCGCTGGATGGAGAAATCTCTACCTCGTGTAGCATGTTTCTAACTTCGGAACACACAGAGAGGGGGAGAGGGAGGGGCAGAGAGGGAATATCTAATGCCAATTATTGGATTGATTGATTGAGGAATTGGTTTGAATGACACCCCCATATGTAGGAAAAACTGAGGCACTCCCACCCTCCAAGTCCCGGGGTGGGACTAAACTTGGAGGAGAGGTGGGAGGGTGGCCGCCGGCGGGGTGGGAGCCCTCATACCCTTGGCTGCATGGCCCTTTGGCCCTTTGTCTCCTCCCTCTTGGGCCTCTTCCCTCATGTGGAAGGCCATGGGGGGGTGTTTCCCTTTTTATTTTATTTTTAGTAATTTATATTTAATATTAATTCATAATTAAATATTAAATACATTATTTAATTCCTCCTTATTCAAAACTCTTTTTGAATGGATTCCAAACACTTCGGTATTATCCCATTGCAATGTTTTCGGTTCTCTCTTCCTATTTCTCTATCGGTAAAAGATCAACCCGCATCGTCGATTACCCTCAAGCGTGACACCCTTATGGTCCGGGAATGGTCATTCATGAAGGAGACATCTCTCCGATCAATGATCATCAGCGGTATCTGGAAACATATGTTGATACCTTCACATTCCACGAATTCGATTGTTCGCTTGAACCTTCTAAACGTCGAGTATTATTACCTTTGCACAATGATGTCTGGTTTGTCCAAGACATGATCTCATGTATCCATGTACAGTTCAATCTTGTTACCGACAAACACGTTTACACGTACCCATGGTATCACATCCTTGTGACCTAGTCACATGCTTGCAAGCTTATTGATGTGATCTCACTAAGTGGGCCTAGAGTATCTATCCGTCACTCGGATAGGCAAATCCTGACCTTGATGCATGCGCCTCAACTATTCCACTGGAATACCTGAAACACACATTTATGGTCACCCAATTATGGACATGACAACTGATGTGATAAAAGAAGCCATGGGAGATAGTGATTAAACATGATCTCACAGTCGAAGCATTAAGTTACTATGCTTTGCTAGATATCGCAACGTCATTGTGACTAGATCACATTACAATTATATGATCGAGTGTGTTCATCTCTTCATTAAGTGACGTCGTTGTCAGTTGATTGTTTTATGTCAAGCCCATGATCAGGAAACCTCGAACATCATCTGATACATCTTAAATGTATCTATTTTCCAAGTACTTTGCTCGATGATTTGCTTTGGAGTCTCACCCTTGGATAAAAATGCTAAATCTGACGCTGTTTTTAGCAAAAGTCTTCTTTATGTATGTTTTCGCAGGAAATAAAATCGAGAAAAAATACCACGCAAAGTTTTTCACCAAAACAAGGATTGTGGGCTTTGGAATCACACATGGGGCATGATTCCTAAAAGAGCATAGGTGACGTGCCCCCCTTCACTGGGTGCGCCACCCAGGCCCTTTCGACCCTGGAGCGTCGTCTCGGCCTCTCCCCCATATATACCTGAAAAACCTAGGTATCCAGGAGGACAGACCCTTTCACAAAACACAGCGCAGATAAATCCACGATCTTCATTTCTAGGGTTAGATTGGTCCTGCTCTCCATGTAGGAGAGGGGGATTTCAAGGTCTTCTGCACAATAATCATCATCAACAACAATGTGCTCACTCTCTATCATCATGTGTGAGTAGTTCTCTATAGGCCTGTGAGGTGGATGGGGATTGGATGAGATTGATCATGTAATCATCTATATGTATCGAGATTTAAGGTGTTTATCTTAAGGATATCCTTGTATGAGTGTTGGTACACCTTTGCTATGTTTAGTGCTTGTTGCTAGGACCCGAGTGACATGATTTCAGTACTAAACTTTTATTGCTCCATCATGTATATGAGTTTGGTATCTATCTGCAAAGTGTACTGCCTATTATTATGTTGAACCTACGAACCCTAAAGTGATAGTTAGGGAAAGCAATGGGAATATATGATAGTTTAAGGATATTGTGTGTTCATGAAGTGTTAATTCTTTGTTTCGGGCTACTCAAAAGGATAGACCTTAACTTCCTGTAGTTCAAAATTGGCGACGGTGAAATAGGCAGGAAGGACAATAGATGTTATGCAAATTCTCTTGGTTAGTATGCATAACTTTAGTTGGATCACACACCTACACACAATTGAATTATAAAATCCATGTTATTGGGATTACATTATATGATCAATATCATTAATGCAACACCTCGATATCACATCATACCTGCGCTTTTAGTCACTAAAAGTTACAAGTCACTATGTCTGGTGAAAAACTAGAAATCTGTTGCTATTGTTTACTGCTTGTTTTACTGTTTTGAATCAATTGCTATAAATCACCACTTGCTTTGTGAGTTTATTGATATAAATGTGTGATTGAGAGTGCCGTATCAATTGCTAAAGTCTAATTGATATCCTTGTGTTCCCTTTGAGTCGAACAATAAATTTGGGTAATACTTCCCATCGAAAATTTTAGCGATCCCCTATACTTGTGGGATTAATCATCTGTCCAACGAATTAGTACTAGATGATACTAGGGATCTAGTTGTTTATATACCACACCTGTATTAATATTTCTGCTTAATACAGTTATAGCATGATACAATACTATTATGAACATTTAGAGATATAACAATAAAACAACTTTATTTATTGGTCTCTAGGGCATATCTCTTTCACTCTTGTCCCTTTGAAGCTAACTTTATAGATGAATGAGGCAATTGGTTGAAAATAACTCTTAGATAGCATATATGTTGCATTTTCTGGAAATATGTTTTTTATTACTTAAAATGTTTAAGCATTACACCCAGTCTCTACATAACTAGGATGCACATTGCGGCCAACTGTTCGCTCACAAACATAGAAAAAAAAGATGAAATACATGAAATCATCAGATACTATATAGCATAGTTTATTGACAAATTCAGAAAAACCAGAAAGCTAATCCGATCTGTGTGAAAATAAATGCTAACTAAAGTTAGATACCAAACACATTTGAGAGCATATATACGCCATTGATTTTGCATGGCTAATGAGAGAACCAAATAATTTCTGATTTTCCTTGAAGCATCAGGTTAGTCGTCGTCATGTTAGCTCTGATAGTGCATTTTCATTTGACTAGGTTGTTTAGAACTTCAGATTGTTTTTTAGTATGCTGTTGCTCCTCTTGAAAATTATAACATGATTTTAAGAAATAAAATATACTAATATAAAAGTTGATACCAAGTATAGTTAGGCTTTTGCAACAACTTAATGTTTAAAGCAAGTCTAGACAATAAGGATACACACAACCAAAAAAAGACCCCGCCGAAGCAACAAAAGACTCGCAACAGGAAGAGCACCACGAGTGGTGGTGATACCTAGTTTCCCAAAAAGGTTCTCCAAAATGACGACTTCAATAAGGTGCATAAACATCGTCGTCGTCCTATCTGATTAGTATGGTGAGATCCTATGTTTTCACCCTAGAAAACATCAACTCTTTAGACAATGTCTTCATGGTGGTTGGGTGATGCACCTTTAGCTAGCAGAAACCCTAGATTGTCCTACATTTCTTCTGATCCAATTATCTCGGTAGATCATGCCATCCTAGCTAGGTGCTAGAATATTGAGTTTACAAGAGCGTTTGGACCTGAGGAGCTAGCCATGTGGGGAAATCTAGTTGAGAAACTTACTGTTATATCTTTCTTTCTTTTCGAAATGGAGGTGATGAGGGTTTAACTCATCAATGCCCATTGTTATGGACTTGGGTTTTGGAGAAGGAGGGAGCGCTGGAGACATCTATCAGCTAGCAAACAAGCACACAGGGGACTCAAAGATTTACCCAGGTTCAGGCCTCATAGAGGTCCCTATTCCTGCTTATCTGCTCGTGGAATTATCAAAGGAATCGAGGATTACAATGGTGCGCAGATGCAATTTGGCAAGGGTTGTGGAAACTAGGGTTGTGTGTGTCCTCCTCGCCACCCCTTCCTAGCCTTTATATAGATAGGCTAGGTCTCGGGTAGCAGGTCGAGTCAGTTACAAGTTAGGGTTTTCACCTTTGAACTTTCTATCTTCAGCTTCTTCTTGTTCTTCAAGCAATCGAGAGTCCGTAGGTTACTCGAGTTCCTCGTTTGGGCCTTGGCGAGACTGTGGGCCTTTACGTATTCAGGCCGTATATACCAAGCTCGAGTACCTGTAGGGTATACCCATGTCAGGAGGTGTTACCTGATACGTCCAAAACGTATCTACTTTCCTGAACACTTTTGCTATTGTTTCTCCTCTAAACTTGTGTGATTTGGATGCAACTAACATGGACTGACGCTGTTTTCAGCAGAATTGCCTTGGTGTCTAGTTTTTGTGCAGAAAATCAACTATCAGGAAAAATCCCAAAAAATATGCCAAAAATCCTATTTCACCAGAAGACTCCCGGAGCCAGAATACGAGACGGAGGGGGGCTGGGCCTAGGACACACCACCTGGCCGCGCAGGCTAGGCCTAGCCGCGCCAAGGGGTGGTCTGGCCGCCCCAGACACCCCCTCGGTCTCCCTCTTCGCCTATAAGATGTCTTCTGACCTAAAAACTCAGGGGGTTCGATGTTTTTCCAGAAAGAGTTCCACTCCGCCACCACCACCAAATTCCGCGATTCGGAACCAGAAACTCCGTTCTGGCACCCCGCCGCAACGAGGAATTGGAGGAGATCATCGCCATCATCATCACCATCGCTTCTCCATCGACCATCCATGTTTCCCCCATCTATGAGTGAGTAATCCCCTGCTGTAGGCTATGGGGATGGTAGGGATTGAATGAGATCGTTCATGTAATGGCATCGGATTATTAGGGCATGGTGCCTAGTATATACTATTAGTGCTTTTTGACTTTGTTGCAACTTGTTATGCTTAATGCTTGTCAGTAGGGCCCGAGTGCCATGATTTCAGATATGGACATGTTATTGATTCATTATGATAGTATTGTTTATGGTCTTACCTGCAAGTTGTACACACACGTTGTTGTCCGGAACCAATGGCCCCGAAGTGACAGAAATCAGGATAACCGGAGGGAATGGCTTTGATGTGAGGATCACATGTGTTCACGGAGTGTTAATGCTTTGCTCCGGTGCTCTATTAAAAGGAGCACCTTAATTTCCAGTAGTTCCCTTGAGGCCCCGCTGCAAACGGGCTAGCAGGACAAAAGATGTTGTGCAAGTTTTCATTGCGAGCACGTATGACTATATATGGGACACATGCCTAGGATTATCTAGTACTTGGATGCTTTATCTTATTTATCTGCAATTGCCCTATGTTCTCATTGCTATGTGAATTGTCTTGTCCATGCAATGCCCGTCCATCCATCCCTATGCCTATCGTACTCGAATCCTACTGTTGCTGCTATTGTTACTGTTGTCTTTACTTTACTACTGTTGTTACTTTACTATTCCTACTACAAAACTATTGCTACTGATAAACTGCTGTGAGCAAGATTATTTCCAGGTGCAGCTGAATTGACAACTCAGTTGTTAAGGCTTATAAATATTCTTTGGCTCCCTTGTGTCGAATCAATAAATTGGGTTTCACTTCCCTCGAAAATACTGTGATACACACCCTATACTTGTGGGTGATCAAGACTATTTTCCGGTGCCGTTGCCAGGAGCATAGATTTATTTATAAAGTTCACTTGGATTCATTATTGTTTGCTGCCATCCATCCATCATGGGTAAGTCTCGTGATGGCAAGGTTCCTATTTTACCATCCACTACAAGAAGAGGTACGGTTCTGAACACCTCTATTGCTCTTGATTCACCATCTATTATGACTAAGCTCGTTACACCACCACACACACATGCTACACACACTGCTACTACTGCTAAATCTGAAACTTCTGATGCTTATGATGCTGCTTCTACTGTGCTTGATAAGAGTGGTTCATTAGGTCCTTTCCTAGATGCTACGATTGCTAGAACTATAGCTGAAAATACTGAAACTCCTAATGAAGACACTATTACACTTGTTAGTTCACCTGAGTCTAGTGAGAGTTATGATATTGAAGACGGTTATGTTGAGATGACCGATGAATTTATTAAGGAATGTAAAAACACCCATGATAGTAGCGCTGCTAAGAATCTCCTTGAGAGGCGTACTATTAGACCCAAATTGTCTCCTATTGCTAAGTTTGCTTCTTCTCCCATAAACATTAAAGATAAAAACTATGATTTCTCTCTTGATCTATATTACATAGCTATTGTTGAGAAAGAACTTTTTTGTGGGACTAAGAATGAAAGTGCGGTAGCACATATGACTGAGCTTTCTATCATGAGTGGCTTGTTTTCTGATGATATTAAGATGCGTACTTACTTTGTTACTAAGATTTTCCCCTTTTCATTGAAAAGAGAAGCTAAAACTTGGTTTAGTAATTTACCTCCTGGATCTATTGATAGCCCTGATTGCTTGATTAGTACTTTCCTGCAGAAATATTTTCCTCCTAGTGCTAGGCATGCTATTTTGTAGGAACTTTTTGATTTTAAACAGGGAGAGAAAGAGATATTGCATGAATCATGGCCAAGGTTTTGTGCTTTGATTCATGCACAGGCTGGAAGTCCATTACCTAAGAATGAGCTTCTTGATATATTTTATAATGGACTAACTGAAGAATCTAGGACATACCTAGATAGTTGTGCTGATTGTGTTTTTAGGAATAGGACTCCAAAGGAAGCTGAGAAATTAATGGCTAAAATAAGCAAGAATTATGAAGATTGGACTCCTCCTGAACCAGTTATACCTGAAGTAATTATACCTGAACCAGCTATACCGATGCCTATACCATTATCTAAGAAGAGGGGAGTTATTGAATTGAGTGATGAAGTGATGAAGGAAGCTAAGAAATGTCTTAAGGAGAAGGGAATTAAAGCTGCAGATGTCAAGAATTTACCTCCTATAGAAGAATTATGTAAGCCAATTCCCCACTCATCCATTATTGAGGTACACTCTCTCCAACACTTTGATGAAGGTGATATCCCTTACTCTAAACCTCCTGATCAATGCTTAGAAGAATTCGATATCTTTATTGTTAAGCAAGATAATTTTAATAAAACGGTGCAAAATCATCTAATGGAAAACACTAGAGCTATTGTTGAGTTAAAAGATATTGTGGAAAGAACCTCTAATGATGTTAAGATGATTGTTAGACATTTTCAAATGGTTCAAACTCAAATAGATCAACTCATTAAAGTGCAAAAAGACTTGCTAGTTAACGCTGCCAAAGAAAAACATGCTTATGACATTAGAACTAGAAGTGGTGCTGCTACCCAGGATCCTCTATATCCTGAGGGGCATCCCAAAAGAATTGAGAAGGATTCTCAACAAGCTGAAAATAGTGGTACTACTCGTAAGAAAAGAAAAAAGAAACATAAAACTATTGTAGAATCCTCTGAACCTGCTAAAGATCCTAATAGTATATCTGTCTCTGATGCTGAAACCGAAAGTGGTAAGGAGGAAAATGATGTTCCTAATGAAGAAAAAGTTGAAGAAGAACCTGAAAAGCACACTAAGAATACTAAATACACTAAAGAAGATTTTGTTGCTAAGAAACATGGTAGTGAAAGAGAGCCTTGGGTGCAAAAACCTATGCCTTTTCCTGATAAGAAACACAAGTCAAAGGAAGATGAACACTATAATAAGTTTTGTGAGTGGATGAAACCTTTATTCTTGCAAATTCCTTTGACTGATGCTATTAAATTGCCTCCTTACTCAAAGTATATGAAGGATATTGTCTCAAATAAAAGGAAGATCCCTAATGATTAAATTTCTACTTTGCTTGCTAATTATTCCTTTAATGGTAAGGTTCCAAAGAAACTTGGAGACCCAGGGATTACAACTATTCCTTGCTCTATTAAAAATAGTTATGTTAGAACTGCTTTGTGTGATTTGGGATCTGGAGTTAGTGTTATGCCCTTCTCTCTGTACAAGAGACTTCAACTTGAAAAACTAATACCAACTGATATATCTTTGCAAATGGCTGATAAATCTACCACTATTCTTGTTGGTATATGTGAGGATGTACCTGTTCAAGTGGCTCATAATTGCTTGATATTAACTAATTTTGTTGTGCTTGAAATGCCCGAAGATGATAATATGTCTATTATTCTTGGGAGACCTTTTCTTAATACTGCAGGAGCATTATTAATTGTAATCAAGGAAAGGTGACCTTTAATGTTAATGATAAGGAGCATACTGTCTATTTCCCCAAGAAGATTGATAGGACTTATGGTTTGAATTCAATTGAACATGCTGAGGGCATTCAAGTTGGAGAAATATATTGTCCCATACCAAGATAAAAATTTGAAACTATTATGATTGGGACCATTGCTATCAAGGTTGAGGTAACATAATCATTAGTTGAACACAAAGTTTTGTTTCATATAAAATTGTTTTGGTAACAAGACTTGATCAACCTTGTTAACAAAAGGATTTTATTGAACAAAACAATGTTTTCACCATGATTATCTCTGCTTACTTCCATTCTACCCATTTAGTTTTTTCTTTCGTTTAGTTTCCTTTTCTGTTATTAGTTGCTTACATGTTAGAGTGTCTTAGAACTTCTGAAGTTTTAGCCTTGTTTTGTCTTTGCATCATTCCAAAAATCTTTGTCTGTCAGAAAATCATTCATCTATACCTGAAAAATGCCCAAAAATAAAGTGTCTCGAAAAATTCCAGAAAATTCATATTAAATTTTTACGTGAAAAAAGGGACAGAGGAGTGCCTGGAAGGTAGTAGGGGGGCCCACCAGGCAGGCACACCACCTAGTGGTGCGGCCAGCCCTAGGGCGCGCCTGCCTATGGTGTAGGCCACCCATGGCCCTCACTCACTCTCTCACTTGCCACTTTCTTCTCTCTCCCGAGCAAACACCAGTTCATTGCTCAAAATCGCGTTCTTGCTATGCTTGCCCTTGATTTTTCGATCTCCTTGCTCAGCCCATCTTTGTTTCTGAAATTTGGAGCATTTGTTCTCCGGTATGTGTCTCCTCCGCTTGTCCAAGTAGATTTGTGTTTAGTGGTTTATATCTTGAGTATTTTGCTGCTATAGGTGACAGGTTATGAGAGCTTGTAAGCTTGTTGATGCTTAGAGATATAGTTTTGATGCATGTTTAGGCCTCTTACAAGTCCCTATGAGTAGTGCCCTTCATTATATTCACTTTGCAATCATTTGTTTAATAGATGTTTAAATTTCAGAATACAAGATAAATGAGCATCAACTAAACCAACATGAACTATGGGTGCCTGAGGTTATGAAGGTTCACCGAGAGGAGGAAGTTTTTCCTTCCATCTATCCATGCTACGAATTCATGAGGGCTGCAGGAATTTCCCAGGACTTCCATACTTTGGTTGCTAATGCAGGATTGGAGAACTTTTTGGAAGATGAGCCTTGTCAATTTGTGAAACTAACCATGTCTGTGGTGCAGGACTTTCGATTTAGTCACTCTTTGCCTAACCCCATGGTCCACTACAAAATATACAATATAGCCGTCGACCTTTCTCTCGATGATTTTTGTTCAGCTATTAAGGTACCTCAGTGGGGATCATGTGGAAGGATTAAAGAGCGACCTGCACCACTCATGGACTTGTATGCAGAGATTTGCCAAGGGAGCTGCTTCTCGAAGGACAGCGGGAAAATCCGTAACATTCATCTCCCCTCCATTCGCTACTTTGCCTACTTTATTACCAAGTGTGTTCTTGCTAGGAAAGCTGCCAATAAGTTATCTTCATATGATCTAGCATTCATCTATGCTGCTCTTAAATGAGATAGGTCTTACAACTTGGGTGCTTTGATAGTTTTTCGTCTTGCTGCTAACCGCGAGAAAGGTGGAATTTGTGGGGGGCTCATTGCTTCTCGTTTACTAACATTGCATGGTTTAGTGCCTCATCATCTAGACCTACAGTTTCCCATAGAAAGGCTTGATCTTAATTCCATGATACAGCATAAATTTGTTTCCTCGTGGGCTAGTTTGAGTGAGTTGTCTTATGAAATAACCTTTCTCAAAGCTGGTTGGAGAAGGAGCAAGTCCGAGCGTGTTGTTCTTTTGCCTGCACCTGTTTTGTTTAACCTTGATAACAGGGTAGGATGGTCCCTAACGGAGGAGGAGTTTGATACATACTTGGGAGAGCTCTCCCAACAGGAGCAGGATACTAGAAGGGAGATCACGGATGATTTGTTCCAGCCCTCGAATGAGGGGGAGTCTTCATATCAGCAGCCTACCTATGATTGGGGAGCTTCTTCTTCTTCCCACGGATGAGGGGGAGCTTCTACTTACAATGACCCGCCTGCTTGGAACCCTTACTCGTACTCGGATTGATACCCACTTAGGCCAAAAGCCTAAGCTTGGGGGGAGGTACGCCGACATCGCACTCATCTCCATATCATTTTGCGTCGGTACTTTGTATATTCATGTTTTGTTCTCTTTTTAGTTTTCGTTCTTTCTTTGTTTTTGCTTTCTTAAAACACAAAAAGACCAAAAATATTTATGTTGTTTCTCTTTGTTTGCTTCTTCTTCCTTTTTGCCTTGGTTTGCTTGCTTTGTTTGAACTATTCGAAAAACCCAAAAAGATTTTGCTTCGCTTGTTTTTCCTTCTTGGTTCTTGTTTTAAAAATCGAAAACACCAAAAATATTTGCTGTTCTTTTTTGGTTTTGTGAGTTTTATTGCAGGGTTCAGCAGTCCTCAGTGGAAATTGGTTTCATATTATTATTCAAGCCACACAAGTGAAGGGCAGTGATGAGAATTAATGACAACTTGAGGTGTGGTAAGAGGCTGGTAACGAACTCTATTTGTTTTCATTTTTGTACATATACTCATCATTTTGGGCATGCTTAGCCTGTTCGTGTAGGGTGTATGTTATTTATGGATGCTTAGTAGTTCTTGCTTTCATATGATTAGTTCCAGCTTGCTAATAGTTTGTAGCATGTCATATGAATATTTGCTTGCATTACTCTATTCATAACTTGGTATGACACCATGGTATCCTCCTCTGAATGTTTCATTTGAATTGACTTGGCACATGCTCACGCATGCATATGACTGAAATAATCAGTTAAGCCTCGATGAATTATTTTTCCTTGAGGGTCTTGAATCACTTTCATACCATGATTAGTCCTGTTTTGTTGCAAGCATGATTATGACAGCTACTGCTCTCTCGTTTGTCGCTCCCTTACTATTGCTAGTCTTCACTTACACTGAGTATGTTTTACTCATGTCTCCAACTCCCTAAAACCAAATATTGCCAAAAGTGTCCACCATACCTACCTATTAGCATCATTTGCTATTTCCGTGCATATTCAATATGCCTTGTTTTCTTCCGAATAAAATGTTTGCTTGTTATGAGAAAGTTAGTTAGTAAAGCTCTCACGAACTTGATGGCACACTTTATTTCCTGCACTACTTAATAAACCTGAACCATTGTGACTGTCCATGAAAGTTATATGCTTGCAAATTATAGGCTGGGGATTAGCAGAACCGTTCTGTCACAGGAAATGCTTTCAACACCTGTAAATATATACCCAGTTGATACCATGCTCTTTTGTTTGCGGATGTCGTTGGTGTGAAATAAAAGGGGAGCTTGTAAGTCCATGAAGTTATGTATGTGTGTTAGAGAAACGCCTGGGCCGCCGGTCTAATCCATGTTGTCATGGTGGAAATCTGCAGCGTAACCATAATAAGTATCTATGAAGCATTCTTCTTATAAAAAAAAGAGAGAGATATAGCTATTGAGAAAAAGAAAATAAAAAAAGATATTTGAGAAAAGAGGAAAGAGAGAAAAAAGCACTTTTTTCCCATGGTAAATAAGAAGATTGCTGAGATACTTATTGTCTGCTTGCCTTGTCATTTTGATATGGAGATTCTTCCGTATCATCGGGCAAGGGGTACCCCGTTGGCGGTTCTCTATGATACGCACGTATTTACAATGACAAGAACTTACCGGTAACTAAAGTTGAGTAGCATGAGGAGCGGCCCTCGTACTCAAGGAACATGGGATTTCCAGTTTATAGTCTGTCAAGATTGGACCACACTTTCACCTTAACCACATTAAAGATGCTTATGATAGGGGCAATCAGAGCTCAAAGCTAATGAATACCACACTTTCAGCATTTGGAAGCCTTTCAAACTTTTCAAAACCTTTTTCATTTCCTTGTTGAGTCTCCACATATTCCATGAGCACCTTCTTGAGAGCATAGTTGTCATTCTTAGTGTAATGTGCTTGTCTCAAAACTTAATTATTTGTGTTATGACTTTGATGCTTGTATCTTTGATATCTTTACTTCTAGTCTTCACCTGAACTTTGGAGGTGCATTGGCATTCAAAATCAAAGGCAAGCGAGATACCACTCCATCATACCTTGTTATGAGCATTATAATGTTGCTTATGTTTATGTTTTATGCTACTTATTATTTTTGAGTTGGAATCTCTTCATAGCTTGCAATGCCTATTAAGTAAACTTAGTTGCATACTCTTTATTATGAATTGTCTAAGTAGTTGATCACATGCTGAGAATATATACATCATATGAAGCAAATGTGTTCGTGAAAGTTTCTTTTATCGCACTCAGTTTTCAACTGAATTGCTTGAGGACAAGCAATAAGCTAAGCTTGGGGGAATTGATACGTCCAAAACGTATCTACTTTGCCAAAAATTTTTGCTATTATTTCTCCTCTAAACTTGTGTGATTTGGATGCAACTAACACGTACTGACGTTGTTTTCAGCAGAATTGCCTTGGTGTCTAGTTTTTGTGCAGAAAATCAACTATCAGGAAAAATCTCGGAAAATATGCCAAAAATCCTATTTTTCACCAGAAGACTCCTGGAACCAGAATACGAGACGGAGGGGGGCTGGACCCAGGACACACCACAGCCACTGAGCTAGGCTGGGCGCGCTTAGGGGTGGCCGCCAGACACACCTCGGTCTCCCTCTTCGCCTATAAGATGCCTTCTAACCTAAAAACTCAGGGGGTTCGACGTTTTTCCAAAAAGATTTCCGCTCTGCCGCCACCACCAGATTCCACGATTCGGAACCAGAAACTCCGTTCTGGCACCCTGCCGGGACGGGGAATTGGAGGAGATCATCGCCATGATCATCACCATCGCTTCTCCGTCGACCATCCATGTTTCCCCCATCTATGAGTGAGTAATCCCCCGCTGTAGGCTATGGGGATGGTAGAGATTGGATGAGATCGTTCATGTAATGGCATCGGATTGTTAGGGCATGGTGCCTAGTATCTACTATTAGTGCTTTTTGACTTTGTTGCAACTTGTTATGCTTAATGCTTGTCAGTAGGGCCCGAGTGCCATGATTTCAGATCTGAACATGTTATTGATTCATTATGATAGTATTGTTTATGGTCTTACCTGCAAGTTGTATACACACGTTGTTGTCCGGAACCAATGGCCCCAAAGTGACAGAAATCAGGATAACCGGAGGGAATGGCTTTGATGTGAGGATCACATGTGTTCACGGAGTGTTAATGCTTTGCTCCTGTGCTCTATTAAAGGAGCACTTTAATTGCCAGTAGTTCCCTTGAGGCCCCGCTGCAAACGGGCTGGCAGGACAAAAGATGTTGTGCAAGTTCTCATTGCAAGCACGTATGACTATATATGGGACACATGCCTAGGATTATCTAGTACTTGGATGCTTTATCTTATTTATCAGCAATTGCCCTATGTTCTGATTGCTATGTGAATTGTCTTATCCATGCAACACCCATCCATCCATCCCTATGCCTACCGCACTCAAATCCTACTGTTGCTGCTATTGTTACTGTTGTCTTTACTTTACTACTGCTGTTACTTTACTATTCCTACTACAAAACTATTGCTACTGATAAACTGATGTGAGCAAGATTGTTTCCAGGTGCAGCTGAATTGACAACTCAGTTGTTAAGGCTTATGAATATTTTTTGGCTCTCTTGTGTCGAATCAATAAATTGGGTTTCACTTCCCTCGAAAATACTACGATACACCCCCCTATAGTTGTGGGTCATCATTACCCCCGGCCTCTGCATCAAAAAGATGCACACAACCTGTTTTATTTATTATTCAACGAAACCTTACAAAGAGAATACAAAGATCAATCGAAGCCACCTCTCTAAAACAACTTGATGAAAGGGTGGCCATGTCAGAACACTCTAACCTTACAGCAATGCACATCATCAACATACTGGAAGTCCCGAAACTGCCCCACGACGGGTCAGGAGTACAAACCGGTCCAGCTGATCCGTAGCGCACACCATCGTGCACGCTCAATCTTCTGTTGTCACCGTCTTCCACCAACCCATCTTCAGGAGAGATCAATGCAATGACCTTGCGAGGCTTGCCATCAACACTGTAATGACGTCAGACGGCACCACCGCCCTGCGCACGTCCATCAACAAGCACATGCGGTCGCCACCGAGACATCTCGATGCCATGCCGCTGAGTCTCGTCACCCGACGCAGCTAGAGACCTCCAGAAGATTTGTCATCCGTAGCACCTATCGCACTAGTCATGACTGAGCGTAGCACCTGGCGGTTAGGCATGACTTGACATCTCCACTAGAGTCTTCGTGCAAGATGAAACCGCTCCACCACCAGCCTCTACCATCCAGCGCTGCTCCACAAGCAATGCTCCCAAGAGAGAATATGACACCAAAGCGCCGCCATCGCCTGATCCAGATAACCAGATTAGGGTTTCCCCCAGAGCAGCAGGAGTGGCCTGACCTCCAACTGACGTCTGTTCCAAAAACGATGCCCTCAAGAGGGGAATCGCCGCCAAGCGCCGCCATCATCTGACCCAGGAGACCCAGATCTAGGGTTTCCCCTGGAACAACTCGAGTGAAGAGACGACACCATCAAAGACGATGCCTCCATCAAGGTAGCGACACTGAATGACGCCGCCATCGTCCGCCAAGATCATAGTCAAGGCTCGGTTTTCACCGGATACCATGTCCCTTCCATACTCGATGCCGTCTAGAAATTCACCACCGGAGATTGGTGTGCAATCCCGAGATCCTCCACACCAGGTCCCAAAGTGGCCGACCACCTCCAGCGGCGGAAGTCGCCGCAGCCAAGCCCATGGCCGCCGCCCTAGCGCCAGATGATGCGTTGGCGCCGCTGCCTTCGTCGCCGATGCAGGGGAGGACCACCGCCACCGCGACTCAGGCCGCCATCCCCACACACCACCACAGATTAGAGGTAGAGAGGGTGCCGCCTCCCATCCCTAACTGCAACCAGCAGGCGCCCCGCCACAACCACGCCTCGCAGCCTTTGGCCGGCGACGCCTCCGGCAGCGGCGGAGGGGAAGAGTGGCGTGGGGGGCTCGAGGGTGGGACGGTGGGGAGGCCCCGGGGCGGCGCAGCGCCGCCGCCGCTCGAGTGTAGGGCATTAGACGTTGTTGTGGGGTGGTCTCCGTTTGTTATAGGATGGCGATGTTGTTGTGGCGATGAGGACCTTACTGTTATATTTACTAATGACCTAAATGATTCACTTTGATATGCATTGAAACCATATGGAATTTTTTCAGCAGCAGCACTGTAGAAAAGAATCATTCAAAGCCCACACATTCCTCACTCAACCCTCATTTGGAAAGCTCTAGTGTCATTAAGATCAAAATCTTCTCGTGACAACTTTGTAGAGGGAGCCTAACAGCCAGCGAATAAATCAACAGAAGACATGGACCCACGAACAACAAATGTGCCTTCTATGGACAAGTGGAATCGGTGGCCCACATCCTTTTCTCCTATGCTCTTGCCAGGTTTACTAGACCATGATAACGCGCGTTGCCGCGCCCATTCATTTTTGGATATAATAAAACTCTTCATATTATATACGAAGACGGGAAATATGACAATACAGTCTGCATAAACTTTCTCCATACATTAGTCAATACTAATCCAATACGGGAAATATTGATCCTTTATTACATCAAAAAATATGATAAACAAATAGTGCATATAGCTAGGAAGATAACACGGCCATTTTATTGGATGCAGCAATCCTTGGACAGAGCAATTAGTTACCAATATTTTTTGGGGTCCATCTCATGCATCATCCCCTACGAACATAGGCTGTAGGCGCCATGCTCAAGAGCTCACCAGCAACAACTTCTCGACGATATCATATTACATACTAAAATCTGAGGTATTTTAAGAGAATCATTAAGCTTAATTGGATTGACAATATCCATTCAAAGATCATGCTATTGATATCACATAGAAAGCATCCTAGGACAGCAAGGAATGCACTATTAGCATGAACTACTGAAGACACAAGACACTTGATTTCTTGGCCTTGTATTTACATACGTTCACTCATCCTTACGAACCTTACCTGACATGCTAGCCTGCTGAGTTTATCTCAATTCTCAAGCACCTACACCTCGCAATAGGATTGTGTTAACGATGCATTTATAGTACCATCTTGCAGCAAAATAAAAGGTAGGAACAGCTCGTAGGATGCAATAAGGCAAAATTCAAAACATTAAGAAAATTAAATGATAGAGGCAAGCATACCTTCTTTAGATGAGATTTACAGTGTCGAGATGTAGGTTACACCATACAAACATTATTGAAGCCAATTACTCCAATGATACACCTGCAATTCTTGCGCCTCAATAGTATATATTTGTCAGGAAACATCAGGATAAACTCCTCCAGCAAAAACATTTTGTTCACAAGTCTAACTGGTACTTACACGCAAGAGAACCACAAGGAAACATAAGTGAATTCCAAAGTCCAGAACCATAATCAGTTAATTACGCTATTCTAGATTTCATCATCCGTGTAAAATGTATTTCAGATCATGAAAACTGCGACTTGTTGGTAAACAAAAGGACGAGCAGGAAAGTTTTGGTAGAGAAATGAAATGTGACTGAGGAAAGGTATATCCTAAAAATTTCAATCAATCTTTGCAGAATGAAACTAATTTGTTGCTGCAATGTGGAAGCACAAAACCTCACTGCAAACTTGGTACAGCCAAAATATATAAGCTGCATAAATCAGCAGTTAAACGCTTTTGCTGGATATGCAGAATAACTCGAAATCCAACAATTTACAACAGCCCAGCCACTTGATGCTGCATAAACATTGGAAAATCATGTTAACATAAAATGTGAACTAATCTCAAATCCATAATAAGAAGAAGCCATGGCATGCCTGGCCCTCTAGAAAAGAAAATATTTTTGCCGACGGAGTGGTGTGCTGGTGCAATAAATCCTTACTATTAGAATGCTAATCAAACAAATTGACCAGCTCAGCCGGATGTGCCAACTAAATGTTGAACTACACCTAGACTGTAGTGTATCTGTTATTCAGGACGACGTATGAATGCATGATGCATGTGGCATGAGATGGGAGGCAGCCAAGCGAATGGTGCCGAGATTCGTGGGTTCATGGCAACGGAGGCAGTACCACATGGGACTATGGGAGGGGCCGATGAGGATCTACGCTTGCGGCAGTTGTCACCGTCGCTCAGGTCACAAAGAAAGTGAGAAAACATTGGGAGCTCATCTTGGGAAATCGGCCTGTGTCGCCACCCTTGAGAGGCATGGTCTACATCTCACCGTCCCCATCTGTAGGCGCTGGAGGTGGATGCCGTGATCAGGAGGATTTCATGGCGGCCAGTGTTTCTGGCCCGCCGAAGAGAAGATCCAGTATAGTACATTGGGGAAGGAGGCATGGCGAGATGTGCTCACAGGTGATGGTTTTAGGGACGCGTAGGAAGCGCCTCATCCCGGTGCAGTCGTGGCCTTCGTGGATGCAAACGCTGATCGTCTTGGCTGCGTGGATACGATGGAAGATGAGCGGCGGTTCAGGGAATCAGGGGAGGCGAGGAACCCCTCTCGTTGACACCCATTCTCAAACAGATAGGCCGCTAAGCAAAGAGGAAAAGGTGGGCCGTGAAAAGTCACATCGCTACCTAATAAGGCCCATCGAACCTCAGGCCTCCTAGATTGGTTTCCGGAGTAGCAGCCGAACCTTACGCCCGAGCTGAACTCACGGGGAGGACGCAGTAAAGTTTCGTAGCAACTCTTTGGGACGACTGGATAAGAGATCAGGAGCGTCAAAACATACAATCAGACGGTGAAGAGTTCCAATTCGCTGTGGTGGCTCCTAGGTCGGGCCGGGCTTTTCAGGCCCGCGGGCCAGGCCTGGGCTGCAGTATTGAGGCCCGACAACCTCACGGGCCGGGCTCGGGCCAGAGGAATGGGCAAAATAGGGAAAGGCCTGGCCCGAGGCCCGACGACCCGGAGGAATACGTGCATGGTGGGCCGGGCTCGGGCTCCAGTTTCAGGCCCGACAGCCGGGTCGGGTCGGGCCGGGCTCGGGGCTGGGTTTTGCACGGGCGGGCTTTGTCAGGCCCGGCCCGAGCCTGGCCCAGCCCGAAAAATGCCCAGGTATAATGTGGGGTGGTATGCATCTGCCTTAGAAGTCCACTGCCACCCTAGTTCGTTAGCCCAGTTCTTTTAGATTCTCACTTATCTTTCGGTTAAAGCAAGACGGGAAATTTGAGTGGGTTGTTTGCGGTACAAAACTGGGCACTCTGGCACATTCGTAATAAACTTGCGACTGAAGCTGTTTTACCAAAACGACTAGCTGAATATGTCTTCAAAATCTCTTTTTTCTTGCAGCAATGGTTGCCCTTGTTCAAGACTAAGGACTGTGAAGCTATGGAGCTGATCCTGGAGATGGTATGCAAATTATATTGAGAAATCTATGTGTTGCCATCGTCAGATACAGGCTCTTGAGATTTTACTTGTGTTTTTGGCAAGTGTTGCCTAGAAAACTGTTTAGACTTTGGGCCTGCTTGTAAAACTTATGCGGGCTAGTCTAGCATTGTGTCAGTCTCATGTTATTGTAAACTTGGTGGGGTCCTATTAATTTAAAGTTGGGCATTTTATATATGTCTTGTATCTAAAAAATGGTATATGTATACACCACGACAAGCCAGTTGATTTATGTTCACTCAACTTTGTTAGAAATATTTAAGATAGTTTACATTTATTTTCCTAATGTAATTCAGTTCGGGTTTTTTTTACATTAATGGAGAGCTTTATTCAGATAAAAGCACTTGCTGGACAGTCTGCCATCAGGCAGCTGAACAGAAAGCTGGGAGTATCAACCATCCAACTCTAGGACACACTCAGAGTGCTCGCACGCTTTGCACAAAGATGCGCCGCAAAGTTGGATGATCTTATTACATGCACAATAACAAAAGAATCAAAAGAAGAAGCTAACTCTCCAATCTCTACTAGCACTGGAGCCACAATCGAACGAGAGTTGTGGCGAGTATTCCAGAGGTTTACAACCTCCAAACAGTCTGTCTCCATTATCACATGCTCGAGGCCTCAAAGCTTTGCGAAGATGACACCCTCCCGCAGCGCCAGACACTCAGCTATGAGAGGATCCGTGATCCCAGGCAGTGGCTTGCTCCAGGCACCAATGAGACTATTTGCCGAGCGTGCAATACCACCCGCCCCACCATTACCATCATCAAAATTAATAGCACCATCCGTATTAATCTTAATGTGATCTGACTCCGGTGGTCGCCAGCCATGTCCAGGCAGCACCGTGAGCTGCTTAGGGATCTCCAACAGAGTAGACTCTCTAATTGTCTTCACCACATACACCGGATCAGAGGTTTCCTGATCATGTTTCCATCGATTCCGAGAGTGCCAGATGGACCACATCACCGTAATAATCTTTGAACGCTCATGATTATTGAACATATCATCACACAGAATATCTCGTGCCCATGTTTGAGGGTGTAGCCGAGGCAGTTCAACATCAAGGCACCGCTGAGCTTCGGCCCAGAACATCTTCGCATGGGAGCATGTAATCAGAGCATGCATTAAGTCTTCATCCTTTGCAAGACAGATTTTGCATCGACTAATCTCCGAAATATGCCTCAATTTGAGCGTGCATTCATCCGGCAGTATACCACGCAGTCCCCGCCACCAGAAGACTCTCACTTTGAGCTTCCATACAGCAGTCCACACTTGTTTTTCTGTCGTTGAGGATTCTGTAGCCGTCCCTTCCTCAAGAGCCAGACGCTCTTTTTGAGTCACGAGAGCATGGTACGCAGATTTAATGGTGTAGATACCAGAAGACTCATAATTCCAGGCATAAAAATCGTCGCCCCCACCTAACCTGAGCGGTATGTTGAGAATGGATTCAGCATCAGGTAGAGCAAAAACAGCGCGGACCAGATCCCTCCGCCACGTCCAATTATCAGGATCAATCAGATCACTCACATTCACCAGTTCACTAGCTTTCACATGCTCAGTATCATCAGGTTTGAACAATGGCTTCATGGAGTATGAGCCAGGGATCCACTTATCATCCCAAATTGAGATCGTTTCTCCTGTACCAACTCGTTTGATCAGTCCTGCCTGCAAAGCCTCACGTCCCGCGACAATTGCACGCCATGTCGTCGGGTTTAACTGGACAGTTGCATGCATGAAATCACAGTTAGGAAAATAACGACCTTTCAGCACCCTCGCACACAAAGAACTTTCATCTGTCATAAATCTCCACCCATGCTTGCCTAGCAACGCAAGGTTGAATAGGTGTAGATCACGGAACCCCATCCCGCCCTTTATCTTGGGCGTAGCCAAATTATCCCAGGAGACCCAATGCATTGACCTCCTATCCAGGGAGCTGCTCCACCAGTACTTTGCCATCGCTGAAGTCAGAGATTTGCACACCTTCTTGGTCAGCAGGAAAACTGTCATGCAAAAAGTTGGGATTGACTGAATAACGGATTTAAGGAGCACCTCCCTTGCAGCGCAAGCAAGGTACTTTTCAGACCAGCCCTGCATCTTCCCTCTTGCTCTTTCCCCAATATGGTCAAAAGTGCCACTAGTGATCCTCCCAACAGCAGTTGGAAGACCCAAATATCTCTCGTTGAACGCCTCCACATTAATGCCAAGCGTTTGTTTCACACTCTGCCTCAGTACATCCGGTGTATTAGGGGTGAAGTAGATAGAACTTTTGTCCCTATTTACCCTCTATCCCGAGCAAGAATCATAGGCTTCAAGAATGTCATTTAGTCTAACCGCACTCTGGTTGCAAGCACTAATAAATATTAGGTTGTCGTCCGCAAACAAGAGATGGTTAACCCAAGGTGAATTAAAGCTCACCCTAATACCTCTGTCCACATAGTTTCCTCCGAAGAAATTCAGCAGAGACGTGAACCCCTCACCACATAGAAGGAAAAGATATGGGAAAATTGGGTCCCCCTGGCGCAGACCACGCGAGGGCGTAAAATAAGGCAGCAATTCCCCATTAACTCTAACAGAGAACCGGACCGAAGACACACACTTCATAATCAGTCGGATGAAATTAAAGCTAAAGCCCAGCTTCATCAAAATTGCCTCCAGATAGTGCCACTCTATCATAGGCTTTCATCATATCCAACTTCACTGCACAAGAAAAGTTCTTCCCTTTCTTTCTTCTCTTCATGGTATGTACACTCTCATATGTAACCAGAACATTATCCATGATCAGGCGACCCGGAACAAAAGCACTTTGCTCTTCACTCACAATCTCATTCAAAAATCCTCTAAGCCTGTTTGTAATTGCCTTAGCACCAATTTTGTAAAGCACAGAGCATAAGGAAATAGGCCGAAACTGGGAGATCACCTGGGGGTGTTGTACCTTTGGAATTAAGGTGATAGATGTATCGTTGAGCCCCACCGGCAACTCACCACCGTTTAAGAAATCCAAAACTTCAGGCACAATAGTATGCATTAACTCCCAATGTCGCTGGAAAAAGCCTGCCGTAAAACCATCAACCCCAGGGGCCTTCGAGGGCGCCATTTGGAAAAGAGCAGTTTTCACTTCACCTGGTTCAAACGGTTTATACAACACACTGTTCATATCTGAAGACACCCTCACCGGAACAAGGTTCAGCAGATCAGACATGTCATTGTACCCTTGAGATGTATAAAGGGTTTGAAAAAACTCTTGGACCTCTGCCTTATCTTCCACTTCAGAAACACAAACTGATCCATCTTGTCATCTCAAGCCAACATATCTATTGATACATTTCCGATTTGAGGCTTGCGCATGGAAATAAGAAGTATTGCGATCACCCTCCTGCAGCCATTGAACCCGCGAACGCTGCCGCATTCACGTCTCTTCTTGGCGTAGGGCCTCACGCAGCTGTTTCACAACACATTTCTCCTCGTCTGATGGTCCACTACCCATCGATCGACGGCGCAACTTGTCTAGCTGTTGTTGAAGCTTTTTAACCTTCTTTGCAAGACAGCCGAATTCACGAGCTCCCCATGGCTCTAGCTCAAGGCGGAGGGAGTTCAAACAATCAACTACTCCTTGTAGCCCTTGGGGACTATGATTTTTCCCAACATGCGTCTGCCACACATTCTCATACCGAAACTGTTTCGCCCCAAATGACTGAACTCGCCAGATTCTCTCGAAACTCCGCTAACACAATGCAGTGATCAGACTCCATCGTACATATGTGTCGAACTCTGACATGCTCAAACAGATGCAAAAATTCAGCATTGGCAAGACCTCGATCAAGTCTTGCTTTTACGTTGGCCGGGCCTGTTTGTCTGTTGTCCCATGTATATGGTACCCCCGTCCAACCTAAGTCCTGAAGAGAGCAATCATCGATCGCCTCCCTAAAAGCACGCATCTGCCATTCGGCCCTGGGTGTGATACTAAAATGTTCATCTCCGTAAAGAGTCTCGTTAAAATCACCCATGCAAAGCCAAGCGCCTTGATTCATAGTATGCAAAGTTCCGAGAAAACGCTAGCTATGGTGACGATTCTCCACCCTAGGCTCTCCATAGAACCCGGTAAATCTCCACTTCGGTGAGGACATATCAACCTTCTGCACCATTGCATCGATATGATTTGCACTATGGTTTTTTATCTCCACCGAAACATCACTTGACCAGAATAGCCCAATACCACCGCTGAGGCCATCACTGTCAATAGCATAACAACCAGCAAACCCCAAGGAAATTCGCAGGTTTTCAACTCTCTTCCCACTGATCTTTGTTTCCATGACAAAAAACAGCGCGGGACCTTCTTGCCTCACAATTTTGCGAAGCTCACGAACTGCCGCAGGGTTCCCAAGCCCCCGGCAGTTCAACGAAGCACAACTCATTGCGACTGGCAGGGCTCAACAGGCCCTGCCGATCTAGAGTTAGGTGGAGTAGGCTTCTTCTTTGGTGGTTCCTCGGCCCCAAGATGGTCCTCATCATCAGTCGGCCTAGCCGAGTTTGAAACAGGGGCAGCAGCTGCAACGCTGTCTCCTCCATAAGTAATGGATAACACAAGACTGACTTTTTTGTAAATCTGTTGTCCCCCACCCTTTCGCTTGTTCTGAGATTTCCTCTTAACCGGAGAATTCACTTCCCCTCCTCCATCAGCAGCAGAGGTAGACATATTGGTTGCCTGACCACTACTCTGTGAGTAATTCCTTTCCCTAGATGAACTCTCCGCCGAAATAGCTTTTCTCTTATCATCAGCTCGCAGTTCAGGACCAAAGGGTAGTTTACCCTCCACATCGCGAGAGCCTGGAGTAGTGCAGACCATGTATGAGTGCCCAAGACAACCACAAGAGAAACAGAAATGTGGAATCTGTTCATATTGGATCTCATACCAATCCGTGCTTTTCCTCTTTGCCGAGTCAATCAGTAAGCCTCTTCTCAGGGGCTTATTAACATCAATGGTAACTCTTGCCCTAAGGTAACCTCCCACCGGGTCGATCTGCACAGAAGTAACATTTTTATCAATCTGTCTAGCAATCGCTTTCCCCCAGTCCTCATTCCTCAAGTTAAAAGGGAGATTCATGACTCTAGCCCACACTTGAAGCTTGTCAAATTTCAGTTCCATGGATGCATATGATCCACGAACTCAATGATCACGGCATGATAGCTCACATGCCACGGCGATCCAGCCTTAACGCGATCCCGATCCCTCTAGGACTCAAAATCAGCCACAAACATATTCACCCCCACTGAACGGAAAGATATCCCTTTAGGGTTACCCCATGCAGGCCTCAACGCATCCGAGATCGTCTGAATATGGAAGACCTTGCGTACAAGAACTTTCATAGCCAGCAACCACTTTTGCTTAGCCCCTCCCACCTCACGATCATCAAGAACCAGAGGGGTGGCTTCCTCCTCTGAGATATCCAGCTTACCCAAAGCCTTTTCCATCTGGATCCTTGCAGATCGCGGTGACAGATGTCCACCACGAGCCTCACCATCACCTGACAAGGCCGCCATGCTCAGCCTCGAAGATCCCACACACCAGACACACCCCGCAGGTCCCCCACGATCTGTTCTCTGCCAAGGATGGGTAGGGGTGCCAGGACCCCCCCTAAATCACCCCGAACGCAGCCCAAATCAAGGTTAACCTGCAGTGTGACGACAGCGTCGGGCAAGAACAACTGAATCCCCACAGAAATCCGTGCGCCCCGTCAAGAAATCAAAGTGCGCCGCCAAAAAACCCCAGGAACCCTAATCGCCTCTAGGGAGGCTCCTAGTTTTCCGGGTACCGCTCTGTTATCTAACTGAATTAAGTTTGGTTATGGAGTAGTACTCCAACCAATCTCTTGTCTTCTCTCTGTACGTACGTACGTACGCCGCCTTCCGTGTAACAAACTTACGATGGCTTTGCCTCGGATATATTAACACGACACCAACGAGAGCCCAATCGTTGTTACAGCCTAAGAAATCTGACATGGTATCAGAGCTGGTTCTTCTAGCCCTAGCTGCCTAGAAAACCGCCGCCGTCGTCGCAGTTCTTCCTGCCACCGCCGCCGCAAAATCTTGTCGCCGCCATAGTCCTCTACGGCCGCCACCAAAACCACACCATACAGCTAAAGCTTCGCCGTTGCTTCAGATCTCCTCTGTAGCCACCACCAAGAATCTCTACACACAATACCCAAACCGAAGAAAACCTAGACACAAGCCAAAACCGTGCCGTAGTCCTTTTCTGCCGCGCCCACAAACTACTGCTGCAGTTGCATCCTTCTTGCTACTGCCGCCATGTCTTCCTCGTCATCATCTATCACCATGCTGGCTGCTTCCCTCGGGGTGCCACCGTCCCAACTCCTCACACGGGAGAACTCACTTGTATGGAAGGCTCTCGTTATACCTGCACTGCGTGGCGCTCGCGTTCTGAACCTTGTGAAAGGTCTAGAGGCAGTCCCGGTGGAGGAGATCGAGGTTGAAGATGCTAGTGGAAAAAAACTCAAAGTGGTGAATCCGGAGTATGTCACCTGGGTTACTCGTGATCAGCAGGTTCTCAGGTACATCCTAAATTCTGTGTCGCCAGATGTTCTATCTCATGTGATTGGTCTTGAGACCTCTGCTGCTCTGTGGACTGCTCTCGAGTCCCTCACCACAAAGGCGTCCAGATCTCGGACTCAGCAACTCCGATTAGCGTTGAACGATATAAAAAAGGGAGATCTCTCTGCTGAAACATATTTTGCCAAGATAAAAACAATTGCTTATGAACTTGCTGCTACTGGAAAGCCTCTTGATGATGATGAGTTGATCTGGTCTGTTTTGCATGGACTTGGAGATGCTTACAACACTCTGAAAATTGCAGTCAACGCCAATCCCAACACCACTCTATCAGATTTGTTTAGTCAGCTTAAAGCCTTTGATCAGCTCCATAAACATGATGAGGGCAACGAGGTTTTTGTCTCGTCTGTTAACATGGCTCGCCGAAGTGGACCACCACCTCCACCTCCCCGCGTGTGCCAAGATGATCGTGGCTACCAGGAGGACCGTAGCCGCCAGGATGATCGCGGTCGTCGCTATGATGATCGCCATGGATATGATGACCGACGGGACAGGTATGATGATCGCCGTGGATATGATGACCGCCGGGACAGGTATGATGATCGTCGTGATGGTGGTGGTGATCGTCGCTATGATGATCGCCCTCGTCGCCGTGATGATAGTGGCCGAGATGATGGTGGGCGTCATCGTGGTTGTGCACCCACCCCCTATGTCAATGTCACTTGCCAGATTTGCAAAATTCATGGCCATCCTGCCAATGAATGTTGGTGGAGGTTTCAGAATAACCGTGATCGCCGTGATGATACTGATCATGGTGACAAGGGCGCCAACATGGCTTCTTATGGAGTGGATACAAACTGGTATTCTGACACCGGTGCTACAAATCATGTTGCCAATGAGATGAGCAAGCTCCCTATCCAGGAAAAATACACAGGGCGTGATCAAGTCCACACGGCCAATGGTAAGGGTATGCAAATTTCTCATATTGGTCATTCAATGTTGCACACTCCCCATAGCTCTTTACATCTTAGAAACATTCTTAATGTTCCTGATGCATCAAAGAACCTCCTTTCTGCACACAAGCTTACACTAGATAATGATGTGTTTCTTAAATTTCACCCTTATTTTTTCTTGATTAAGGACCAAGCCACAAGGAGGATTCTGTTTAAGGGTCCGTGTCATGATGGTCTCTACCCGTTAGCACCTATGTCTACCGGGTCTTCCAAGCAAGCATTTATCATAATAAAGCCGTCATCCTCCACATGGCATCGCCGTTTATGACATCCATCCTCTTTTGTGGTTCAGCAGATCCTTAGGAAGCATCATATTTCTCATTCTCCAGAAATAAACCCATACATTTGTGATTCTTGTCAACTAGCTAAGAGTCATCAGTTACCATATCCTATCTCTACTAGTGTATCCACTGTTCCTTTGGAGCAAGTTTTTTCTGATGTATGGGGGCCAGCATCTACTTCTGTTGGCAAACATTCATATTATGTAAGTTTTATTGATGACTTTAGTAAATTTACTTGGATCTATTTACTCAAGAAGCGTTCCGAGGTTTATCAAGTTTTCCTTAATTTCCAACAACTTGTTGAGAGAAAGTTTGATAGGAAAATCATTACTATCCAAACTGATTGGGGAGGTGAATATGAAAAACTCCATGGTTTCTTCCAAAAAGTGGGCATTACTCATCATGTCTCTTGTCCTCATGCACACCAACAAAATGGTTCCGCGGAACGTAAGCATCGTCATATTGTTGAAGTTGGCCTTGCTTTACTTGCTAATGCATCTATGCCCCTCATGTTTTGGGATGAAGCTTTTCTTACAGCCACGTTTCTGATTAACTTACTTCCTAGTAAGGTTATTGATATGGACACTCCTGTTGAACGTCTTCTTCATACAAAACCTAATTATGAGTCTCTTAGAGTTTTTGGTTGTGCTTGCTGGCCTAATCTTCGTTCTTACAACAATAAGAAACTCGCTTTTTGTTTCACTAAATGTGTATTCTTAGGCTATAGTCCTCGTCATAAAGGAGTAAAATGCCTAGACACTAAAACAGGTCGTGTTTATATCTCTAGAGATGTTGTGTTCGATGAGAATGTCTTTCCTTTTGGTGATCTCCATCCAAATGCTGGCTCCAGCCTTAAACAGGACATTATTTTATTGCCTAAAGATATTGGGGAGTCACAACTTGATGATCATATGAATTTGCATTTTATTCCTAATATTACTAATCCCAGTCCAAGTGTTCCAGAAAATATTGTGCGTACAGATCATTCTGATGCATATCAAGCTGCGGCAGAAAATTCCAGTTCAAATCGTGTCGAAACGGTGCATAACAGTGAAGAAACTGATAATCTGGGTGCAAATAGCGTTGTTGACACCAGGTCTTCATCGGGATATGTGCATGGAGATTCTGTTGAAGATTCCACACATGCAGCCAATCACCGATCCTCCCGCCTTGAGCTGTCCCCGGTCATGTCGCTCCCTGGGAGCACTGACTCGGTGCACTCTCCAGCTGGGTAGCAGCTCTCTGCTGCACGTCCTGATCGTGATGTTGCATGCAATGATGAGGGCTCCAGCACCGCGGGCGACAGCTCCTCGTCATCTCCTGCTGCTTGCTCTGACGTGGCGACGGGGGAAAGTACTGATGCTATAGAGGCACAAAATAATGACAGAGAAGTTTCTGTCTAGGCAGAAAATGAAACGGCACAAACAGAAAGTGCAAATAAAAATGCAAATACACCAGTTTTTGAACCTCGTACAAGGCTTTAGAAAGGTATACGTAATCCTAAACAATACAGTGATGGTACTATTCGATATGGCCTATTTACATCTACAGGTGAACCTTCTACACTATCAGAGGCCATCTCAGATGATCGTTGGCACCAGGCTATGGCAGATGAGTATCGTGCTCTCATAGAAAACAAAACTTGGAGACTTGTACCTCCAAATTCTACAAAGAATCTCATTGACTGTAAGTGGATGTATTGTGTCAAGAAAAATGCAAATGGTACAATTGACAGATATAAGGCTCGCTTGGTTGCAAAAGGGTTTAAACAAAGATATAGTATAGATTATGAGGATACCTTCAGCCCTGTGGTGAAAGCAGCGACTATCAGATTAGTTCTGTCAGTTGCTGTTTCTAGAGGCTGGAGTTTGAGGCAGCTAGATGTTAAGAACGCGTTTCTCCATGGCGTTCTAGAAGAGGAAGTATATATGAGGCAACCCCTAGGTTTTGAAGACTCTCAAACTCCATATTTCATATGCAAACTGGATAAAGCTATTTATGGTCTTAAGCAAGCACCTCGAGCATGGTATTCCAGGTTGAGTACAAAGTTGCAAGAACTTGGTTTTGTCCCTTCTATAGCAGATACTTCACTGTTCCTTTATAACAAGCCAGGTATTATGATATTCATTTTGATCTATGTTGATGATATCATAGTTACCGGCTCGTCAAATCAAGCTATCTCGGTTTTGCTGCGTGATCTGAAGGATGATTTTGCTCTCAAGGATTTAGGTGATCTACACTTCTTTTTGGGCATTGAGGTTAAAATGTTAATAATGGTTTGCTTCTTACACCGGAAAAATATGCTACTGATTTAATTGCAAGAGTTGGTATGAAAAATTGCACTACATGTCCTACACCTTTATCTTCCACTGAGAAGTTGTCTCTCAATGAGGGTACACTCCTTGGTCCTAATGATATCACTGAGTACAGGAGCATTGTAGGTGCACTACAATATTTGACATTGACAAGACCTGATATTTCCTTCTCAGTAAATAAGGTTTGTCAATTTTTACATGCTCCAACGACCTCTCACTAGACAGCTGCTAAAAGGATATTGAGATATATTCAGGGTACCTTGAAGACAGGTCTCACTTTTCTGAAATCTTCATCTAGTCTGCTCAGTGCTTTCTCTGATGCAGACTGGGCGGGTTGTCTTGATGATAGGAGATCTATAGGTGGTTTTGCTGTATTTTTTGGACCTAACTTAATCTCTTGGAGTGCTAGAAAACAAGCCACGGTGTCAAGGTCGAGTACTGAAGCTGAGTATAAATCCTTAGCAAATGCTACCGCTGAGTTAATATGGGTTGAGGCTCTTCTTGGTGAACTAGGTGTTAAACTAAGAGAAAGACCATGTCTATGGTGTGATAATCTAGGAGCAACATATCTGTCAGTTAATCTTGTCTTTCATGCAAGGACTAAGCATGTTGAGATTGATTTTCATTTTGTCAGAGAGAGTTGCAAACAAACTACTGGACATCAAATTTATTTCTAGCAAGGATCAAGTGGTAGATGGATTCACAAAGGCGTTGCCCGTCAAGAATCTTAATGAATTCAAACGTAATCTCAACCTTCCAGAAGGTTGTGATTAAAGGGGGCTGTTAGAAATATTTAAGATAGTTTACATTTATTTTTCTAATGTAATTCAGTTCGGTTATGGAGTAGTACTCCAACCAATCTCTTGCCTTCTCTCTGTACGTACGTACGTACGCCGCCTTCCGTGTAACAAACTTACGATGGCTTTGCCTCAGGATATATTAACACGAAACCAACGAGAGCCCAATCCTTGTTACAGCCTAAGAAATCTGACAAACTTAATTAAGATGGATAGCATAGACCGTACGAAAAAACTAGCTAGTAGTGAGCTGCTCCCAGTAGAAGAGTTGATTAAATTGAAAGCTGGACTTTGCGCACTAACGAGCTCGGTATATCATTATACATATAGCTACCTCCACCTCTATATATGTCAAACCATTCTTGAAGGAAACAGATATATAGCCAAGTTACACAAATATACAATGGCCATAGGGACATAGGCACATGAGGGCTAACATTTTACATCAGTCTTTGGTACTAATTTGGAAATGAGAGGAATTGGGAATGCGAATGCTGCTAAGGTGTGGTCATGTGTGCACGATCTACAGAGTAGATAGAAATATCCGAAAAATATTTTGTGCCGTTCTTCGTGTCCAAGGTAGGTGATTGTTTCTATGCTTTGCCGAGTGCTCGCTGTTCGTCTTCTGTTCAGCTCCATCGTGGCTTCCTCGTCACTAGATTTTCAGTGTTCCACACCAGGTGCGGTAGGTGTTACTATCCATGAGAACTTGGTACCTTGGATACGACCGCGCCATGACGCCGTCATGCTCTACAACACAACGCCGCTAAACGGTGCAGTCTTCACGCGAGATGATGTTGATGTTGTCAATCACCTGGGCTTATATTACCTGGTTCAAGGCACCAGATGGGACACGAACCCGTAGCAGCTGGTGCATCTATGTGTTTCTTGAGATGTCTGTGCTACGACGCCGTAAATTTTTTCTTGAGATGTCTGTGCTATACATTCTTGCCAACGTCTGTTTCTTTCTCCTAGTGTTGTCAAGTGAGTTCAAGTAATGATTCGAAGATCGATCACGCGGGTTCATGTACACGACACTTTACTGCAAGATGCCCACCATATATATTTTGATAATGCCGAAGGCTGCAGAAGAACGTAGCCCCGAATCCGACGGCCACATTGGGAGAGCCGTCCGACATCAGCATCATTCCCTGGGCCATCGGTCGATCAGTGCTTGTGAGCCATGTGACCATAATTAGAGCATTGTTTTTCTTGAGAGAATAATTACATCCTTGTTGTGCTGTGAGAACGCATTCTATTTCCTGAACTGTGTACGTTTATTCATGTTGTAAGCATATGAGCGTTGAAATAGACCTCCCACCTCCAGCTAATATCACTAATATATTTGGAAATTGGTTAAATGGGATGGACAAGACTGAAAAAGATAGATTACGTATTGGGGTATCTACTTTATGTTGGTCTATATGGAAGTGTTGAAATGATATTATTTTTAACAAGGCTCAAGTTTCATTATTTTGCAGGTTATTACTTCGGCGGCTCACTGGATTCAACTTTGGGCTTGTTTACTCCCGGAATCTCAACGGGATAAGATGGTCTCTGGGTGCAACCGTCCGGTGATGATTACTCGGGATATCTACTATCTGATTATGTGGCGTCATACTAGTAGATTGAGAGATGATTAGATTTTTAATAGGCTCATCGCTGTCATTTTTCTAGTCTTTTACCGATGATTGGTTTTGTATCAATTATCTTGGATATGGTTGATCGTTGATCAGTAACTCTGTACTTTCGAATTTTTTAATAATAATTAAGGTTGTGTGCATCTGAGGATGCAGAGGCCGGGTAACCCCATTTCAAAAAAAAAAACTAGCCCTCATTCCTATCTCTTTTATAAAAAAAGATTTAGATCCATGTAGTCGTCGTACATGGCTTCTCTGCCAGTATGGGTGGTCATTTTACCCTAACCGCGATGTGGTACCGCTAAGCAAGTCAGGTAGCATGCGAAGGCTATCTGATACTAACCGCGACGTGGTACCGCGCATGTGCGAATTACAGAACTGTCACGACTGAGTCGCTTACCCTTGGCGGCCATGATCCGGTCATCACCATCGTACATAGTCGCTTCGCCGGCATGGATCCCATTAACGCCGTCCTACGCAGCCGCTCCGCCTTCACGGATCGATTCGCTCGGGCTGCTCCTTGCTGCTCGTCCCCATCAGTGGTGATATTGTCGTCGCCCCAATTCTGCTAGGATACGGTCGATGCCACTTGTTGTTGATCTCTCCCTCGATAGGGCTAGGTTTTCTTCCCCATTTACCTTCTCGGGTGGACAGGATCTTGATTTGGGGGGAATGGGATTGTGGCCAGGCCATGCAGTACACGTATCTATCGTTCTCACTTTCAAACGTACACAGGACCACTTCGCCAAAAATAAACGTACACAAGACCATGGGCCAATACAGTGTGGTACGCACGCGTCAGATTTTTGAAAATGTTGATCGTACCCCTCCCTCCGAAGGGGTATGGGAAAATCACAACCATCCATGTGTTTCTCTCGTGTAGACTTTTGCCAGGGGTGGAGCACCGGAGCAGAAGTGGTGTTGAGCTAGCAGGACAGGTTCAACACTAAAATTGGGTGAAGGTGGAAAGTTTTCTTCTAATTAAACGAGGTATCTAGCAAGAGTTATCGTTAAGTAGCATAAGCATTGCCACAAGTGTAAAATCATATTCGTGTGTCTATATTTTCATGTGGTAACTCTTTTTTTAAACAACTAGGAAACATGCCCGTGCGTTGCAACGGATTCTGTGTTTTTATTGGTGTTAACACGGTGCAAATCTGAAAGCTTTTCCCAGTAATCCACAAATCTACGATAATCATATGTCGAGATAAAGCAAGTGAAAAAAATCAAGTACATTCTCCACTTGGTCCCAAATCCTCATACGCTCTTAGAGATGAACAAATGCCTTTAACAAAATGACAGAGCTTATACTGATCAACTATGTTATTACAATTACAGTTAAATAAAACCGAAGCACATGGCAGATACTACCAAATATACAATCCTTACTTAGCGCTCTCCTAGCATACCAGTGCGGTACATCAGGAACATTATCAGCCTCATAAAGGACTATTGACAGCTCTCCGCCTCTTGATGATGAAACAGAGATGAAAGAGGTTGTCCGACAAAAACTTCATGTCAGCAAAAACTGGTGAACAATTAGACTTTAAGATCATTGTCATTGGGATAATGCTCTCTGAACACCCGCAGTCTAAGAAAGCAAGACATTTGAGATTTTATAATGGAGGTTCACATAAAATACTTTCATAAATAAAATTTAAATCAGCAATGCTTCTGAGTCTATTTAAACTATGCTATCCGGATGAACCACTTACCGAGTTCAGCTGTACAGAATACAAGTAAAACTGATCTAGCACAATCTCACTGATCATATCTCCCGCAACCTTCTTTGGCTCGACCACCACTGTAAGCTCATCTGCAACCCACTTCTCTACTTGCTCGAAAATAATTGTCATACATGCTGAAAACAGTCTCCTCTTCTCAAATTATAGTCATCAACTGATGTTCTCTCTTTAAAATAGCTACAGTCCGAAAACCAGAAAAAAAGGTGTTTCATGTGCATGGGCCACTAAGCTCAATATATGACACGACTACACATAAGCTCAACAATCCATAAGCCTACATGGTTATTCTCCCAGATTCTAGTTTAAGCATGAGAATTCATACGTAAATCTGAAATTAACATTTTTTAGGAGTTTGGAGGATTAGAGCAACTTGAGAAGCACCTAATTCTGCGGGACAAAACAGATTGTCATCACTAATGCACATGATGACTTGGTCATTTCTCAAAATATTACACTGAATGCATATACTGCCAATATTACACCAGGTTGGTGCCATGCTTGCTCTTTGGTTTATACAGCTGATAATTCGACATATTACCGCCATACGAAGGAACCAATATAAACAGGAAACATCGGAACTGATTCAAATAAAAAAAAGTATGACCACAATCATGCATATTTCAAGATATTACTCAGTTAGCAGCTACAGGATCTGAGATTACTATGGTCCTCCCAGACATGATTATTTAGAGCAATATAGTGTTTTTCATTTCATTGTAAAATATTGTCTTACAGAGGAACTATCATTTTCTTTTGTGAAGGAAATGCAACAATTTCTTCCCTCAATTTAAAGAGCCAGCTAAATAATTCATTCATGGAATTGTTCTACACACGTGCTATGCATGCCTCTTGCCTCAGCAAATTGACTATAGTAAGTCGAGTCATCTTTCTTGTTCTGATCAAGAATCCTAGTGACAGCCTTCGAACATCTACAGATTTTAGTGGGCATTTATATATCTACAAAGTTTACTGGATAACTGGGCGTTGTAGAATACCTGTCAATTATGTAGCTGCCTATCATGTAGATATACCCCTTGGTAATGTAAATAGTAAGGTTAGGAGTTAGATGGGTAATAATTGCAAGAGCACAAAACAGATGGTATTGAATGTAGCTTGTTGTACATTATAGGAGAAAAAATATGTCAGCTCATAAAACATTGGCTGAAAAGTAAGAGTTTATCAAAACCACTTGCGATAATAATTTTAAATCCAGAACAATGATCGTCGCAACCATGCATTGGTATCTTTTACCAGGATTGTAGTTGTGTAAAGGGCATGCGCAAAATAGATGATAAATTAGCAAACCGAATTTGAGAGTGGTATCTCTTCATGTACCTACAAAGTAGTCAACACAAGTATGAACATAGGTGGCAGATCCATCTCAACTTTCCCCATTCCATGTTTTTCTGGTGAGGAAACAACCCCTCCAATCTCTCCAAATCCCTTCAAGTCCAAACCGAACTCTCCCCAGATCTTATGGAATCCTCACCCTATGGAGCAATTTACAGCTAATCCAGTGCACATGAGGACGGGAGGAGCCCATGGAAAAAGCAACATACTGGCGGGATGCCGCAAAATCATGCACCCGTATCAGCACAAGTCGAGCAAGGGAGACCGGAATGTGTGCACAAAAGCTTATTTTAGAACAGCACACACAAGATAGGGACAAAGCAGCTGTCAGCGTTTTCTACTAAAATCACGCCATCTTCTTCTCTAAGTTTTCTATGTCCAGAATTGATGCTTAAGCGCCTCTTGGACTGTTAGGCGCGGCTTACCCTACCATACCTAATGGTGTGCATTTTACATCACCAAATTCTACTTGCAAAGATCAATCACAACCGTGAGCCAAAAATACCTAGAATTGGTGTTTGTTGTAGCACCAAGATATGGAAAATACCTGAAGCGGAGCAGCTTCATGAAAACTTTCATGCTCTTCAGTGAAGCACATCCTTGAGGCCAGTTTAAACGGCCCATTCTGACATTTCTCAGCTTTTTGACTACACATAAGGAACAAATAAGCAGTAATACCAAAGTAATCTTCATAACACTGACTCCCTACTATACGATGTGTATCAAAGACATCAACATACCTTTTCCCTCTTAAGCATGTGGTATGGCAACAGGGTTAGCACCCTCTCCCTAATAGCTAGATGCTCCAGATTCACATGAGTCTTACATTAAATATCATCTGCATGATGATATGGTTCTAACATTGCTCCCCTTCCTCTCCCTATACTCCCTTCCATCAACCACCCCTCGTCAACAAATGGAAACACATGATTCTACACACTTTGTATGCGATAGTTTGACCGCAAAAATACTGTAGCAAAATGTCAGCGGAAAGTAAATATTCTGCTTAGCTATATAGAAAGATGGGGCCTTGCTTCACAAATGAAATCCATATTCATGTAAGGTTTCAGGATGCATTTCTTAAATCTGTTAGCATACTTCGAATGTCAGTGAACATTTTACACAATCAACTCAAACCTTAAAAATATAATTGTCTCATAGGACATAATTGTTGTCCATGGCCCATCTGGAGTCATGTGAGGTCCTTAATTGACCTTGTCTGTAGCAGAAAAATGTAAAGTTTGTACTTTGAGAACCTGAGAATGGTAACGTCCACTTTGGATTGGATCCCGATGAAACATTTGATCCACCTCATCAAGCAACAGTGTCAGTCCCATATCAAAAGGACACGATTATATATTATCTTCAGCTCATAGTTTGGATCTTGCAATTAACCAAAAATAAAGTTCTTTCAGATGACCTGAAGCTATGAGCAATCAAATTTTGGAGTATCGTTGAAGTGCTTAACTACCTATACAACTCCTCTATAACCTGCCAAAAAGGATAGTGGTAAGATGAGATACCATCCACATTACTTTGCAGTTGTGCTTTCCATGATCACAAGACGAGCTAAACAGTCAAGATACATCAAATACCACTTTCTAGGGCAGAACTTGCAGAGAGAAAACGTAAGTATGATAACAATTCAGAGTAGTACCGTGCTCTCTCCTCTGCGTTCCCAATAAGTCGAGGGTCTTGCCGGACATCGCCGACGCAGAGCGCGTAGGGCAGGGAAGCACGCGGCACCTCTCTCATCCCCTTCCACCCCGCCTTTCGCAGTGAGTCTTTAGACTTCTTCGACACTGACAACTCGTCAAACCGTGCGCACATGCCATACTTCGAGTACTCCCAGCCGCCTCCTTTGCTGCTACAGATCGTGCGATTCTCGATGCGTCCATGGCAGAGGAGGACTCCAAGGGAGGGATGGGGCTTGGTTCCTGGGAGGGGCTTGCGGGCGTCGATCCATGCCTTGAGGATGCGGATCTCGTCGGTGTACGGACTGCGGGCCTGCTTGACCACGAGGGCGGTGATGATGAGGCGGCGGGGTCAGGGGCTCTATAGATTCGCCCCTTGTCGACGCCCTCGAGCTCCGGAGATCCGACGCATCTCCGTCCGGAATGCAACACGGCGAGGGATTCAGTGTGCTCCAACTACCGGATCTGGGAATGTGTTAGGGGTTGGTGGGTTGGGACATGGGTGAGACGATGGATCAGGCCAAGGGAAGAGGTGAGCGACGAGATCACGGGAGATTTCCTCGCGTGGTTTTTTTGGCATTGGTTTTACTGGGAGTTCACGGGAGGGGAGTCGGAACTCGACGAAGGGAACGACGTAGTGGTTCGCTGGCAGAAAACGGAACCCTCTTATTCGTTTTAGACAGTAGAGATAGAGATTCAGGTCACTTCAATATCTCATCCGGACATAAAGTTATCTCAATTTAATTTAATTAGTAGCTCTTGATTAAGCGCATATTCAACACCCATATTTCCCCTGCCCCCTCTTTCCCCGTGCTATAGTCTCCTCCCGAGTCCTCCCGTGTGCCGGGCCGATCCAAAGCCAACCTCGTCGGCGATGCCGGTCGAGGGAGGCGGAGGAGAGGTGCCAGTGCTTGTAGTTTAGCTAGTAGCAGTAGATCTCGGCGGTATGCCGGTAGTTGGAGTAGGGCTCATGTTCTCCGTGACCAGATCTTTGGCATCTCGTGTGGGTTCTCCGGCGGCGGCGCTCTGATGGTTGGTGAGTGCGGTGACGGACCTGCTAACGAGGATCTCCGCAATAAGGTCGTTGGGTGGGTGCTCCTCCTTGCCGGTGTATCCCTGCCCCCTCTTTTCCCTCCGGCCGGTCGTGATGGCGAGGGGTGGGAGAAGGGGTGCGCGCCCCGACGCGATTAAGAGGGAATCCCTCTGCTTGGGTTGCGGGTGTGCAACAGCTGCTCTCTGGCCTGGTTCTCGCTTTGGCCGGCCGTGGCGGCGGGGGAAGCAAGCATGGTTTTGTTGACCGACTGCGTCACGCACAGCCTCCGAGTTACTTCTGCGTGCTATCGAGCGGCAGCGGGAGGTCGCGGGGCCTCCTCCTTCTTCATGATCCTGTGGCTGGAGCCTACGGTAGGAGTTATGGATCTCGCGGATCAATCATAAAGCTCGTCGACCTCTTCGCTTCACTGATGACGATTTGTCCTTCTACCTTCTCTTGGCCTACCGTGGTGGCGAGGGTAAGAAGGGGGAGGGACCTGTTGCCAAATATGTGGCTGAGGTCGGATGTTCGTGAAGCTGCGCCCGCGAGTTCTTCCTCGCAGTGGTCCATTGACCGTCGGACCGTTGCCTGTTCTGGTCGAAAGGCAACCTTGGGATTCAACCTCCATTGGAGGCCCTTCTCTGAAGCGCTGCGCCGGAGCTCGATGTTGCACCCTCGACAAGTGGTTCGTCCCTGGAGAGGATGTGATGGCCGGCGATAGTGCTTCTTCTCTGGCCTGGGGAGTGTCACGAGCAAGAAACCTCCACGATCTCGGCGATTCCGTCGCCTGGAGATCGCCGGAGATCGGCGGCAGAGGCGCCCAAGGGCTCGATTGCTTTTTATGTTTTAGCTCTGGGGTGCTTTTTGTATTTTCGCAGCCCTTATCTTTTTGTCTAGGTTTTCAAGGGTGCTCGATGCTAAGGGCTTCGTTGTAAATTTGTACCTGCCTCCTGGTTACTAATGCAGCTTCTCGGGTCTTTGACCCTTTACGTTAAAAAAATGGTGGCTCTTGATTAATATCCATGCTGACATGCATCCCAAACAATCATGCGATAGAAACGAGGATCTCACGAAAATGCACACACATAGATACAAGAACAATTTTGTTATCCAGATAGATGATTCTCTCTGTTTAGGTTTTTTGACACATAAAACCACCACATTTGAGCACAAGGTGACACCAAACCACCACATTTAGGTTTTTTTACACATAAATGCCACTTTTGTGGCCAGTAATTCTCTCTGTTTAGACGTCTTACAACTTTTTTGGCAAGTGGGACCCGTTGTCAGTGCGCACATGGCAGGGGGCGGACGGGCAGACGAGACGGCCGTTAGGCGGCGCGTTAGGGCACGGTTTTAACCGTTGTGCCACATCTGCCACCTCACTCCCATCCCTTTGTTCTGACCGCACCCGCTAGAGCCGCATCGTCGTCGCCCCGTCGCTGGAGAAGAAGCAGGACACGCCGTTGTTCCGCCATGGTGTCATGGTCCGATGGAGAAGAATCCTCGCTAGATCTGAGCTCGGACGGCGGAAGTGTAAGTTCTCGTGCACTGTTGGTGCGGGTTTTGGGGCTCATAGTGGTGATTTCTAGGGTTCGTGATGAATTTGTGACTTAGGTCAAACCCAGACTAATTTGCACCGCCATTTGCACTTCTTAGAGTATCATTGCCATTTATGATTCGGATTTCTGCGGATTAGCCGACGATGGGGATGAACCTGTGCTCTGTAAATGTGGCTATGTGGCGGGCAAATTTGTCGGATTTGAGGGCTACAACACTGGTAGGAGGTTCCTAAGTTGTGAAGGGCAGGTGTGTGATCTAAAAATATTTGTTAAATCTGGCATTTTTTTAGTTAGTGGTTCTTTGAACTAAAATGTCACTGCTTTTTAGGAAGGAGGGAAGTGTGACTTTTTGCAATTTGTTGATGAACTTCCTACTGAAAGTAGTGGGTAAGCTATGGGAAATGTATAGAGAAGCTAAGCAAGGCAAGACCACTGATGCCCTGAATTTCATGGAGCAGAAGTTTGAGTATCAAGACCAAATAAACAAGCTCCACATAGATTTGAGGAATGCACAAGATGAGCTAGCTAAACAAGTGGCAGAGAAGCAGGTGACTTTATCCCACAAGGCAGTAGCTGAACAAGCATTGATGGATGCTAGGGCTGCATTAGAAGAGAAAAGGATCACTGATGAAACAACTTGTAACATGCACAAATGCTTGCTGAAAAAGACAGAGAAGGATAGGGATAAGTACAAGGAAGAGAAGAGAAAGTTGGAGTACATCATTTCTGACTTGTTGAAGCAGAAAGAAGGCTACATGAGCAGGTTCAAGAAGATAAAGGATCTTTGTGATGTGTAATTGTATCTTGATCAAGTAATGTTCGATTAGGAGGTGTTGTTGAACTATGATGTATGCTCTATGTTGTTGAACTATTTGTGAGTTGTAATAAGTACAATTATTGTCTGAATTATGGTGTGTTTGTTGAACTATGATTTGAGCTTCATCTACTTGAATTATTGATGGTTTTTCCTATTGAAATTGTGATGTATTTGATGTGTTTGATAACATTTTGGTCTATGTATCTTAATTTCCAAGTGTTTGATAAACTTGTGTTCACTTTAGAGGTACATCATTGACAGAAAAATAAGTGGCATTCACACACATCATCAGAGAAAAATAATGACAGAATAATGACAGCAAGAGGGTTTCAATTAAGTAGTTCAACATGATAGACATATCACCATCTTGTTTTGGCACAACAAAAAAACAGTTCAGGCATTAGGTAGCTAAATAAGAGGTTCAACATGACACCAGCAGTTTTGGCATAACAAAATAACAACATGACACCACTGCCAGTTCTCAGTATCTTCTTTTGCAACAATTGCCGAAGCTATTGGATAGATGTTGTTATTGCCATCTCTGCCTGTAGTTGCAAGGATTTGAGCTCCAGTGGTTAGTTTTATAAAGCAGCCATCCAAACCTATGAAGGGCCTACATCCCTCAAGAAATCCAAGCCTAGCAGTGATACGTTGCTATCCATAATTTTTGATGTTCCATGCTTGGTTTTATCTACTTTCTTATGTTTTATTCCAACTTTGGAGTACTTTCTATACACTTTCTTGGACTAACCTATGAACAAGAGCCACAGTGCCAGCTGCATGTTTTCTGCTGTTTTTGGTTCCAGGAAAGTTAGAAAATGAATATTCTCGGAATTGGACGGGACGAAAGCCAAAGTCAGTTTTTCACCGAGGGACACAAGGAGCCAGAATACGAGATGGAGAGGGGCCAGGGGGACGCCACACCACCCGGACGCGCGGCCTAGCCCGCCCGCTAGGGGTGGTTTGCCACGGCACCCTCACCTCCCTTTCGCCTATAAGATGCCTCCGATATAGAAACCCTAAGCACCATCAAAATCCATGAAAGAGTCAGAGTCAGCCATCTCCATCCCTAGATCGGGAGGATCCAAGCTCTTCTCGGCACCCTGCTGGAGAGGGGAATTCACCCTGGAGGCCTTCTTCATCACCATGCAAGCCTCCGGTGTGATGCGTGAGTAGTTCATCCTTGGACTACGGATCCATGTAGTAGCTAGATGGCTGGTTCTCCTCCTTTGTGCTTTCATGTCTAGATCTTGTGAGGGGGTTCTGATGATAACCTGAAGGTGGATTATTAGTCATATATGCAGTTGGATTATGGTCTATGTATAATGTTGTAATGCCCAATCAAGTCTCAAAGGAGTCAAGATGGGTAGTATATGCATATTGCTTTCTCGATGTTTGTCAATTGCCCCGCTGTAATTTGTTCACCCAACATGTCATCTATCTTAAGGAGAGCCACCACTAGTGAACTATGGACCCCGGTCCTTTCTTTTACCATCAATCTACAATCAACTATTTACTATTTTCTGTTTACTTTCTGCAAACTATTACTTTCTTCCACTCGATACGTTTAATCCTTTGTTTTCAGCAAAACCGGTGAGATTGACAACCTCATCGCAAGTTGGGGGCAAAGTTCTATGGTTGTGTTGTGCAGGTCTCCACGTTGCTGCGGACGCCGGTAGTGCGCCCTGCCAAAGTCCAGCTAGCAACACCTTTGGGGTGTTTCCTTGCTCCTACTGGATTGATAACCTTGGTTTCACAACTGAGGGAAAACTTGCTGCTGTGCTCATCATACCTTCCTCTTGGGGTTCCCCAACGAGCTCGATATATTTTGGGCTAAGCAACTGATTTTCTGGCGCCGTTGCCGGGGAGTCAAGGACATCTTCACAAGGGGAGTCCCTCATAACCAATCTCTTTACTTTGTTATTTTTGTTTTTCTTAGTTTACTTTTTGTTTTGTTTGCTTGTTTCTTTATCAAAAACACAAAAAAATAAGTTTTACTAGTTTTCTTTCTTTATTAAAAACATAAAAATGACTACTCTAGAAAAGACTAACTTGTGTGACTTCACTAGCACCAACAACAATGATTTCATGAGCACACCTATTTCTCCACCTGTTCCTGAAGCTACTTTGAAATTAAACCTGCTTTGCTCAATCTTGTTATGAGGGAACAATTTTCTGGTATTGGTAATGAAGATGCTGCAACTCATCTAAATAACTTTGTTGAACTTTATGAGATGCAAAAGCATAGGGATATATATGGGGATATTATTAAGCTCAAATTGTTTCCCTTCACTTTGATAGGAAAAGATAAAGAATGGTTGAATTCCTCTTAGTTGTGTCACTTTAACCTTAATCACCTTCAAGATGCTTATGATAGGGGCAATGAGAGCTGAAAGCTATAAGTACCATAATTTTTGGAAGCTCTTTATGAGACTTGAATCCCTACTTCCTTTTATAAAAGGCCTTTCTTCCACCATTATATCGAGTCTCCACCTTCTATCTTTATGCACCTACTTTGAGAGCATAGTGGCAATTCTTAGTTCTATGTGCATTGTCCCAAGACTAGTTGATTGATGCATACTTTGATATTGCTTGTTTTAAACTATTTGTATCTAGTCACTCTTATGAACTTTGAAGGTGTCCTATGCATTTATATTTGCTACTCTATGAGGGACAAGCTGAATACTATTATGCTATGTTTTCTTTATGTGAAACAAACAAACGTCTTGCAAAGCATTGTTATTCATGAATCTTTTGTTTGTGCCTTTTCATGTTGCATCATAGTTTCTTTGCTTATTGCTAGAACTTTGTCTTTCATGTTAAGATTGAAGTACTTTGATCCCAACTTTGAATGTTTTAAAAATACTTTGATCAAGTCTTTGATGGTGCATGTCACCTCAAAAATTATTCTTTCTTTTTATCACTTACCTACTCGAGGACGAGCAGGAGTTAAGCTTGGGGATGTTGATACATTGCAAATGTATCTATAATTTTTGATGTTCCATGCTTAGTTTTATCCACTTTCTTGTGTTTTGTCCACACTTTGGAGTACTTTTCATATGATTTCTTGGACTAACCTATTAACGAGAGCCACAGTGCCAGCTGCCTGTTTTCTGCTGTTTTTGGTTCCAGGAAAGTCAGAAAATGAATATTCTCGGAATTGGACGGGATAAAAGCCAAAGTGCCTATTTTTCTGGAAGTCATCAAGTGCCAGAATATGAGAGAGAGGGGCCACCACACCACCTGACCGTGCGGCCCAGCCTAGCCCGTGCCAGGGGGTGGTGAGGCCAGCCCTGACACCCCCTTGGCCTCCCCTTCTGCCTATAAGATGCCCTTGGGACGAAAACCCTAAGGGCCCGATCAAAAATCCATGAAAGAGTCGGTAGCCGCCGTCATCTCCATCCCTAGATCGGGAGGGATCTGAAGCTCTTCTCGGCACCCTGCTGGAGAGGGGAATTCACCCTGGAGGCCTTCTTCATCACCATGCAAGCCTCCGGTGTGATGCGTGAGTAGTTCATCCTTGGACTACGGATCCATGTAGTAGCTAGATGGCTGGTTCTCCTCCTTTGTGCTTTCATGTCTAGATCTTGTGAGCTCCGTTCATGATCAAGATCATCTATTTGTAATTCTGCATGTTGTGTTTGTGGGGATCCGATGGATATTGAGATGCTATTTTAGATTGATTATTGATTTTATCATGTCTTTGTTATTTGTGATCTTGCATGCTTTCCGTTGTTAGTAGCTATCTTGGCCAAGTAGATGCTAGCAACTCCAAGAGTTAGTATTTATGCTCGATAGTGGGTTCATGCCTCTGGTAAACTGGGGAAGTGACAGAAATCTCTAAGGTACTAGATGTGTTGTTGCTACTAGGGAGAGAACAACAATCCTTTGTTCATAGAACAATCGTATTGTTTACTTTACACACAGTTCGTAAAGCAATAATCGGTTGCTTGCAACTTAATACTGGAGGGGGTTCAGATGATAACCTGAAGGTGGATTATTAGTCATAGATGCAGTTGGATGGCGGTCTGTGTATTATTTTGTAATGCCCAATCGAATCTCAAAGGAGTCAAGATGATTAGTATATGCATATATTGCTTTCTCGATGTTTGTCAATTGTCCCGCTGTAATTTGTTCACCCAGCATGTTATTTATCTAAGGAAAGCCACCTCTAGTGAACTATGGATCCCGGTCCTCTTTCTTTACATACAATCTTAAAACTGTTTACTGCTTTGTGTTTACTTTCTGCAAACTTTTACTTCTTTCCATTCGATACGTTTAATCCTTTGTTTTCCGCAAAACACGGTGAGATTGACAACCTCATCGCAAGTTGGGGACAAAGTTATGTGGTTGTGTTGTGCAGGTCTCCACGTTGCTACTAGCACCGTAGTGCATACTGCCAAAGCTCAGCTAGTAACACCTTTGGGGTGTTTCCTTACTCCTACTGGTTCGATTAAACCTTGGTTTCATAAATGAGGGAAACTTGCTGCTGTGCTCATCATACCTTCCTCTTGGGGTTCCCAACGAGCTCTTCATCAACCACGCACCAGCACTTTTCTGGGCACCGTGCATTGAGCCATCAAGCATTTTTCTGGCGCCGTTGCTGGGGAACGAAGAAGTATAAGAAACTCCCATGTCAACCACACGCCATCAAAAGTACATTTTTCTGGCGCCGTTGCCGAGGAGTCAAGGAAATATTCACAAGGGGAGTCCCTTGTTGGGTCCGCAGCATAGAAAACAAAAAAAAATTACGGTGTGAACTACACGCCAAGATCTATCTACTAGGTAAAGCAACGGGTGGACATACATCCAACAAGAACTTACCCTCGTAGACAACAAGCTTTGTTAACGAGTAGGAACTCGTGGTTGATGTAGTCGTACACTTGCCGATCTCAAGATCGTGATGAAGTCCAGCAGGTCCAGCTCAGACGCGTCCATCGATCCAGCTCTAGCACCACCAAGTCCAGACTGCAGCAGCGTGCATCCGTGATCGCACACACGTCCGGTACCCCAACAGCCTCCGTCCCTCGCTCCAACAAAGCAGTGGAAGCAGCAACTCCTTTCCAGATAAAGCCACCGGGAACATGTATCTCGCTAATCCGAGACCATGGGGGAATAATACTAGAGGGGGAGAGAGATCCTTCACAAGGAGGTGTGTGTGAGAAGTGAGGAGGGGGTGGCCTTTTATAGGATGAGGGGGGTGCCCCTCCATGGCCGGCGCATGGAGGGGGTGACCCTTCACCTCCTCCATTCATGTGGTGGTAACCCCTCCACATTAAAATGCCCCTTCACATTCTCTTTTAAAGTCTCCACTTTAAATGCATTAAATTTCTCCAAATTTAATGCTCTCTCATTTAATAAAACTCTTTTATTATTTTTATTCAGAATTTTGTTAATTACTTTAATTAACAAACATTCACATAAAACCCCCTACAACATTTCAATATTACATGCAGAACCAATTTCAGCATTTTCACCCGAAACAGTTTTGGTGTCTATTGAAATAATTCCAGCGCTTTCTTAAATCTTTATCTAAAACATATTTGCTCCAAATGGTGTCGGTATCACTTAAGTGTGTCACCCTACGGTTCGCGAATAATGCAGACATGATCGAGACCCCTCTCCGATCAATAATCGCACGGGACACGGAGATCCATACTGACTCCTACACATTCAACGATGACTTCTATGATCGTGAGAACCTTTAACGCTAGTAACTAAATCCCTTTGTCCCGCGATATATTACATGTCCGAGATTCGATCATCGGTATCTCCATACCTAGTTTGATCCGTTACCGACATGCACTCTTTTCTCGTTCCCGTGATATAACATTCTAGTGATCACATCACTTGCTTGTAAGCTATTTCAATGTGATATCACCGAGAGGGCCTAGAGTATATCTATCCATCATCGGGATGGACAAATCCCACTCTTGATCCATGAGCCTCAACATAACACCTTCGTAGCACTAAACCCACCTTTATAGTCACCCTGTTACGGTGTGACGTTTGATGTTATCAAGATACTCTTCCGGTGTTAGCAATTAACATGATCTCATGGTCTAAGGATAAAGATTACTTCGTATGATATTATAGCAATATAAACATAATGACTTTGATCATAATGCTATACTTCGGATGAATGTTCATCACATCATTCCACCAATGGTGTGACCTTGTTATTAACAACACCCAATGTCCATGATCAGGAAACCTTGATCATCTTGTTAATCAACAAGCTAGTCTATAAGAGAGGCATAACTAGGAACCCTTTTTGTTTATTAAACACACATGTATTGATGTTTCCGATCAATACAATTCTAGCATGTAAAATAAACATTTATTATAAATATGGAATAAGATAATAACCACTTTATTATTGCCTCTCGGGCATATTCCCTTCAGTCTCCCGCTTGCACTAGAGTCAATAATCTAGTTTGAAAAACTTTGCGTATTGAACACCTATGGCTTTCTGGTGTTGCATATACGCTATTGCTAGTGGTTAACATAATCTCTGGATCTGACAGTTTCAGGTCCGTGTGTATTTGCATGTCTTTGCGTCTCTACGCATCACTCATTCTCAAATGAGATGGCATTGTATAGATTTGGTCCTTTGGTGAGACCTTTAGTTCGTTCGGCTCAAAATATGTTGATATTATTGTCACACAATATATCTTCATAGTATTAGCCCACTTTGAACCACACCTAGTTTGATAACAAACTACTTAACACAAATGCCCTCCTTTGCTGCTACTATAGTAGTCATATACTTAGCCTTTTGTTGTAGTATCTGTCACAATGTCTCAACTTTGGAACTCATCCAAATCCATCATGGAACATCCTTTCCATTACATTGTGCCACCCATAGTCTAAATTGAGATAAATTTAATTTGTATCTTGTGACAAAACTAGTATCAATGTAACACTTTACAATGAACTACCTTTAACTATTTGTCACTTATACATTATATATTCTTAGTTCTTCCAAAGCTCATAAGAATATCTTTACTATTGTCCAATGATCATCTTATGAATCATTCTGGTATATGCTCATAACATTTAGAGCATAGGACATTCTGGATATATACATATCATGGTATAATCGATCAAAATCTTCATGTGATTTTACTCACCAAGTGTTGAAACACTTGAATTTTGATACAATCCTTTCCATGCAGCAAGAACCTTTCTTGTTGTTTCCATATTGAACCCTTTCAATATCTCATATATGTATGTCTAGCACAACCATATTAGCGCCTTAATCTATCCATATAGATATTGATGCCTAATATTCCGGGTTTGCCCAAGTCTTTCATCGAAATCTTATTTTAATGAAATTCTTAACTTGTGTCAATACAAGATACATCATTTCCAATCAACAATATGTCCTCTACATAATGTATTAGAAATATGTCTCAGCGCTCCCACTTAATTTCTTGCAAATGCAAGCATCTTCATCATCTCCGATGAATTTAAAATCTTTTAATAGTTTCATCATGGTGAAGATTCCAACTCCGCTATGCTTACATCAACTATTGAAGTTTACATGCCCTTTTAGCACCCTTTGAATTAACAAAACCCTTCGGACCATGTCATGTACATGTCCTAGGTTACCGTTCTATTAGAAGAACCTTGTTTTGTTTATTCAACTACCATATACCAAATTATATGTAGTGGTTACTACATTAATCCGTCAAGACTATATATCGCTATGAAAGATCAAATCTTGTCATAGTCAACTCCTTGAACATTGTCGTAAACTTTTTTCCGACATGTCGACTATTTCATAGATGTTAAACATCCATGTCTTATTTCTTTATAGATCCAAACACGACCGATAGGCTTCACGCCTTTCCGGAGGGTCTTCCAAGTTCAGAAACTTGTTTTCTCGTGTATGGATACTATCATGGATTCTATGACTTCTAGTCATTTTATGGAGTCAGGTCCCATCATCGCTTCTTTGCATGTAGTCGGTTCATCATTGTCAAAACAATAACATCTTGCTTATCAAATCTTACTATTTGATTCTTACCGACCCACACGGTTCTATAGGAACTCTAATCTACGAGATCACACCTTTTGTAATCATGAGAGCCATGAGCATTGTGGCGCCAGGACACTTTTCCGGTTGCTTACTTAGCACATATAGCTAAGGTTCAACAACCTTATCAAAGTTCTATTGTCCTCCCACTTAACTTTTCACGAAAAATTCCTTCTCAAGAAACTTGACGTTCCAAGTAACAAACTCTTTTGTCCTCAGTGTTATGGAGAAATTCCCAAAAAATTCTTTGGGATAACCTACAAAGACGTGCTTATCCGACTTTGGTTGTAAATATTTTACTTATGCATAGCATACCAAAATTTAAGAAAAGACAATTCGGGTTTTATCCCAAACCATAACTCATATGGTGTCATTTCAATGGATCACGATGGTGCTCTTTTCAGTGTAAAAGCGGTAGTCTCTAAAGCTTCAATCCTTAAAACATAATGGCAGTTTTATAAATGACACCCTTGATCTTACCATGTCAAACATGGCTTGATTTTATCTCTCGAATATGCCATACTCCTATGGTTTATCGGGAAACACAAATCATGGAACAATTCCTCAAGTCTTAGGTGTTTTTGCTAAACATGTAACTCAAATATTTTCCTTTATGATTGAATCATAAACTCTTTATTTTCTTTTTACAATGATTTTCCACTTCATCTTGAAAGTCTTTGAACAATTTTCAAATGTTTCATACTTCTTCCTTATTAAGTAAATATATAGATATATTCACTCAAATTTTCGAAGAAAGCATATGAAGCAAAAAGATCCATCGCATATGGCTACACATAATGGACTATGCACATCAGCATGCACAATTTCCAATAAGCTAGTCATCCGTTCCTCTCAAGCCTATGGACGGAGTTTCAATTATCTCGAGGAAAGTCTCACATGCGTCAATTGATCAAAATCAAAGACTCCAAAAATCCATTAACATGGAGTTTTTTCATGTTGTCTTTCAAATATAATTTAAACAGCGATGTCACTTCATAAGTGATCTTTCAATCATTTGTCTTGCTACATTTTAGCAATAGTGTTTATGGATGTGATTTCTCCAACTAGACTTGTAAAAGTTCATCCATCCTTTATGGAATACGGTAATTATTTGAATAGCCATTGTTCTCATGATACCGGAACAAAATAACAATTATTTAAACAAATCTTGAAGGCTTGGTTTGATGACAACGAAAAACACAATAACACTTTATTTGTTTTCGATGAACATCATCACTCATTCTCTTGCTGGTTACTTAGGCCATTGTAGTTCATGAATTGCGTTGTCCTGTATGACACTTCATACCAACCAATTCGGTATCCAATACCGGTATCCAATACCTAAGAACCACATTGTTTAACAAGCAAGGAATATAGCCATAACATGTATATCTTCTATATACCTAAGTTGGACATCTCCAACCTTTTATTTTCTGCCAAATATTTTATAGATTCTCTTTCAGCAATTCCTTTTCTTTTAAAAGAATCTATCAACATCAATAGTGGTGTCATCAACATGACACATGGTACAAAGCGTATATAGTCAAATACTAATACCTTTGGACTTGCACTTTGAAGTGGATCACCATCATCAAATGTTTGGTGTTCTTTCAAAAATCCATTCTTTAGTAATCTATTAGTGTAGTAAACATTTTACTTACATCTTCTATTCATCCTTATCATGACAACTTTCATGATCAAGCTACTATAGCCTATAAGGAATACAATCGAGTATAATATCAGTTCCCAAAACCTTTTTGGTAGATTCGGATGCCTAGCATCTCCATCCTTCACAAACTCTCATACAATATGAGAACATGTATTTTGCTAAATTATACTCTATCATAATGCAACCAAAAAACATTGTTTCAGATATCACAATATCTTTCACACATGATGGTTTCTGAAACAATTTTCAGCTCCAATATAATCTTGATATTAAAACAACTTTTTGAATATCAATAATCATGGAGGCAAACATGATACTTTAGATACTAACATTGGAATTCTTACTCTTGATTTAATACTACTTATTAAACTTCATGGAGTAAATAGAGTTTGCTGAAAGTTTGCAATAGGACTTATAAACTTTAAATTGACATTCACGATACCAGTTCGTAAAGTAAATATCCAGAATTCTATAGTTCTATTATCTCAAATAAAAACTAAGCATAAGGTAGAAAACGAATGCCAATGACTACAACAAACTATGCAAATTCACTTTGATTTAATTTATGACAAATTTGGTTCGACTAATCCAAATTAGAAATGAACTCCCACTCAAAAACGACATCCCTCGTGCCTTTTTGGTGATTACATGAACCAAATCCACTACACCAAGTCCGATCATCACGTGAGTTGATGTAGCTTCAAAGGCGAGCATCTATATGGGCATCATATCAACTATATGACTCATGCTTAACCTTTCGGTCCGTGTTCCGAGGCCATGTCTGTACATGCTAGGCTCGCCAAGTAAGAACCTTAGTACTCGCATGTGTAAAACTGTCTTACACCCGTTTGTATGAAAGCGTAGAGTCGAGTACACCCGATCATCACGTGATGTCTCGAAATACGATCCACAAAACGGTGCATACTTAAGGAAGAACACATTTTTATCTTGATATCTAAAAGAGGGATCATCTTACAATGCTACAGAAAGCGCCAAACTAGCAGTATAAGATGCTAACATCTAATGTGTAAAGTGAGATGATATGGTCCATGCATTTGATCTCTATCACTTGCATCGTGGTATGATCTCTATCATTCCTTTGTGTGTAAGGCCAAGGTCTATGGAACTTACACGTTGAGTGTGTTGTAAGAGTATCTATCATACATCTACTTACAACAATACCATATCAATACACTAGCCCAACAACGATCTAAACTAGACGCCTCTAATTTATTAATTGCAAGTTTTACGTGGCTTAGGGCCTTCGAAGATAGAACCATTCTTACCTACGAACATGAACCACAACGAGGATAACTAAGTTATTAGAAACTTGTTGTAAATCAGATATTGACTATAGTAGGAGAGACAGACACCCGCCAGCCACTTATGCAAAACAAGTTGCATGTCAGTCGTGGAACCGGTCTCATGTACGATGACATGTAAGGTTGGTCCGGGCCGCTTCATCCCACTATGCCACCAATATCCAAAATACATAGAAGATGCAATAACATGATCATCATCGCCCACATATCAACATATGTGTACTACCCGTGCTAAGCACCTACGCATAGATCTGGCTCTGATACCACTGTTGGGTCCGCAACATAGAAAACAAAAAATTTCCTACGATGTGAACTACACGCCAAGATCTATGTACTAGGTACAAAGCAACGGGTGGACATACATCCAACGAGAACTTACCCTTGTAGACAACGAGCTTTGTTAACGAGTAGGAACTCGTGGTTGATGTAGTCGTACACTTGCCGATCTCAAGATCGTGATGAAGTCCAGCAAGTCCTCCGGCCGTCCATCAGATCCAGCTCCAGCACCACCAAGTCCAGCACCGCAAAGCAGTGGTGCATCCGTGATCGCACACACGTCCGGTACCCCGACAACCTCCGTCCCTCGCTCTAGCAAAGCAGCGGAAGCAGCAACTCCTTTCCAGATAAAGCCACCGGGAACATGTATCTCGCTAATCCGAGACCATGGGGGGATAATACTAGAGGGGGAGAGAGATCCTTCACAAGGAGGTGTGTGTGAGAAGTGAGGAGGGGGTGGCCTTTTATAGGAGGAGGGGTGCCTCCTTCATGGCCCGGCGCATGGAGGGTGACCTTCACCTCCTCCATTCATGTGGTGGTAACCCCTCCACATTAAAATGCCCCTTCACATTCTCTTTTAAAGTCTCCACTTTAAATGCATTAAATTACTCCAAATTTAATGCTCTCTCATTTAATAAAACTCTTTTATTATTTTTATTCAGAATTTTGTTAATTACTTTAATTAAGAAACATTCACATAAAACCCCCTGCAACATTTCAATATTACATGCAGAACCAATTTCAGCATTTTCACCCGAAACAGTTTCGATGTCTATTGAAATAATTCCGGCGCTTTCTTAAATCTTTATCTGAAACATATTTGCTCCAAATGGTGTCGGTATCCCTTAAGTGTGTCACTCTAAGGTTCACGAATAATGCAGACATGATCGAGACCCCTCTCCGATCAATAATCAGCAGCGGGACCTGGAGATCCATACTGACTCCTACACATTCAACAATGACTTCTGTGATCGTGAGAACCTTTAACGCTAGTAACTAAATCCCTTTGTCCCGTGATATATTACATGTCCGAGATTCGATCATCGGTATCTCCATACCTAGTTTGATCTCGTTACCGACATGCACTCTTTTCTCGTTCCCGTGATATAACATTCTAGTGATCACATCACTTGCTTGCAAGCTATTTCAATGTGATATCACCGAGAGGGCCCAGAGTATATCTATCCGTCATCGGGATGGACAAATCCCACTCTTGATCCATGAGCCTCAACATAACACCTTCGTGTAATCGAACCCACCATTATAGTCACCCTGTTACGGTGTGACGTTTGATGTTATCAAGATACTCTTTCGGTGTTAGCAATTAACATGATCTCATGGTCTAAGGATAAATATTACTTCGTATGATATTATAGCAATATAAACATAATGACTTTGATCGTAATGCTATACTTCGGATGAATGTTCATCACATCATTCCACCAATGGTGTGACCTTGTTATTAACAACATCCAATGTCCATGATCAGGAAACCTTGATCATCTTGTTAATCAACAAGCTAGTCTATAAGAGAGGCATAACTAGGAACCCTTTTTGTTTATTAAACACACATGTATTGATGTTTCCGATCAATACAATTCTAGCATGTAAAATAAACATTTATCATAAACATAGAATAATATAATAACCACTTTATTATTGCCTCTCAGGCATCTTCCCTTCATCCCTCATAACCAATCTCTTTACTTTGTTGTTTTTGTTTTGCTTAGTTTCTTTTTGCTTTGTTTGCTTGTTTCTTTATCAAAAACACAAAAAAGTTAGTTTTACTAGTTTGCTTTCTTATTTGAAAACCCAAAAAAATGACTACTCTTGAAAACACTAAGTTGTGTGACTTCACTAGCACCAACATCAATGATTTTATGAGCACACCTATTGCTCCACCTGTGTCTGAAGATACTTTCTTTGAGATAAAACCTGCTTTACTCAATCTTGTTATGAGAGAAAAATTTTCTGGTATTGATAATGAAGATGCTGCTACCCATCTAAATAACTTTGTTGAACTTTGTGAGATGCAAAAGCATAGGGATATAGATGGTGATATTATTAAGCTGATTGTTTCCTTTCTCTTTGAGAGGAAAAGCTAAAGAATGGTTGAATTCCTTAACTAGGAATAGTATTGATTCTTGGACTAAATGCAAAGATGCTTTCACTAGAAAATACTATCCTCCTGCTAAGATTATATCTATGAGAAGTGAAATAATGAAGTTTAAACAACTTGATAATGAACATGTTGCTGAAGCTTGGGAAAGAATGAAATCTTTGGTAAAGAATTGTCCCACTCATGGACTGACTGCTTGGATGATCATCCAAACTTTTTATGCAGGATTGAACTACTCTTCAAGGAACCTATTGGATTCTGCTGCTGGAGGTACCTTTATGACCATCACTTTGGGTTCTGCAATAAAACTACTGGACAATATGATGGTTAATTATTCTGAATGGCATACTGAGAGAGCTCCACAAGGTAAGAAGGTAAATTCTGTTGAGGAAACCTCCTCCTTGAGTGATAAGATTGATATTATTATGTCTATGCTTGTTAATGGGAATGCCCATATTGATCCAAATAATGTTCCTTTAGCCTCCTTGGTTGCTCAAGAAGAGCAAGTTGATGTGAACTTCATAAGAAATAATAGCTTTGGCAATAATGCTTATAGGAGTACTTTTGGTAACAATAATTATAAGCCATATCCTCCCAACAATGGTAATACTTATGGAAATTCTTACAACAATAATAGGAGTGCTCCCTCTGAACTTGAAGTTATGCTTAAAGACTTTATTAGTAAGCAAACTGCTTTCAATAAAACTATTGAGGAAAAACTCTCTAATGCTGAAAGAAATATAGCATCTTTGGCTAAAGCTCAATCTTCTTTGAATAAAATGGCTGCCAAACCTGAAACTAATGATAATCCCTTTGCAGCTACAATGCTATACAAGTAAGAATTGATGAAAATGTTAGACTATTAGCTGAATTACATGCTAAGTGGGAAAGAGAAGATGAAACTGGTAGAAACATTAGTGTTTCTACTATTACCACCACTAGTGTTGAGGATAGTACTAGTTCTACTACTTTAAATGATAAATTTGATTTTGATCTAGATGGTTGCAATATCTCTGAAGTTATTAAGTTCCTACATAATCTTGCTAAAAGTCCTAATGCTAGTGCTATGAACATGGCCTTTACAAAACATAGTATTGATGCTCTCATAAAGATTAAAGAAGAAAAGATGAAACATAAAGCTTCTATTCCTATAAAACAAGAATATGGTTGGGAACCCATCATTAATATGAAAGTGAATGACTTTGATTTCAAAGTTTTATGTGATCTTGATAGTAGTATTTCTATTATGCCTAAAAGGATTTATGATATGCTTGATTTGCCTCCACTTGAATATTGTTATTTGAATGTCCCACTTGATGATAATGCTAAAATAAAACTGATGGGGAGTCTTAATGATGTTCTTATTATAGTTAACAATTCCTATGTCCCCCTTGATTTCTATGTTTTGGATGTTGAATGCAATGCTTCTTGTCCTATTACTTTGGGAAAATCTTTTATTAGAACTGCTGGTGCCATCATTGATATGAAAGAAGGCACCATTAAATATCAAATCCCACTCAAGAAAGGTATAGAACACTTCCCTAAAAAGAGAGAAAAGATTTCTTTTGCTTCTCCTATGAAAACAAAATTTGGTTTTAATGCTTCTTCATTTGAGAACACTTGATTCTTTCTTTGCTTCTTATGCCTAACTTAAAGGCGTTAAAGAAAAGTACTTATTGGAAGATAACCCAAAAGTTTTAGATTAGTCTTGGAAGTTATTACTTCAGTAATAACCTCTCCTTATCCTTTTTATTTTCTTTTTGTACCAAGAGTAACCTCTAATGAGAGAGAAGAATGATTGGGAAAGTTGCTGTCCCGAAACAGATTTCTATGCTTCACCGTAAACATTCGTGTAAAATCTCTGAACGTCTTTTTGAGGCATGAATTTTTGTGCTTCTGCCCCAGGTTGTTATCCAACTTTCGTTAGTTCAACACTTTTTGATTTGAGCAACAGAAGGTCTTCGAAAAAATTCGTATTTACCTGCTGGTCTGATTTGATAGACTTCTGCCATTTTCTGCATTTGCTTCTTGTTTGTTCCTTTTTGAGTTCTTTTTGGGAATTGAGCTTTTTGAGGGAAGTGCTACAGTATCTAGTGTTCTAATGGAAGTTTATTTGTGTTAGAACTGAACCTTAAGACTTATTTATCTTGAGTGCACTAATGTTGCTAATAAAGATTGTGTGAAGTTTTGTATGAAGGAAAATTTGAGGTGTATGGAAGGAATGAGTAATGAGATGAAGGATGGACTAAAGCTCAAGCTTGGGGATGCCACCCATGTCACCCCAAGAAATATCCAAGAAGTACAAGCGTCAAAGCTTGGGGATGCCCAAGACATCCCCTTCTTCATCAATAAAAATCCCAGGTTTCTTCCAAACGCTTCATTTTTATCGTTTCATGCACAGTTGTGTTGTTCTTGGAGCGTCTTCTTCTTTGTTTCCATTTTGGTTTTAGTTTGCTTTGGTTTGCTTAGTTTTCTAAATAAATTGGTTGGACCCCCTCTTTCATTCATTGGTTTGCAAATAGTTTGGTTTGGTTTGGAAAAGAGTAGGAAAGTTCGTACTTGTGTGGTAAAAAGAGCTCGTTTTTGACTGTGGCATATGCTTTGTCATGCCATGCTTGATATTGTTTTGGCTTTATGCTTAGTATTCTTTGCTGTAGCATGACTTGTTATAAACAATTGAGATTGCTTAACGTGCCTTGGATGAATCGTGCGTTGTTTTAGCATATTAAAAGCATAGTATAGTGGTATTCTCCGTTGATGCTTTATTTGGGTTGACTTGGCGCATGCTCACACCATGTTATTACTATCTCAAGTCACCATAGCCTTTATGATCCTTTAGTTTTCAACTTGTAGTATCACTTTATGATTTGATCAATGATGTTTTGTCGCTCTGCATGATTATGGCCATTATCGCTCTCTTAGTTTGTCGCTCCCAGTCTTTTGCTAGCGTCCACAACAAAGTATGAGTTCCACTCATGCATCCAACTCCCTAAACCAAGTTATTCCAAAGAGTCCACCATACCTACCAATTATCTTATGCTATTCCAAGTATATTCATGCTTTTGTTTACCTTCCAAATTAAACTTGTTATGAGAAAACTAGTGATTAAAGCTCTCACAAACTTGATGGCACACTTTACTTTTTTGCATCTAATAAACTTGAACCATTAGGTCCTTCTTTGTTGCGTATATGCTTGCGCTTTATAAGTTGAAATTAGCAGAACCATGCTTCATGGGGAACGCTTTCAACATTGCACTTGTACTTTGTACCTCGTTGATATCATGTTCTTTTGCTTACGGATCCCGGCGGTGTGAAATAAAAGTGGAACTTGTAAGATCATGGAGTTTGTATGTGTGTTAGAGAAACGCCTGGGCCGCTAGCCTAAGCCATGCCTAATCATGGTGGAAACTTGCAGCATCACCATAATGAGCACTCTATGAAGCATCCTCAATAAAAACCTATGCAAATAGCAAATAAAAAGATCGCTGAGATGCTCATTGTCTGCTTGCCTTGCATTTTGATTATGGGAAAGCTCCCGTATCATGTGCAAGGGGTACCTGTTACATGGTTCTTAATGATACACATGTACTTACAATGACAAGAGCTTACTCGTGACTAAAGTTGAGTAGCATGAGGACCGGTCTTCGTAAGTAAGGGGCATGGGATTTCGGTTTATAACTTGTCAAGCATATCCTCTTAGTTGTGTCACTTTAACCTTAATCACCTTCAAGATGCTTATGATAGGGGGAACGAGAGCTGAAAGCTATACGTACCATAATTTTTGGAAGCTCTTTATGAGACTTGAATCCCTACTTCCTTTTATAAAAGGCCTTTTTTCCACCATTATATCGAGTCTCCACCTTCTATCTTTATGCACCTACTTTGAGAGCATAGTGGCAATTCTTAGTTCTTTTGCATTGTCCCAAGACTAGTTGATTGATGCATACTTTGATATTGCTTGTTTTAAACTATTTGTATCTAGTCACTCTTATGAACTTTGAAGGTGTCCTATGCATTTATATTTGCTACTCTATGAGGGACAAGCTGAATACTATTATGCTATGTTTTCTTTATGTGAAACAAACAAACGTCTTGCAAAGCATTGTTATTCATGAATCTTTTGTCTGTGCCTTTTCATGTTGCATCATAGTTTCTTTGCTTATTGCTAGAACTTTGTCTTTCATGTTATGATTGAAGTACTTTGATCCCAGCTTTGAATGTTTTACAAATACTTTGATCAAGTCTTTGATGGTGCATGTCACCTCAAAAATTATTCTTTCTTTTTATCACTTACCTACTCGAGGACGAGCAGGAGTTAAGCTTGGGGATGTTGATACATTGCAAATGTATCTATAATTTTTGATGTTCCATGCTTAGTTTTATCCACTTTCTTGTGTTTTGTCCACACTTTGCAGTACTTTTCATATGATTTCTTGGACTAACCTATTAACGAGAGCCACAGTGCCAGCTGCCTGTTTTCTGCTGTTTTTGGTTCCAGGAAAGTCAAAAAATGAATATTCTCGGAATTGGACGGGACAAAAGGCAAAGTGCCTATTTTTCGGAAGTCATCAAGTGCCAGAATACGAGACGGAGAGGGGCCAGGGGGCCACCACACCACCTGGCCGCGCGGCCCATCCTAGCCCGCGCCAGGGGGTGGTGAGGCCAGCTCTGTCACCCCCTCAGCCTCCCCTTCTGCCTATAAGATGACCTCGGGACGAAAACCCTAAGGGCCCAATCAAAAATCCACGAAAGTGTTGGTAGCCGCCGTCATCTCCATCCCTAGACCGGGAGGGATCTGAAGCTCTTCCCGGCACCCTGCCGGAGAGGGGAATTCACCCTGGAGGCCTTCTTCATCACCATGCAAGCCTCCGGTGTGATGCATGAGTAGTTCATCCTTGGACTACGGATCCATGTAGTAGCTAGATGGCTAGTTCTCCTCCTTTGTGCTTTCATGTCTAGATCTTGTGAGCTCCGTTCATGATCAAGATCATCTATTTGTAATTCTGCATGTTGTGTTTGCGGGGATCCGATGGATATTGAGATGCTATTTCAGATTGATTATTGATTTTATCATGTTTTTGTTATTTGTGATCTTGCATGCTTTCCGTTGTTAGTAGCTATCTTGGCCAAGTAGATGCTAGCAACTCCAAGAGTTAGTATTTATGCTCGATAGTGGGTTCATGCCTCGTAACTGGGAAGTGATGAAATCTCTAAGGTACTAGATGTGTTGTTGCTACTAGGGAGAAAACAACAATCCTTTGTTCATAGAACAATCATATTATTTACTTTACACGCAGTTTGTAAAGCAATAATCTATTGCTTGCAACTTAATACTAGAGGGGGGTCGGATGATAACCTGAAGGTGGATTATTAGTCATAGATGCAGTTGGATGGCGGTCTATGTATTATGTTGTAATGCCCAATCAATTCTCAAAGGAGTCAAGATGATTAGTATATGCATGTATTGCTTTCTCGATGTTTATCAATTGCCCCGCTGTAATTTGTTCACCCAGCATGTTATTTATCTAAGGAGAGCCACCTCTAGTGAACTATGGATCCCGATCCTCTTTCTTTACATACAATCTACAAACTGTTTACTGCTTTGTGTTTACTTTCTGCAAACTTTTACTTCTTTCCATTCGATACGTTTAATCCTTTGTTTTCTGCAAAACACGGTGAGATTAACAATCTCATCGCAAGTTGGGGACAAAGTTCTATGGTTGTGTTGTGCAGGTCTCCACGTTGCTACTAGCACCGATAGTGCGCCCTGCCAAAGCTCAGCTAGTAACACCTTTGGGGTGTTTCCTTGCTCCTACTGGTTCGATTAAACCATGGTTTCATAAATGAGGGAAACTTGCTGCTGTGCTCATCATACCTTCCTCTTGGGGTTCCCAACGAGCTCTACATCAACCACGCACCAGCACTTTTCTGGGCGCCGTGCATTGAGCCATCAAGCATTTTTCTAGCACCGTTGCTGGGGAACAAAGAAGTAGAAGAAACTAACACGTCAACCACACGCCATCAAAAGTACATTTTTCTAGCGGAGTCAAGGACATGTTCACAAGGGGAGTCCCTCATAACCAATCTCTTTACTTTGTTGTTTTTGTTTTGCTTAGTTTCGTTTTGCTTTGTTTGCTTGTTTCTTTATCAAAAACACAAAAAAATTACTTTTACTAGTTTGCTTTCTTATTTGAAAACCCAAAAAATGACTACTCTTGAAAACACTAAGTTGTGTGACTTCACTAGCACCAACAACAATGATTTTATGAGCACACCTATTGCTCCACCTGTGTCTGAAGATACTTTCTTTGAGATAAAACCTGCTTTACTCAATCTTGTTATGAGAGAACAATTTTCTGGTATTGGTAATGAAGATGCTGCTTCCCATCTAAATAACTTTGTTGAACTTTGTGAGATGCAAAAACATAGGGATATAGATGGTGATATTATTAAGATGAAATTGTTTCCTTTCTCTTTGAGAGGAAAAGCTAAAGAATGGTTGAATTCCTTAACTAGGATTAGTATTGATTCTTGGACTAAATACAAATATGCTTTCATTGGAAAATAGTATCCTCCTGCTAAGATTATATCTATGAGAAGTGAAATAATGAAGTTTAAACACCTTGATAATGAACATGTTGCTCAAGCTTGGGAAAGAATGAAATCTTTGGTAAAGAATTGTCCCACTCATGGACTGACTGCTTGGATGATCATCCAAACTTTTTATGCAGGATTGAACTACTCTTCAAGGAACCTATTAGATTCTGCTGCTGGAGGTACCTTTATGACCATCACTTTGGGTGCTGCAACAAAACTTCTGGACAATATGATGGTTAATTATTCTAAATGGCATACTGAGAGAGCTCCACAAGGTAAGAAGGTAAATTCTGTTGAGGAAACCTCCTCCTTGAGTGATCAGATTGATATTATTATGTCTATGCTTGTTAATGGGAAATCCCATATTGATCCAAATAATGTTCCTTTAGCCTCCTTGGTTGCTCAAGAAGAGCAAGTTGATGTGAACTTCATAAGAAATAACAGCTTTGGCAATAATGCTTATAGGAGTAATTTTGGTAACAATAATTATAAGCCATATCCTCCCAACAATGGTAATACTTATGGAAATTCTTACAACAATAATAGGAGTGCTCCCTCTGAACTTGAAGTTATGCTTAAAGACTTTATTAGTAAGCAAACTGCTTTCAATAAAACTATTGAGGAAAAACTCTCTAATGCTGAAAGGAATATAGCATCTTTGGATGAAGCTCAATCTTCTTTGATTAAAATGGCTGCCAAACCTAAAACTAATGATAATCCCTTTGCAGCTACTAATGCTATACAAGTAAGAATTGATGAAAATGTTAGACTATTAGCTGAATTACATGCTAAGTGGGAAAGAGAAGATGAAACTGCTAGAAACATTAGTGTTTCTACTATTACCACCACTAGTGTTGAGGCTAGTAATAGTTCTACTAATTTAAATGATAAATTTGATTTTGATCTTGATGGTTGCAATATCTCTGAAGTTATTAAGTTCCTACAAAAGCTTGTTAAAAGTCCTAATGCTAGTGCTATGAACATGGCCTTTACAAAACACAGTACTGATGCTCTCATAAAGATTAAAGAAGAAAAGATGAAACATAAAGCTTCTATTCCTATAAAACAAGAAGATGGTTGGGAACCCATCATTAATATGAAAGTGAATGACTTTGATTTCAAAGTTTTATGTGATCTTGATAGTAGTGTTTATATTATGCCTAGAAGGATTTATGATATGCTTGATTAGCCTCCACCTGAAGATTGTTACTTGAATGTCCCACTTGATGATAATGCTAAAAAGAAACTCATGAGGAGTCTTAATGATGTTCTTATTATGGTTAACAATTCCTATGTCCCCGTTGATTTCTATGTTTTGGATGTTGAATGCAATGCTTCTTGTCCTATTACTTTGGGAAGACCTTTTCTTAGAATTGTTGGTGCCATCATTGATATGAAAGAAGGCACCATTAAATATCAACTCCCACTCAAGAAAGATATAGAACACTTACCTAAAAAGAGAGAAAAGATTTCTTTTGCTTCTCCTATGAAAACAAAATTTGGTTTTAATGCTTCTTAATTTGAGAACACTTGATTCTTTCTTTGCTTCTTATGCCTAACTTAAAGGCGTTAAAGAAAAGTACTTATTGGGAGATAATCCAAAAGTTTTTGATGTGTCTTGGAAGTTATTGCTTCAGTAATAACCTCTCTTTATCCTTTTTATTTGCTTTTTGTGCCAAGAGTAACCTCTAATGAGAGAGAAGTAATGATTGGGAAAGTTGCTGTCCTGAAACAGATTTCTGTGCTTCACCGTAAAAATCCGTGTAAAATCTCTGAATGTCGTTTTGAGGCGTGAATTTTTGTGCTTCTGACCCAGGTTGTTATCCAACTTTCTTTAGTTCAACACTTTTTGATTTGAGCAACAGAAGGTTGTAGAAAAAATTCGTCTTTACCTGCTGGTCTGTTTTGACAGATTTCTGCCATTTTCTGCATTTGCTACTTGTTGGTTCCTTTTTGAGTTCTTTTGGGGAATTTAGCTTTTTGAGGGAAGTTCTACAGAAGCTAGTGTTCTAATGTTGCTAATAAAGATTGTGTGAAGTTTTGTATGAAGAAAATTTTAGGTGTATGGAAGGAATGAGTAATGAGATGAAGGGTGGACTAAAGCTCAAGATTGGGGATGCCACGCGTGTCACCCCAATAAATATCCAAGAAGTACAAGCGTTAAAGCTTGGGGATGCCCAAGACATCCCCTTCTTCATCAATAAAAATCCCAGGTTTCTTCCAAACGCTTCATTTTTATCGTTTCATGCACAGTTGTGTTGTTCTTGGAGCGTCTTCTTCTTTGTTTTCGTTTTGGTTTTTGTTTACTTTGGTTTGCTTAGTTTGATGAATAAATTGGTTGTACCCCTCTTTCATTCATTGGTTTGCAAATAGTTTGGGTTGGTCTGGAAAAGAGTAGGAAAGTTCATACTTGTGTGGTAAAAAGAGCTTGTTTTTGACTGTGGCATATGCTTTGTCATGCCATGCTTGATATTGTTTTGGCTTTATGCTTAGTATTCTTTGCTGTAGCATGACTTGTTATAAACAATTGAGATTGCTTAATGTGCCTTGGATGAATTATGCGTTGTTTTAGCATATTAAAAGCATAGTATAGTGGTATTCTCCTTTGATATTTTATTTGGGTTGACTTGGCGCATGCTCACACCATGTTATGACTATCTCAAGTCACCATAGCCTTTATGATCCTTTAGTTTTCAACTTGTAGTATCACTTTATGCTTTGATCAATGATGTTTTGTCGCTCTGCATGATTATGGCCATTATCGCTCTCTTAGTTTGTCGCTCCCAGTCTTTTGCTAGCGTCCACAACAAAGTATGAGTTCCACTCATGCATCCAACTCCCTAAACCAAGTTATTCCGAAGAGTCCACCATACCCACCTATTAGCTTATGCTATTCCAAGTATATTCATGCTTTTGTTTACCTTCCAAATTAAACTTGTTATGAGAAAACTAGTGATTAAAGCTCTCACGAACTTGATGGCACACTTTACTTTTTTGCATCTAATAAACTTGAACCATTGGGTACTTCTTTGTTGCGTATATGCTTGCGCTTTATAAGTTGAAATTAGCAGAACCATGTTTCATGGGGAACGCTTTCAACATTGCACTTGTACTTTGTACCTCGTTGATATCATGTTCTTTTGCTTACGGATCCCAGCGGTGTGAAATAAAAGTGGAACTTGTAAGATCATGGAGTTTGTATGTGTGTTAGAGAAACGCCTGGGCCGCTAGCCTAAGCCATGCCTAATCATGGTGGAAACTTGCAGCATCACCATAATGAGCACTCTATGAAGCATCCTCAATAAAAACCTATACAAATAGCAAATAAAAAGATCGCTGAGATGCTCATTGTCTGCTTGCCTTGTCATTTTGATTATGGGAAAGCCCCCGTATCATGTGCAAGCGGTACCCCGTTGGCGGTTCTTAATGATACACATGTACTTACAATGACAAGAGCTTACTCGTGACTAAAGTTGAGTAGCATGAGGCTCGGTCTTCGTAAGTAAGGGGCATGAGATTTCGGTTTATAACTTGTCAAGCATATCCTCTTAGTTATGTCACTTTAACCTTAATCACCTTCAAGATGCTTATGATAGGGGCAATGAGAGCTGAAAGCTATAAGTACCATAATTTTTGGAAGCTCTTTATGAGACTTGAATCCCTACTTCCTTTTATAAAAGGCCTTTCTTCCACCATTTTATCTTGTCTCCACCTTCTATCTTTATGCACCTACTTTGAGAGCATAGTGGCCATTCTTAGTTCTATGTGCATTGTCCCAAGACTAGCTGATTGATGCATACTTTGATATTGCTTGTTTTAAACTATTTGTATCTAGTCACTCTTATGAACTTTGAAGGTGTCCTATGCATTTATATTTGCTACTCTATGAGGGACAAGCTGAATACTATTATGCTATGTTTTCTTTATGTGAAACAAACAAACGTCTTGCAAAGCATTGCTATTCATGAATCTTTTGTTTGTGCCTTTTCATGTTGCATCATAGTTTCTTTGCTTATTGCTGGAACTTTGTATTTTATGTTATGATTGAAGTACTTTGATCCCATCTTTGAATGTTTTACAAATACTTTGATCAAGTCTTTGATGGTGCATGTCACCTCAAAAATTAATATTTCTTTTTATCCCTTACCTACTCGATGACGAGCAGGAGTTAAGCTTGGGGATGTTGATACATTGCAAATGTATCTATAATTTTTGATGTTCCATGCTTAGTTTTATCCACTTTCTTGTGTTTTGTCCACACTCTGGAGTACTTTTCATATGATTTCTGTAACACCCTCAAATCGGCCCTATGCAAGTTTTAGCTCTTTCCGCCAAACCCGCATAGAAACGATTCAAGGACGCCCACCAGGCACTTTCGTGCGGGTGGAAAACGAAGTAATAACATTACACAACAGTCCTCGATGGGACCCACATAACAGATATATATACAACACGACTCCAAGAGTCAAGAATACATATATACAATACAAAGATCCAAATCACTTTGAAAACGATACAGCGTCTGACTATGGACAAGGTGCAAATTGGGCTAAGAGCCCTGAAGAATAACCAATGGCGTCCATAACCCTGCCTAGGCCAAGCCGGAAGGGTAACCCTGCTAACGACGTCGATCTCAAACCTGCTAAAACAAAAGGGGGTGCTGACAAAGGGCAAAGGAAAAAGAGGAGCGTCTGATCGAGGCGATACACGAGGCTAGAATTCGGCGGCTCTCGCCTACATAGGTATGGTGGGCTGAAGCGGCAGCGCAGCGGCACTAACAACCTATAGAGACTCGATACAACTAGCGGTTATCAGAGAGGGATGAGAAAGACCTATTCGGATCCTACCTGAAGCTAACACCAAACATACCCATCCTGGTATTTCCCCCCTCGAGACCAAACGAGGAAGTCGGACCAAGGAACTCACACAGTTGGTAGTTTTACTCATTCCATTTTAGTTGTAGCATTTACTAGTCAGATATATGGCATGAGTCATCCTGATAGCGGAAGTAGTGGGCAGTTTAAGTTAGCATTCCGTTGTAGTTGGAACATTTACTAGTCAGATATAATTGTCCTGAGGAATCCCAAAACCCAACAGTTGTTGGCACTTTTATCACATTCCATTGGAGTTGCAATACTTACTAGGCAGGTATAGCATGACACAGATCACCACAGATCCACTAGCTGTTGGCATTTTTAATATCCATTCCGTTATAGTTGAATCTGATTAATAGTCACATATTAAGTCAAATTTATAGCACTACTTTAGTTATGCTTGTCTATGATCGAGATACTGTGCTCCAAGTCGTCCATAACCGCGGACATGGCTTTTAGAAAGTTTTACCCTGCAGGGGTGCACAAATAGCAACACACACTCGATCAACCTCGGAAAAACCAACTCAAAACCCAACGAGGCATTCACGACAAAGCGATCACAGGATTCAGAAATATTTCAGGGGGCCACCCCACTAAGCTACCATAACGAAGTTGGCGGCTCGAACGGACCTGTGGTTTGTGTGGACGGTTGTAAACGACTGGGAACCCGAAAGTGTGACTGGGCTTGTCGATACAGCGAAAACGTGTCACGATCCTAAACAGTACGGGTGCTCCACGCACAATCGTAAATAAAGCAGTAAAGCATGGCATAAGTATAGGATAGTAATAAAGCACCAAACTAGTTTGTGGCCCCAAGAAATAGAAATGAATCAAAATGGGAAGACTGCCTGCCCTTCGCAGAATTCTCATATAACAACAATTATCAAGCTAGTTTGCAGATGGCACCATTTGAATTCCTATACGGAAGAAAGTGTCGTACCCCTTTGAATTGGTCGCAAGTAGGAGAGAGTCAGATATTTGGACCCGACATTCTCCGAGAAGCAGAAGAGAAAGTTCACAAAGTTCGTGAGCACCTCAAGACCACCCAATCCAGACAGAAGAGCTATGCTGACAAGAGAAGGAGAGACCTGACTTTCAGTGTCTTTCGTATATCTCAAGGTTTCACCATTGAAGGGAATCCAACGCTTTAGTCTAAAGGGAAAGTTAGCTCCCAGATATATCGGACCTTTCAAGATTCTGAACCGCCGAGGAGAAGTATCGTATCAGCTGGAATTGCCGGAAGAGATGTCAGCCATCCACAATGTGTTCCATATCTCGTTACTTCGCAAATGCTTGGAAGTGCCTGAGAAGACTGAAGTTTTCAAGAATATCGATCACGTAATGTGAAATCAACAATGACCTGACCTATCGGGAAGTGCCCATCCGTATCTTAGAGGAAGCCTACAAAACCACCAGGACCAGGAGTATCAAGTTTCTCAAGATTTAGTGGAGCAACCATACCGAGGAGGAAGCCACTTGGGAACGCGAGGATTACATTAGGACAGAGTTCCCAGATCTCTTTAGTTACTAGTTTTCTTGTAAATCTCGGGATGAGATTTTATTTAAGGGGGGAAGGTTTGTAACATCCCAAAACTTCAATCCAAGTTTATCAAAGATCAAATCATCCAAAATTAGGATTAACAAAAACTTTTCCATATTTAAAATGAAAGCATTCATATATGTGTGCATTTAAAATAGGAGTTGTTTTGAATTGCCATGATTGTGTGATCCTTTGCTTCTAAAATGTTTCTTAGGTGATTTAAACATCATCTACATCATTCCCAAACTTTTCCTAAAAGAAATCAAATAAAAAAGAATTAAAATGAAGGAATGGTCATTTGGACAAATTTAACTCTCATACCTACTTTGGCTATTCCTAGTACTCAATTCTTGACAGAAACAATTCTTGATCTTTACACCCCTTGCTTGTACACATAATGAGGTACCAAGGACCACCTTTTGATCTACTAAAAACATTCTGTAAACTAATTTAAATGACAGTTTAAAATTAAATCTAATGCATATGCATAGATCACCCCTATTTCAAAAACCATCTAATTGAGCACCATTTTCAAAACCCTTGCAACCAGAGACTACCTAGCACTAGTGGAGATCACCCAAAAATTTTGAACTCAAAGTTCAATTTTTTTTCTCTTGTGGCCATTTCATCAAACACTTGGCAGGCAGATCACAAACTAAACAAATTTCACTATTTTAAATAGTGTTCTGGCCAAACTTGTTCCCCAAATTGCCACCAAAAACCTCTCCACTACTCCCCCTAACCCTCTCTAGCCCAGCCCCACACTGTGCCACGACCAAATGGTCATGGCCATTAAGGGAACCCCACTTGGGCACCCCACGGCTGACAAGCCAGCCATTGCCACGGCGCCATCCTCCGTGTCCTAGAGATAGCCAGTGGTCCACCTCAACGGCCCAACCTGTCCCAGCCCACGGAAAGCGACCCGAACGACCAGGAACCGCGCCGCCAGGCTCGCCGACCATGCCGACGCCGCCGCAGAGCGCCTCGCCTCCCGCGTGCACAAGCCGCCACTCGACACCAGCCCGCGCCCACCGCTCCGCCTCGACCTGGAGAACACCCCAGACACCTCCGTTCGCCTGCCAAATCCCCACAGCCACCGCTCGCCGTGGACACAACCGCCTCGGCCGCGCAGAGCGCCACCTCACCCAGACCGCATACCACCGCCCCTACGGCCGCATTGAAGCACTAGAGCACCGCCAGGGGACCGCCCATCGATCGCCATCCCCAGCCATGCCGCTAGCTCGCCGTAGCCATGTCGCCACCGTCGACCGCCCATCCCGCTCAGTCTCAACGTCGAGCCTATAAAAGGAGCCCTCCCCAGCACCAAGGACTCACACCATTCCACTCCCCTCACTTCTCTGAACCTCACCCACCCCTCGCCAGAGCAAGTGGAGCAGCAGCTCGCCGGAATTGGAGCCGGAGCCGCCGCCTCAGGAGAAGAAGGGTGCCGTTGATTCCGGCCACCCCAAGCTCCGCCGTGACCACGCCTCACCTTGTCGTCATCTTCCACTTTGTTCGCCCGCATCGCCGACCCTGCTGGAGCCCTGGTACGCCCCCAGTAGACCCCCACCGAGCCGCTAGGGTTCGAGCTCGCCACGACTGTCCGCTGATTGGCTGACGACCCTCACCGTAGATCTAGCATCTAATCGCACGGCCCACAGAGCTGCACTGCTTTCGCGTTTTAAGAGCCGCTGACAAGTGGGACCCCTGTTAGCTGAGCCCCGTGCCGCGTAGCGCCACTGGGCCGGCCCATTTCCTTTCCGGCGCAAGCCCGTAGATTCAAATCTAGGTTTTTCTTTTTAGTTAGAATATAGTTTCTGTCCAGTGTTTCAAAATTCAATTCTGTGAGTTTGCCAAATCCAAATTACATGAAACTAATTTTGTCTGAAAGGTATTGAAATGCTCTATCCAAGCCCGTTGGATTTAATTCATTTAGAGTTATAGATTTCTCCTAATAAAAATAAGAAGACAGAAGCTTTTGCAACTTGAAACATTTTTGTAAAATCAACCAAGTTAGATTTTGAGTTGATTCCAACTCTCAAAAATCACATTTCATCATATCTATCCAAATATGTAATAATATTAAGGTTTACAGGCAGTGACTTTGGACTAGTACCAAAATAATGCTATATAGGCATTTCTAGTCACTTTAAATCATTAAATAATAAACTTAAACCAAAGTAATATTAATCCAACCTTTACATCTCATTCCCACATGTTAGAATATGTGGTGATGACATGTGTCCACATGATCCCATATTTTAGTGGTGAATATTAAATTTTAGTTAATATTTCAATGAGTAGAAATTACTTTTCCAAAATAAAAAGGTTGAAACTATTGAATTAAACTTGTGATGCTTGTGATGATAATAGATCATCAATTGTGTAGTTTAGAATAATACTTAGCCTAGTTAAGGATTATTTGGTGATTGTGCACTCCATATGTATTTCTAGACGATAGTACCGACCAAGCCTTTGAGGAGGAGGAGTTCTACCAAGAAGAAGAAGAAGAAAACTTCAACCACTACACCAACCAAGGCAAGCTATTAGTGGCAAGCTAACCCTTGCAAACATGCTTTAGTAAGCTATTGTAGCAAGCTAGAAATAAAACTAGATAGTTTAGTAAAGATGCCTTAAGCATACTTTGATCACACCCCCTTTTACTATTAGTACTCCAAGTCTTATTAACAAGTTTTACCCCCCTTAGTTTACACAAAGTTCTTTAATTAATTTTGAAGGTAGCATAAAGAGTATAAAACTTGACCTACTTAGAAACCTTTAGATGTCATTCTATGGCATGAGATTGATCCCATCTTTCCACTTTAGTGAACACTCTTAACTTAGTACTTTAGAATAGATCAAAACTTGAGTCACTTTAGATGGGAACACTTGGTGAAAATGAATTGTGAAAACCTTGGAATGATGAGTCATTCTATTGAAATGATTTGACATGTGTTGAGAAACACAACTGGTTTATGATGATGAAAATGATGAGGCATGAGCCTTAACCCTTTTATAAAACTGATGGTTGGATTCGGATGCGATACCATTCCAAATTTACTGCATAAACCACATTACCTGAATTGGGTAAGGCTTAGCTGGAAATTTATATGCATTAGTATTAGTTCCCTCACGGGAGAGGTTTGAGCTGAGGCTACCTCTCAATGATGTCCACCTATGCGGTGCCCAAGATGACTGATGGTCATGGTTGGGAGGCCATGCTCATAGGAGAGGTGCTTGTACTAGGGTGTGTAAAGGGAAGGTTATGTTTGATTATCTGCATACTAAGTATGATGATTCGTGGTTATCCTCGACATGTATCGAATCTTGTGGTGAAAGTGTACCACCTCTATAGAGTGTCAAACTATTCGAATAGCCACGTCATGGTTATGGACAATTGGAATGGCCATCTTGTTTGATTGTCAGATGTTTTTTCTAAAATAACTTGAAATGAATGATGACCATTGACTTGACCACAACAGGGTTGTGTTAATGATAATAGCTTCCCAACTTAAGTGATTCTAGAACTTTACTTTATCTTTTCTTGTTTCAGAACTCAGCTTAGGTTTCAAACTTAACTTGATAGTTATTCTTTAAATTCAGTACTTTAACTTAGAATCATAACCCTTGCTAGTAGTAGTTTGCGAGTACTTAAAGAGTACTCATGGCTTTTGTCCCTGACTATTATCATGGCCAGACTATGAAGGAGATTATCAAGATGATGGTCAGCAGGACGGCTATGATAACTAGGACTATCTGCCTTCACAAGATTGCCCGTGCTCGAAGATGGACCCCACCGCTACGCTTATCTTTTATTTCCGCTGCTTGTTGTATTAAAGACTGGATCATGAGATCCTTATTTGTGTAAAACCTTATGTATGGTATGTAATGGATGATGTACTGTGATATCCAATCCGTTATGTCTCGCAAAAATGGTAATCCTGGGATTGCAAGGTATGGCATAACGGGCATCTGGAATTAAAAATCCGGGTGTTGACAAGTTGGTATCAGAGCCATCCTGACCATAGGAGACCCTAGTTAGAATGGACGTCCAAACCAAAAACTTAGCTTCAAAACCAAAGTGAGTATTTATGAAAAAGTATTTCCCCTCTTACCCTTGTGAACTCATTCTTTCTCAAAAATACATGTTCCTCAAAATTCTTACATTACTACTTAAAATTTGACACACCTGATCACTTCACTAATTTCCTCATCCTAAATTCTTGTAGATGGAGACTCAGTTCAGCAAGTTTTACCAGTTGGGAAACGGAGGTCAGCTGATCTTCGAGAGGGATCTGGATTCACTATCGGAGTTACTAGGACGCCCACATCCGGAGTTTCTTGGAGCTCAACTTCCAGGACCCCCAGGAGGAGACCTACAATGGCTAGTCACCGCAGATCTTCGAGGAAGCATTGAAGCACCAACTTCTGGAAGAATTCAGTTCTCTGTGAGAGAAAACAACTGGCTAGATGGATTAGCCAGGGCAATGCATGAAGCTCTCGCACGTGTATGTGCCCTCAGCGTCCACAAGATTCAAGGAACCCGTTTTGCCCACTATGCAAGACGTGACTTCATGGGAATGCCGATGGAGATGCCAAGTCACCCAGAATTGAGGCGTCAAGTGGAGAACCTTGACTTCTTGCTTCATGACCGACAGCAGGAACTGGACAATGCCAGAAAGTTAGCCAACCAGAACCGTGCCATCACCGACCAGAAGGCCCAGACTTTCACCCTGCTCGTCCAAGATTGCCAGTCTCTTCGTCGCCAGCGTGCAAAGAAGGATCGCACCATCGCCCGTCTTCGCAAGAAGGTGGCCGACCTCGAGAAGACCGTCAAGGAGCAGGAAGCTCAGCTTGCCGCCAAAGAAGAAGAAGATGAGGGTGAAGACATCCAGGGA